>LPNX010781807.1:0-27785 GCA_001517045.1 Pseudotsuga menziesii
TGGCTAGCCAACTTAGGGGTAAGCTGGCAGAAGGGGGTAGTAGAAGTTTCCATCATGGAGAGACACATAATACCATTCATTTTGAAGACTTTTATGATTGGTTGAATTAATTTGGGAAAAATAATTCAAATGTGAATTCATTAAGGAATAATCAGCTATGCACAATTATGGAGGAGACCAAGGATACACCAATTCCCATGGGTGGTGAAACATAAAAAGAATTACATTATGAGGATCAAAAGTCACTCCCAAGTGACTTTGAAAAAGATGAAGAGACAGCACATGAGTATGAAGAAGTTTCTATTGAAAATATTAAATATCATTTTGAGACACATCCTACCTTGGAAATGAAACAATGATCATCTACTGATGGATGCTCGAAGTATGAAGGAGTACCTACTGATGGGTGCTCACACCTCTATGTTGGTGACATAGAGATCACTTTTTAAAGAGTTGCTGCAAGACAAAATTCCATTAAAAATGAAAAGGAAGACCTTGTAGTAGTTGAATAAGAAACAATATCAACTTCCCCATCACCACTTGAGCATCATGAAGTTGGTCCAAGCAAGAAGGAAGAAGATGAGGAGGTTCATTTGCAAGAGCCTCATTTTCTTGAAGGGTCCTTAAAGATGAATGAAAAGAAGATCTAAGAGTCCCTTATCATACTCCATGACACTCAAGAATTAGTGTCAAATTATTGTTGGAGAGCTACTTCATTGGAGGAAACATCCTTCCTTGAAGACATGGAGAAGATTCAAAGAGCAATGTGCCACATCAAAGGTAATTTCATGTCTTTGCTTTTTTATAGAAACCATTTGTCTGAGCTTAATGAATTATTACATGATGCATACTTGAAGAATAATGACGAAAATCATAAGATCACAATTTAAAATGAGCAACTTTTTGAAAAGTTGCAAGATTCTTGTTTTTCTTCCTATGTTTCAGATTGTCAAATGTGAGATTGTTTGGAGGATTCTCATGACATGGCGGATCAAGAGAAATGTGTAAATTTTAATGTGATTGATGTGTTTGAAGATAATATTGAAGAGATACAGGCACTTTATGTGGTGGAAGAGGAACTTGAATTGTATCTTGATGAAGGTTATGCACTTTTTGAAGAAGAGCATGATTCCTCTACATTGGAACCAATCTATGACAAAGATTTCACACTTTTAAAGGAGATACATGATACTACCCATATGGATCCTTCCCATGATGAAACTTTTGTACATTTCGATCATTTTGGTGAGTTAATTCATTCTCCTCCTACATCCTACAATTCCATGTTTTGCAACATTAGTCTCAATGAAGTATGGGTGAAAGGGTTATTTTTTATGGTGGCACATGAGGAGTATGGAAATCCTGGATTTACGTTTTATGATGACATGGCTGGAGAAAGTTCTTATTCAGATTTGCAGAAACATCCTTTTTTACTTTATGATGATGCACATATACATGGGTGCAGCTATGATATGCATTTGAGTCACTCGAAGACTTATGGTTTCTCTTGCTCAACACTTGGTTGATTTGATTTTGGATGAACTTCATCTAACACTAGGGTGAATAGATTTATGATTGGAGATTTTTTTTTTTCCAGACACATACTTTGTTATATGTTTATGATTCTCTCATTCATGGATGTATGGGTGAGACTTCTTTGAGTCATTTGAAGTCTCCTTGTTTTTCTTGCTCATTATTTGGTTCAGATTTTGGTGGAGGTTCTTCATTCACTCCTTGGATGAAAGAACACATGGCTGATTATATTGATGAACATTATATATTTTTGGAGTATCATTATGGGACATGGGATCCCCAGCTATTTCATTGGATCAGATTTTATTGGTCACTTGAAGCTTGTATGCACTTGGAATACAGTGGTCTACTTACTTGGAGGTATAAGCACTTTCATGATTTTTTGATGAGGCACCTATGTGATGTACATTTTTATTATGTTGTTATGTACTTTGATGATATATTTTATGTACTCATGATGTTTGGAAGAATGAATACAAGAAAATGGGATCCCAAAATTATCTTTCCTAATGGTATGGGTTGGAGAGAACTCTTAATTGTTGGAGTGCAATACAAGCAATGGAACCCTAGGATAGTTTTTAGTCCCATTGATTTCAATTCTTTTGGGAAACAAGAAGTATGGGAGATGGATTCCCCACTTATAAATTTATTTTAATCAGAGTAGTGCAGAAAAAAGCATGGAATTTCCTCTCTAAAATATTCATGGAATCTCAAAGACTCAAAGTTGGGCAACTCAGGGGCAACTTAAAAGAATCATACGGAAAGCAGGTTCTTCAACACCCATTGTTGAAATTGCTTGAGGACAAGAAATATTGGGAAGGGATGATTTTTCATGTCCCAAATTTTTCATTTGGTCACAATGGCCTCATCAAATTTTCCATATTTATGAGAGTTTTTCAAATTGATGTTGAGGGTCAAATAATTGCCAAGGAGGAAAATGACTAGTTTCCTAGGTTGGGGTGGAAGTTTTGGGATTTTGAATAAAGGGGACAATAAATGATGTTTGAACATTAGAGTGGCATAAATATTTAATAAAGGAGCTAAATAAATAAATACAATAAAAAATTGAAGTGGAAATGGAGCATGGAGACACATGGAGACTATGGGGCCCACACAACCTAGAATTTCTATGCCACATGGCATCCTTCTCTTGCAATCTAGAATCCATGGGAAGCCTAAATGTTATTGGATGAATTATAAGGATAATAAAATTGTCCATATGCACCATATGTGGAATTCATAAGAAAATGTTACTTACATGGGAGAGGAAGAGTCATTTTGGAGCTAGTGAGACACTTGGACTAGATTCCCTAGCTCTATGGCAACAATGATGACAATGATATAACACCTATGACAGAAATCAGATATAAAGGTTGAAATTTGACATATATTACATGTCAGGTCAAAATAGATAATCCAATAGGGCGCTCATGTTAGCTGGGAAAGCTCAATGAGTTCCTACTCGAATTGTGGGAAGATGGAAGGCTAGGAAAGGGATGGAAGATGGTTCTTGAGCCCACACCCTAATTCGAATTGGCTTGAGTTTGTGGATGGATCACTAAAATTATAAGTATAAGGATGTTTACCAAATATAGGGATCAAAAAAGAGATGATATTTTTATCATTTGAGAAATTTGCATTTGTGAATTGAAAGAGCTAGTGGATGACTAATTTCTTGCCTTAGCCAATTTCTAGGGTGAAAGATCCCCATTGAAGTTGGTGTTTGGAGAGGAAAATCAGGTATTTCATGGAGCTTTAATTGATTTTTTATTTTCAGGTGTAAGCTACATGGAATCTCTTTGTTCCTTCTAGTGCAACACTTTCTCTCAACCATTTCCAGTTTTTATTGCACATTCTTGCTCATGGACGGATTGTGCTTTGGGTGAGCTATTCTAGTCTTTGGGAGATATTATAATGATCCATTTATGATTGGAATAATTTTAATAATCTCTTTTATTCGTTCTCATAAAGTATCAGGTATAAATATCAAATGGTTGAATGTGAAAGTGATTATTAATGAGCAAACAATGACCATTTCCCCACTAGATTGATGTATTCCATTGAATGATGATGATTTCGAGATTATCATGGTACATTTCTGATTGTAATAAGTTTAATATTATATTTTATTCATTATCATAAAGTATCAGGTATAAATACCAAAGGGTTGTATGTAAAATAGAATATTAATGAGCAAACAATGACCATTTCCCCACTATATTGTTGTATGCCATGGTAATGTTGATTATTTAGAATGGGAGAATGCATATATGATATATTTATGATGAATGAAATTTAATTTATTATTATTACAAGTTTCATGTTCATCACTTAATCATTTTAAGTCATCTTACTCAGTTTAATTGCATTTGGAGAAGATTTGATGCCATTTCCCCAAGGGTTGAATTAGTGATTTTGTAGTTGTTTGGGAGAGGGTTATAACAGCCTGTATAAACTGAATAATGATGCATATGAGACCTTAAAATTTCCCTTAAAAATTTTCTTCCTCTTTTCATAAATTCGAGTGGGTTTTGGAGCATATGAGAAGCCATTTTCAACATTTACTCGGGGGAATTGGAACCCCAATTGGCTAGTAAAAAGTCCCACCTTGGCCAGAATATTAAACCATCTTACAGAATTTTTTAGATGGTAATAAATCATACATGAATATAATATTCAAATATTAATATTAGTCATACACCTTCTCATATTATTTGGGAGCATTTGAGCCAATTTGGAGACCTAGACATCAAAACCAGTAAAAGGTCAAAATTGGAGAAAAAATGAAAAATTGGTAATTTTAATAAAATTTCAAAAAAAGGACATTAAAATGAAAAAAGGAATAGTTGGAGGTAAAATTATGGGTATGATAATTATTATGAACATTAATATTGGTATTAAATTAATTATTACAATCCTTATGATTCCCATCAGTTTCCTCACCGATTTAATAAAGACTTCCATACCACACCGCGTAAACTAGTGAGTAAGCATCAAATCCAACCAAGTCCTTGGGTGAATAATTCTCAAAGTTCCATTAGACACCCAAATCAATTAAGCAGAGCTTTTAAGAAGCAAGTTAAACCTTCTCCTTTTAACTTCTTTGAAATACCTGGGGCACCTCATCCTATGCCAAATGATTCCATTTAAAAGTTTCCTCATTTTTCTGGGAACAATTCTATTGAAGAATATTTGGATGTATTTTTATGGTATATGGAATATCGGGGTGCTGAAGATGAAGACATTTATATGCGTTCCCTTGGTTATTCTTTATATGGGGATGCCAAGCTATGCTTTGACAATTTGGAACCAGGATCCATCATTGTGTATGAGATGTTTACTCATTTACTAAAATAGAATTGGGGTAGGAGCATTTATGAGTCCATAGAGGAGAAATCAAGAAATTATTGTATCGATGAGATCCAATTTGATGAAAATGATCAGGAAAACCATGATGAAATAGCTAAAAAATTATCCTTATCAAATGAATTCCTCCTCCCCTAATATAACAATATAAAATGTGGATTTGTATGACATTTCAACTCGAGAGAATGATGATAATGAACAAATATCAATTCTTCTGGATTATGACCTTGGTATTGACATAAATGGGGAAATTCTTATAATCTTATCATCATTACTTGAAGAAGGAACAGATAAATAGGGACAACAAAATGACCACTACTAGGAACCATCCATAGTTTATTCTCTCATCTTTGAATCCATTGAAGATCCTCATTGCCTAGTTGATGATTATTTTCATTCAAATGTTGATCATATCTCATAAAAAGACCAATCACATGATAATTACGATATGATTGTAAGTGAACCTGATAAAAAACATCCTTGTTTAATGATATCCATAAAATTTCTCATTCTATCCTTAATAAGGATGTGTTGGTTCAATGTGTGGATACAAACCTTGTTCCAAATATTGAAATCATTCATGGAATTAAATTTAAAGCTTTTTCCTCTCATTAATTTTTGAGATCAATTATTCTAAGTCATATGGAAGAAAATTTCCAATCCACCCTCCCATCCAAAATTTTTGAGCCTTCTTGTATGGGTTTGTGTTCTAATCAAGCTGTTACTTTTGAAACCTTCAGACAAGAGTCTAAACATGGTCACATAGTTCGAGAAAAAACACTTCATATCTCTTCTCAGTCATATTTAATGAATACTATTTTTTTTATTTGTAAATATACCTTATGGATGGCTGGAGAAGGTGTATAAAGATAAATTTCATCTTTTCTCCATTTTGGAACAACTAGAGAGGTTAATTTCAATCTTAGTTTTATCATATTACAATATATCCCCATCTGGTTTTTCCATTTTTCCTCAAGTGAATAGAATTGAATGTCCTATTCATGTAGAGGAGAGAACAAATAATTTCCAAGCAGGGCTGAATCATGTGCCACATTATGTTCTGTTAGAATAATCAACCCATAGTTATCTACCTTAGACATTAATTAATCCATTTTTGTCTTATTTTCCTAGTTTTCAATATTCCACTCTATGCAAGTTGTCTTCCACATGTCCTAGAAGTCAAACTTGCTAAAACTGAGTCATGGAGCACTTGAGAAACCTCCTAGAAACCATATTTAGTAGTTTTGCTTTATTCTAGATCCTTCCTAGCGCATATCTACTTTTTCTTCTAAGTTGCCTGCTTTATTGATATTTGAGGCAAAAGGGAAAGTAAGACTAGGTGTAGCTGACTTGTTTTTTTGCCCTCATCATCCTCCATTATTTTCTCCTAATAAAAGAATGTATGAGTTGTATTTCCATCACCTATTAGCTTTCCTACTTTACTTTTCCAATTCATGAGCCTCTAGGTATATTTGGAAACTGCTTTATGCACCTATGGGGGATTTGACTAGATTTAGTAAGCCTGGTTTTGACTATTTTGAATGGCATCCTTATGCATTCTAATATCTCATGTAATTATATATTGAAGTAGCCTATGAATTCATAAGGTTGGCTATTGTACACTTATTCAATACGGATTAGTGTTATGCTCCAATTTCAGTCTCCTTTGTGTGTAAATTTGCAGGTTTGATTAGCAATTTTGTGAGTGCAATTGTTCTATCACTTGGGCTCAATTTACACATGGTCTCAAAGCCTTTGTAGATCTATTTATCTCCTTCCATATTGCTATTATAGGTTCGACATCTTGACTGGGAGCATTTTGCTGGTTGAAGGGCACAGTTCAGAGCTATGGATCAATCTCAGAAGATCATCTTGACTCCATTTAATTTATTTGAATGGAAATAATAGATGGAGATACTATTGAGATTGAAGGGTATCTACAGGGTGACTATGGAAACCGAGGCAGAGACCAATGCAGCTATAGAGAAAATTAAATGGCACAACAGGAGGGATGAGGCCTATGGTCTTCTGTGTCTGAGCATATCCAGAGACCTCCTTTTCCATATTGATGGATTGTCATCATCTAATGAAGTGTGGGAGAAGCTTGTAGATATTTTTGATAAGACATATGAGATGAGAGGAAATCAAATCGAGAATGAATTGATCTCTTTGAGTCCCAGCATCTTCGAATCCCTGTAACTCTACTTTTCCAAGTTTAAAGCCCTTGTTTTGTAGCTAAACTGAGTGTGGAATTGAAAAGAAGGAGGAGCAACTAGTTTTGGCCATACTCTCGAAGCTTGGCCCTGACTATTCAGTGTTTCTTTTGACCTTCCATGCCACCAAGTTTATAACTTGAGCTTGGAAGATGCCTAAGCTTGCAGAGTTCATGGAATCCCTCACACAAGAACAAGATAAATTGGTGATGATGGGCACCATCAAACCTTCCAAAGACCAAGATTTGGTTGCTATATATTTGAGGGTGGATTCAAAAGGAAAGAAGAAGGCTAAGAAGCCACCTGAGCAAAAGAGATACAAGAACAAGTCTCAAGAGGAGCCCCAAGGATCCAAGAAGAAATTCCAGAAGAAGAAGAACAAAGGCGAAATGAGCAAGTGCGTAAACTGCAGTAAGGGCTATCATCCTGAAAGCTCCTGCATGAAGAAGCAAATTGACATGCTGACCCAAATCTTGGAGAAGAATAAAATCTCCCTTCCTGATAGCTCAAAGAAGAGGGAAGGAGGATCGAATTCAGAGGAAAGGGAGAGAGTACATGCATTGGTTGCTAGTACATCAAGCTCAACTAGCTTCATCATAGACTCTGGAGCTTCAAGACATATGGTTTTGACCATGGAGGCATTCTCCTCTCTTGACATGTCGAAAGGTCCACCAATAGTACTGCGAGATGACTCTCTCACTGACAGTTCGGGCAAAGGAAGGATTGATCTTGACCATGGTAAGTTCAGTAATGTATTGTATGTTCCAGGTCTTGCCTCTAACCTCTTAACAGTGTATTAGATGACCCACACAGGGTCTCCAAAGAAGGTCATATTCTCCCCTGATGATGTTGAGATCACAGAGATCTCAAATGGTAAAGTCATTGCAAAAGGAGTTGTAGATCACACTTTGAAGGTATACATGTTTTCACATTTTCTACCCTACTCAAACCCCTCTGCTCTTCTGATTCATGCTAATGAGGAAAGCAATATTTGGCATGAAATATTTGGACATATTAACTATAAGTATATTTCTAATCTAAGTGAAAAATAAATGGTCATAGGGTTACCAAAGATTAAATTTTACAAGGGAGTCTGTCAAGGTTGTATCCTAGGAAAACACCCATACCATAAATTTGAGAGAGCTGGTCATTAGAGAACCTCTGAACCTCTTGAGTTGATCCATAGTGATGTTGCTGGTCTATTTCCTCATATTTCAATGAGTCAAGCCAAATATGCATTGAACCTCATAGATGAATTTTCCAGGTATTGTTGGGTTTACTTCCCGAAGTTTTCGGCCTCTTCAAAGTCTTTAAGGCTTTGGTTGAAAACCAGTTTGGGAGGAGACTCAAGATCCTCAAATCTAATAATGGTGGTGAGTATGTCAAGTCTAAGTTCATTCAGTATTGTGAAGATGCAGGTATTCAAATGCATCATTCAATCCCTTATACACCACATCAAAATGGTGTTATTGAGAGAAAGAACAGATCACTGAAAGAGATGGCAACCTGTATGATGGAGGTTAAGAATTTACCACCAAAGTTTTGGGCCGAGGATATAAAATATGCATCCTATATTCAAAATAGGGTGCCTCATAAACAGCTTGATGGTATGAATCCTTTCGAAGCTTGGAGTGGGCACAAGCCAGATGTGACCCATTTCAGGATTTTTGGCTCAAAGGCTTGGGCTAGAATTCCAATAGAAAAGAGGAAGGATTTGCAGCCCCAAAGCCAAGAGTGTCTATTTTTTGGGTTCTCTAAAGATTCAAAAGGGTACAAGCTGATCAATTTGAGCACAAACAAAGCCTTCATTGAAAGGAGTGTTCAATTCCAAGAAGAGCCTTTAGCAACAGTTGAAGTTGGAGAGTCTTCTTCACCACCAAAACCACTGAATGTAAGTGAAGAGATAAATGAGTATGATGATTCTGATATGTTTGATAATGATGATTTAATTGCATATTGTGATATCCCTACAAGACCAAAATGGGCATCAAAGACCATTCATGCAGCTGGGGAACTAGCTGGAAATCCTAGTGATCCTAGGAGGACTAGATCTCAGTTTGAGAGTGCCTTGTGTATGAAAGACCCTTTTTTTGTAGAGAAGTGCTATCTGATGGTTGAATCAGACCCACAGACCTATTAATATGTGACACGTGATCCAATATGGAAAACATCCATGAAATAAGAATTCAACTCACTCCAGAAGAACAACACTTGGGGACTGGTTGATCTCCCCCCAGGGAGGAAGCTAGTTCAATGTAAGTGGGTTTTCAAAACTAAGTTTGTTGCGGATGGTTCAAATTTGAAATATAAGGCGAGTTTGGTAGCCAAGGGATACTCACAGGTACATGGTGTTGAATGCAATGAGACTTTTGCACCAATGGAAAAGATGGACTCCATCAGGCTAGCCTGTTGGAGCAGGGTCCCGCAGCTACAGGAAAAGCTGCCATTTTGGCAGATAGACAGTTTGGTGAAGACGATGAGATAAGGTAAAGCTATGATGCTGTAGCATGTTTCTAGCTGCAGAGCAGAGCCGAAAACCGTGACTATTGAAACAGAGAAGTCAAGGAAGACGACAGTACCTGAGTGGCCGAGAAGAGAGAGCTCAACCACTACATTAAAGGCAGTGGCGAAGATGGGAGGGCTCAGCTACCCTCATAAAGGAAAAGGAGCAACGAGGCTGAGGTATTGAAGATGAAGGATAGAAGAAGGGAAGTGGTGCATAGTACCCATGGTCAGCGCCGGGAAGCATGGAAGACTGCAGAGGGCAGTGGTGTGACGGAAAGCAGCTACCCTAAGTATAGATACACTGACTGTCACTAGTTAGGGTTTGGGTTACTATTGGGACAGGCCCATAGTGTTGTAATGGAAAGACCTTCAGGCCGCCTATAAAAGGATGTATTTTGTAATGTAAAAGGTTGTCATTTTAGGCCATCTAGCTAGTCAGATTATCAGTAGTCTGTTAGCTTACTGTTATTTTGTATTGTAACAATCCGCAGGTATTGAGAGAGAGAGAGAGAGAGAGAGAGAGAGAGAGAGAGAGAGAGAGTATATTGTAAGAAGGCAATATAGAGATAGAGAAGAGATCTAGGAGAGAAGGGCTCCAGGTTGTGTGCGGAGTTACCTAGAAGATCTCTAGCTGCATATGCGGTGCAGCAGAACTGTGTACCTCTCTCAAGTTATAATATAGAAACATAGTTCTGTGGACATAACTTCCATCCTGGAAGTGAACCACGTAAAATTAGAGTGTTATGTGTTTGATTCATGTGATTGTATTTGCTTGTTATATTTGTCATTCATTACATGAACTTTGCTTACAGTAAATATATGTATGTGTATGTTATTCAGTTCATAGCATAATAACAGGATAAATGCAAGTTGAAGTCTTTTAGGTATTCTGTATAAGAGCCTGTCTAAGTTTCCCTTAAGACAGTTAAGAGTCACAGTATAAGACCGCTTTGCGCATTGTGTCCAGTAAGTTAACACCAGTAAGATAAGTATGTTGAGTCGCAGTGGTAGGATATCGCAGGGAGGCGATATCACACCAGCAGAGGAGCTGCGGTGCGCGATACCGTGGGTTGAGGAGAAAGCGTAGGACGGAGTTAGGTGTTGCCCCAGGTGTGGTGATGCGATAGAGGTTGGAGTCATTGCGAGCAAGAGGAAACTGCACATCGCGTTGCAGAGAGGAAAGATCAGTCTCGTGAGCTAAGAAGAGCTGCGAGACGCACACAGGATGCCATACAGAACCTGGTTGAGACACTTGAGTCCTCAACCAACCCATTAGGATCACTTTGGGTGAGACTTCAGGCCACTCTGCGGTCTGTCGCCGAAAGGGCCAGTGAGCTAGGGGTGTTGTTGGTTCATTATAGTAAACCCGGGTCTGCCCAGACCGCCAAAAAATGGTTTCGTTGCCGGTTTTGAACAAACTGAGCATAGATGTTCTATTGGCATCCTACTAGAGACAAACTCAACGAGTGGGTTGTGTCTAACAAGAAAGAGTTTGCTGAACGAGAGAAAAAGAGTCCTAGACTGAGTATAGACGACTGGTTACAAAAACATATCGTTACAGACCTACATGCGATATTTTTTGCGACCTTTGGAAATGAGATTTACAACTGGTTATCAAAGTTGACTGATAAGAACATATTCAAGAAGAAAAGAAACATCATCTGGACACCGAAGCTGATTCAGACTATGAAGAACCTTGATAATCCCATTACAAGGACAGTAGACTTCTGGCTTGCGAGTGTGCTAGAAGGATTCATCACAGAGTTTGCAGTTGACCAGAGAAAAAGCTTCAGTGAGGCTGAGCGGTACTTCTTCAAAGGATATCGCGGTAAGTACCTAAAATATTTAAACTTGTCCATTAAGATGCTATTATATGAAAAAGGAAGAATGGATCTAGTTTCAGATGAATAAGTAAATATAGTAATGTCACAAGAGTTTGAAAGTGATTTTGATGACATTGGACGTACACGTAGTGGAAAGAAATACAAAGTAGATTTTAGCTCTCCCATATTTGAAGATAGTTCAGATAATACTAGACAACAGAGTCATAATCATATAGACAGAATGAAAGGGGGTATCCCTTACCACCCTTATACCCCACAGAAACAGATCGGGACTCAGAACAATCCCGTAGGAACTCCATCTAGTAGTTCCCAGACAGTACATAATACCGCTACATCACCTCCACCTACATCGCCGAGTGGTAGTAACACAGCAAATCAACATCCACCACGTAGAAATAGAATGGGGGATGACATGAAGCTACCTATCTTTAAGGGTATAGGGGAAGAGGACCCAGAGCAGGATTGGTTTCTATGTGAAGCCATGTGGACCATTAAAGCAATCAATGATGATAACAGTAAACTTGTACAGTTGGTCACCACACTGAGAGAATGAGCCTTAACATGGTATATGAAGTATACCTCAGCGGTACCCAGAACACTTGTCCAGGTTAGGATTGCCACGATTAAAGAGTTTAAGAAACCTAAGTCTGAGTCACAGTGCATTACAGAGCTCAAAGACATCAAACAGTTACCTACAGAGTCAGTGTGGGACTTCGATCAAAAATTTAAAGCCCTTATAGACCAAGTCAGCTTTGAGTTTACACCGGAGTAGCATAAGGAATGGTTTATTGCAGCGCTGATCCCTCACATTAGACTACCATTAATGCAGCATAAACTCCAGACGTAGGAAGACGCATTGGAGATGGCGATGAAACTAGAGGATTCATCTCTAGCTGAAACTAGCACAGGTATGACAAATCTGCAAAACCAGTTGGCTAATATCACGATACGGATGCATGAACTTAAGAAAGGGAAAGAGGTTGCGCAAGACATATGGTGCGTAAAGTGTAAAGCACAAGGCCATACTAAAGATAATTGTCTAGTATTTATAGAATATCTAGCAACCGGGGCTCCTAACCCCTTACCAAAGACTCATGGGCCGTGGTGTGAAATATGAAAAACAAGAGGACATCTACCTCACCAGTGCCCTCTACTTCAGAAGTACGTGCATACACCTAAGAACTTATACTGCATCTTCTGCAAGTCCGTAGGCCATGATGAACATGATTGCCGAGCCTATGATCTCATGGTCGAGAGCAAGCAAGACCTGTATAGAGTCCAATCAGAAACACAAGGTCAAGCAGTAGGACCACAGCATGATCCGACTTATGTTGGTCGTGGAGGAGGATTCAGAGGCTTTGGCTGTGGAGAAGGCTTTGGCCGTGGTCGCGGACAAATTACTTATTACAACTATGGAGTTGTCGAACATTATGCTAGGGACTGTCAGAGCCCTACCACCACATGTAACTATTGCAAATATTACGATCACGCTATAGAAGACTGTCCTACCTTGATAGCTAAGATCAGAGAACCTAAGCCAACAATACACCAGAACATCTAGTTTATTGCTGCTGAGCAGGAAGAACCAAAAATAAGAGTCAACATTGTGACTCGTAGCAGTGTTTCCACCAATGAGACATCGCTGGTTACTGACATGACCATAGGTCAGGAGTGGGTGCGTAGAGCTACTAACAAAGCAACACCACTTGACCTACAGAAGAACAAACAGACATTTCAGGAAGCTAGGACTTTCTTTGATAACCTTATGCAATCAGGATTGCAAGTACCGCCGTCTAGGGGCATACCGCAGTAAGCACCTTGTGGCATTAGCCCTGACCAGACATCGCAGGCTACCACATTGGGCACTTGTGACGAAGACGAGTTAGCAGGAAGTGTACAATCCTTCCTGCGTAGTTGTTTAAAACTCGTGAGAAATGAGCAAGCTATTGGAGAACTTCAGCGCATCATAGATCAGTTTCAACCATATTCTTCCATGAGCAGTGCACAGTGTGCTGTCCATAGTATTAGGGGACTTACAAGAACAGGAAGAGAGATGCGACTCACAGCACAGGTTGGAGAATTTGAAATGGACGAGGTGATCCTAGATATGGGATCAGAGGTAAATGTTCTGACTAAGCAGACATGGGAACAGATGGGTAGCCCTAAATTAGTCAGATTGCCTATCCACCTCAGATTAGCTAATCAACAGAGGGTTTCACCCTTGGGTCGATTGTCACAGGTGCCAGTTGACATTGACAGAGTTTGCAGCTCTGCGGACTTTGAATTTATAGAAATTATTGGCGATAGTAGACCATATCCAGCACTGCTAGGTATTGATTGGGTGATCGCTAACATGGCCATTATCAACTTAAAGAGAAGACAAATGACCTTTGAGGACGTGCAGTTCCGGGTCATTGCACCGTTAGATCCTCTTCAGGGTCCTAGATACATTGAACCTATCTGAGCAGAGGAAGAGGCATGTAACATGGACAGCCTCTATCAGATGACTACGAACCAGAGTGACTACATCAATCCAACCACAGAAGGGAACATTAGTTGGTGATGCGACAGCTCATGCGCATCGGATTCAGATGTTGGTCTAGAGAACTGGCAGAACAGACTTTACGAAGTCTCAGCGCGCAGATGTGTGTACATGACTAATTCACTGCGATGGATTGACGCAAAGATCAATGAGATTCCATCATTTCATGGTATAACAGACATCCAGGAATTTCTCATGCAGTTTGAACAACAAATCCCTCACGAGCAGAGAATTGCAACTATGGACCTTGCAGTATGAGCTACACCTGCAAGATGGTGGTATGCACATAAAGAGAATATCGCATCATGGGATGATCTTAAGAGATTGATGGTGATCAGATTCTCTATCGACAGAGAGTATATCCAGCAAAGATATACAGGAGAAAGTGACCCCAGGTCACATATTCAGCCATGTGAATAGAATTGGTCGGACATTCCCGAGGATGAATGGGTTCACCGATTCATTCACACTTTAGACCCAGTTCCACGGAATTGGTACACAGAGACTGAATTGCGCAAGGGAACGATTACATGGCCACTTCTAATAGACATCTGTCTACTCACCTTCGCTTTTGAATCTGAGTATCCAAATGTTGATCAGGCCGTAGATGTAATAAAGGTTAAGATATTTGAAGATTGTACACTATCAGTACAAACTCAACCTGAGTGGGCCATCCAGTTAGAAGAGGCGCTAGAGTGCTATAATTTCGCATCAGAACCAGAGGAGGAGGATGAGGACCCTCGCAACATCAACATTCCAGAGTTAGAAGGGACTCGCGATGTTGATGGACCGAAGCTACAGACTCCAGAAATCATAGAGCCGCTCAAGATTAAAAAGATCAATATTGGCATAGACACAGAACCAAAGTTTTCCTTTATTGGAGACTATTGGACTGATGAAACAGTTGGATAGATTGCAGACTTGTTACATGACTATCAGGACCTATTTCCCACCAAGTTCACAGAGATGAAGGGAATAGTCGGAGACCTGGGAGTAATGAGGATACCATTGAAAGAGGATGCTAGACCAGTCAAGCAGCGTCCATATAGATTGAATCCATGCTACAAAGAAAAAGTTAAGGATGAGATCAATAAGATGCTAGCATCAGGCATCATTGAGCCCATAGAAGAGAGTGAATGGGTTAGTCCCATGGTCGTGCAAGAGAAGAAAACCAAAGGATACATCAGGATCCGTGTCGACTTACGTAAACTCAACAACACATCGCTTCATGATCCATTCCTGACACCTTTCACTGATGAAGTATTAGACAATGTGGGAGGACAAGAGGTGTACTCCTTCACTGATGGATTTTCAGGCTATCACCAGATCAGGATCCACCCAAAATATCGCCATAATACCACGTTTGCAACAGAATGGGGCTCATTCCAGTATATGGTAATGCCCTTTGGTCTTAAGAATGCGCCAGCTATCTTTTCTAGAGTAGTAGTTGCTGTATTTAAAGAATACATCCATAAATTCCTAGAACTTTATTTTGATGATTGGACTGTATTTGGATTAATTGACAAGCACATAGGAGATTTAAGACTAATGTTAGAGAAATGTAGGCAGTACCAGATTTCTCTGAACTTGAAAAAATGTATATTCTGTGCACCATTTGGTATTTTGTTGGGTCACATTGTTTGCAAACAAGGCTTGATGGTAGATCCCGCAAAGATTTCCATCATTGTAAATCTTCCAGCACCCAACTCAGTCAAATAGTTGAGAACAGTACTTGGTCATACCGGGTACTACAGAAAATTCATCAAGGGATATGCAAAGATTACAGCACCGATGGAAAAACTGTTAAAGAAAGATGTAAAATTCCTATGGAATGAGGAATGCCAGCAGAGTCTAAACACACTTAAAGAGAATATGGTTACAGCACCCATCTTAGTATTCCCAGATTGGACTAAGCCATTTCATGTACATGTGGATGCATCTGGCATCGCACTAGGGGTTGTTTTAACGCAACCAGGAGAAGGAGGTATTGATCATCCTATCACATACTCCAGCAGAAAGATGTCGACAGCAGAAAATAACTACACCATGACAGAAAGGGAAGGCTTAGCTATGGTGTACGCGCTACAGAAGTTCAGGCACTACCTGTTGGGTGCCTCGTTCAAGATGTTTACTGACCATTCCGCATTGAAGTATCTGGTCAATAAGCCAGTGTTAGGGGGAAGGATCTGCAGATGGTTACTCCTCTTTCAGGAGTATGATTTTGAAATCATTGTCAAACCAGGAAGATTGAATGCTGGACCTGATCATCTGTCATGAATAGACTTAGGAGAAGAGCCAAGTAATCTAGAGGACAATTTGCCAGATGCGTAGTTGTTTTCTATCCAGATCGCAGATGAGTACTATGCTGATATCATTCACTTTCTCACTACAGGAAGGGAACCTGAGGAGTTTACCAAGCATCAAAAGAGGCAGTTGGTTGTTAAAGTAGCAGAATTCACCCTGATCGTAGGACAGCTATATAAGTTAGGTCCAGATGAAGTCCTGCGCAGATGTGTGATGCCGCATGAAAAAGAGGCTATTATCAGAGAAGCACATTCAGGTACCGCAGGAGGTCATTTCACAGGAAAGCTGACTGCGCAGAAAATCTTGACTGCAGGATTATGGTGTCCTACATTACATAAAGATGCTAAGGACTTTTGCAGATGTTGCGATATCTGCTAGAGGGTAGGAAAACCCTCGCGGAGAGATGAAATGCCACTGCGACCGCAGGTCACGTTGTGTGCATTTGACAAGTGGGATATAGACTTTGTGGGTCCTATCAACCCACCATGAAAACGAACTGGTGTGAGATATATCATCACTGGAACAGAGTACCTCACCAGGTGGGCAGAGGCCAAAGCAGTAAGAAATTGTGATGCTGCTACAGTCGCACAGTTTATTTTTGAAAACATCATCACTAGATTTGGATGCCCAGTAATTTTGATGAGCGATCAAGGCACACACTTCTTGAACTACACCATTGAGGCCTTGACAGAAGAATTTTAGATACAGCACCATAAGAGCACTCCCTACCACCCACAAGCTAATGGTACGGTGGAGGCCTTTAACAAGATTTTAGAAAATGCTCTTACTAAGATATGCAACAGCCAAAGGAATGATTGGGACCTCAGAGTTAACGCTGTATTATGGGCATATAGGACTACATGCAAGAAACTTACAGGACACACACCTTTTATCTTGGTGTATGGGCAGGAGGTTGTTATGCCTATGGAGTATATCCTTCCCAGTTTAAGAATTGCTCAGATCACTGAAATGGCTGATACAGACACGGTGCATGAGAGGCTAGCGCAACTGCTTGCCTTAGAAGAAGATAGATTCATCGCTGGATTCCATCAGAAAGTGCAGAAGGCACGAGAAAAATATTGGCATGATAGGAACATTAGGAGTAAGACTCTTCAGATTGGAGACCTAGTACTCCTCTATGACAGTAAATTTCTTAAGTTTCCAGGGAAGTTCAAGATGCATTGGTTGGGGCCATATCAGATACAGCAAGTCACAGAGGGAGGAGCCGTTCAGCTTAGCAAACTGAATGGGGAGCTTCTTCCCATGATGATCAATGGTAGTAGGCTTAAGCTTTATAGTGACATCCACTCCACCTCTTAGCCCTAATTCAGAGTCGCAGATGGTGTAGATGTCCAGTGTAGTTGAAAGGAGGCATCACATCGAAAATTAGTCTACATCGGCAGGTATTCTAAGTATAAGGAATCACATAAGGACGGTTCATTTAAAAAAAAAAAAAGACACGTATAAGTTTGTTTTGAGCAAGTGATGTGGTGTGGCATCGCAGCAGCACGATGTTTCTTCGTGCCACGTACCCAGTTTTGTAACGAGACAGAGGGCTAGTCAAGTCACCTTCTGACAGGCAGTTAATGAGGAAATGACCGGTATACCTTACCGTAGATTTGGCACGGCATAATAATTTTTTCCAGATTTGGCAAATATTCAACGAGACCGGTGCCTGCACACACACGTTTTGAGGAAAATTGATCGGATTTCAGAATTTATTGAGGATCGAAATGACGGGTGTGGTCTCATCTAAGTAATTAATACGATCGATGGGTTCAGTCTAGATGACTGTTGCATCCAGGATTACCACCTTCAGTATAAAAGAAAAAATTATTCATTCGGGAGGGTTACTTTTGCAGAGAGCCGAGAGCTATAGAGTGCAGTGTTAAGTTTCCCCTGTCTAGAGCTAATTTTGTTACAGAGTGCTGTGATTTCCAGAGTTTGCAGCCATTGCCAATCCAAAGTATAACACTGATTGGGTTCTGCCCGAGGAGGAACCTTTAGAAGACACTCTGAGACGCTTCGAGCACGGTGGCCGTGTAACCGCTATGACGACGCCACCCAGGGTTGTGAAATTAGGAATATCACAGGTAAGACAATTTCCAAGGATGAGGAGTCGAGTGCAGGATGTAGAAGATGTCATCAAATTCTCTGCTGAAGAGAAGAAGAAAGATGAGCCGATCACTGAAGATAAGAAAGCAGAGCAACGAAATGATGAGAAGAAATCTCCCGCTAGGAAGAAAGTAAAAATGAGAAAAAGAAAGCAATGGGAGAAGGAAGATGACCTATCTCATCAACTAAGAGAAGAATAAGTGGTTCCAAAGGTCAGGAATGAAAATATGCGGAACCCAAGCAGCATGAATACCTGGAGCAAGTTGTTGAGAAGAAAAGTGAAAGGGAAAGCAAACCAAACAAGCAGAACTTCAAGATGCAGACAGAGGCTTGTTCTCGGAAGGGAATTCCTAGTTTGTATACCTTTCGCATAAGTAGGCTCCAGACTGAATGAAATGTTGAGAAGGCTGGAAGATACAAATTTTCCTTGTGATAAAAGTTCTAACCCAGATAAAGAGGAAAGGATATCTGTGGAAGAATTCTCAAGACTTGAAAATCCTTAAAAGGTCTCAGGAGCGACGAGCGCGAGAGCATGACTAAGGGCAGGAAAGATAAGAGAGCCCAACGAACTAAGTTACAGAAACTAAAAGAGCAAGTCGCAGTTATGGAGAACAAAGTCGTAGGACTTCGGGACAAGCTTCAGCGCACTTTACAGGAAGCCAAGGAGAAGTTACAGCAGGAGAAGCCTATTGGTAGTGGCTCGGGGATGAGCCACAAGTAAGTGTTAGGGGACTATTGGAGCAGGGTCCCGCAGCTATAGGAAAAGATGCCATTTTGGCGGATAGACAGTTTGGTGAAGACGAAGAGATAAGGTAAAGCTACGACGCTGTAGCATGTTTCTAGCTGCAGATCAGAGCCAGAAACTGTGACTATTGAAACAGAGAAGTCAAGGAAGACGACAGTACCTAAGCGACCGAGAAGAGAGAGCTCAACCATTGCATTAAAGGCAGTGGTGAAGATAGGAGGGCTCAGCTACCCTCATAAAGGAAAAGGAGCAATGAGTCCAAGGTATTGAAGATGAAGGATAGAAGAAGGGAAGCAGTGCATAGCACCCATGGTTAGCGCCGGGAAGCATGGAAGACTGCAGAGGGTAGTGGTGTGATAGAAAGAGGCTACCCCAAGTATAGATACGCTGACTATCACTAGTTAGGGTTTGGGTTACTGTTGGGACAGGCCCACAGTGTTTTAATGGCGAGACCTTTGGGCCGCCTATAAAATGATGTATTTGGTATTGTAAAAGGTTAGCATTTTGGGCATTTTAGGCCATCCAGCTAGTCAAATTATCAGTAGTTTGTTAGCTTACTGTTATTTTGTATTGTAACAATCTGCAGGAATTGACAGAGAGAGAGAGAGAGAGAGTGAGAGTATATTGTAAGAAGGCAATATAGAGATAGAGAAGAGATCTAGGAGAGAAGGGCTCCAGGCTATGTGCGGAGTTACCCAAAATATCTCTAGCTGCATATGCGGTGCAGCAGAACTGTGTACCTCTCTCAAGTTATAATATAGAAACATAGTTCTGTGGATGTAACTTCCATCCTGGAAGTGAACCACATAAAATCAGAGTGTTATGTGTTTGATTCATGTGATTGTATTTGCTTGTTATATTTGTCATTCATCACATGAACTTTGCTTACAGTAAATATATGTATGTGTATGTTATTCAGTTCATAGCATAATAACAGGATAAATGCAAGTTGAAGTATTTTAGATATTCTGTATAAGAGCCTGTCTAAGTTTCCCTTAAGACAGTTAAGAGTAAGAGTATAAGACTGCTTTGCACATTGTGTCCGGTAAGTTAACACCAGTAAGATAAGTACGCTGAGTCGCAGCGGTAGGATATTGCAGGGAGGTGATATCGCACCAGTAGAGGAGCTACGGTGCACGATACCATGGGTTGAGGAGCAAGCGTAGGACGGAGTTAGGTGTTGCCCTGGGCATGGCAATGTGATAGAGGTTGGAGTCATTGCAAGTAAGAGGAAACTGCGCATCGCGTTGCAGAGAGGAAAGATCAGTCTCGCGAGCTAAGAAGAGCTGTGAGAAGCACACAGGATGCCATACAGAACCTGGTCGAGACACTTGAGTCCTCGACCAACCCATTAGGATCACTTTGGGTGAGACTTTAGGCCGCTCCATGGTCTATCGCTGAAAGGGCCAGTGAGCTAGGGGTGTTGTTGGTTCATTATAGTAAGCCCGGGTCTGCCTAGATGGCCAACATAGCCTTAGCCATTGCAGCTTCGAAGTAGTGGGAGGTACATCACATGGATGTGAAGTGTGCTTTCCTGAATGGAGATATTACTGAATATTTTTACATGCATCCACCTCAAGGGTTTGTTACTAATCCATCTTTTGTGTGTATGTTAAAGAAATCATTGTATGGGCTTAAGCAAGCCCCCAGGGCTTGGTATGCCAAGATTGATGGCTTTCTGCTGTCATTGAGTTTTGTTCGATGCAAGTATGATCCTACTATTTATTTGAAGCTGATTCAAGGTTCTTTGATGATTATTTTCTTGTATGTGGATGACCTTCTGATTATAGGAAGTTCAAAGAAAGAAATTTCCTCCTTGAAGGATGCAATGAACCATGCATTTTCTATGACTGATTTGGGGTTGTTGAGCCAAATCTTGGGTCTCAAAATTTCCCAATCCCAACATGAAATAAAGGTACATCAGTCCAAGTATTCCTTAGATTTTCTGAACAAGTTCAACATGAAATATTTCAAGCCAAGCAAGACTCCCTTCCTTTCAGGAGTTAGGCTTGAAGAAGAAGGTTCTTCTCCTGTGGTGAATAATACACTGTATAGGAAATTGATTGGGTGTTTACTATACCTTACACACACTCGACCTAATATTTCTTATGCAGTAAGTGTGGCTTCAATATACATGGATTAGCCTCATGAGATCCATTAGAGAGCAACCCAAAGGATCCTTAACTTTTTTCAGGGAACAAGAACTCATGGGATCTTCTACAAAGCTAAATCTGATCTTGATTTGATTGGGTTTACTGACAGTGATTGGGTAGGTGACAAAATAGATTGAAAGTCAACATCAGGATATGTGTTCATGCTTGCTGAAGGACCAATCAGCTAGTTAAGCAATAAATAGAGTGCCATAGCACTGTCATCTACAGAAGCAGAGTACAGGGGAGTTGAAAATGCAGCAACTCAATAGTTATGGTTGCAGTGGATACTTGGTGAGTGTGGCTTCGAATAAGAGTTTTCAACTATTATCTATTGTGATAATCAGAGCACCATTCGAATATGCAATGATCCAGTTTAGAGACAGAGAACCAAACACATTGAGATCCATATGCACTACATCAGACAGCTTGTGCATGATGGCACCATTCACCTACTCTTCTATGCATCTTCAGAACAAGTAGTAGACATATTCACCAAAGTTTTTTGTGAGAAGACATTCAATAATCTCAAATCACTACTGGGGGTTGGTGATCATGTTGTGAAGCATGATTGATGACAATATTTTCAAATTTTGTTTTACTGTCCATGTTTAAGGGAGGATTTTCCCACTGGGTTTTTGCCTCTTTCCTTGGTTAAATGGACATGCAGTATGTAAAGGGTGACTAAGCCTTGTTGCTAGGCCCTATAGTTTTCTGATATTTACTCATAAGTCAGGCTTAAGGTGGGGTGTTAGAATAATCAACCCATAGTTAGCTACCTTAGACATTAATTAATCCATTTTTGTCTTATTTGCCTAGTTTCCAATAGTCCACTCTGTTTATGCTAGAAATTGTTCCCAGACTACAAGAGAACAAGCCAACACAATCTCAAATATCTCAATAAAACAAAATAGGGTTTTTTAGGGTTTTCAAGGTTTCTTGGTTGAGAAGTTTGATGACAAGAGGGAATGCATTCATAAATCCAAATAAACACTAAATCATAAGCATAGAAAGGCTCAGATACATAACATAATAACCATAATCCAACAGAGAACAACATTGAGGTTCATCCAAAGATGGCAAGCATCACAAGTATAAAAACTTTAAACCAGCAATGAAATTACCAACTGAGTAACTAAAACAAGCTATAAATGAAGCCAAAGAACAACTGAAGGGTAAATAGAGCATATATTTCATTTTCAGTCTTTCAAATACACATAAGAGTCATTTACTTAGCTTATGAACAAGTCTGAAGACCTCCTCTTGCCAGCCAAAAAATCGAACCATTTATCCTCTTTGTGACATACATTAATACTATCCTCCAAAATTGGTTAAGGAACTGAACCCTAACTACTTTTCAGCCTACCCATCGAAACACTAGTACAAAAGCGCAGATTTTTCCACGGAGGTTTTCCACGTTTCTTACTTTTTGGTGTAAAATCCGATGTAACAGGAATGAGGCGTCGCTGTATCCATGCCTAGTTGTCACTGTATCCACACCTGGACTCTTAGACATCTCTGTATCCATGCCTAAACTCTTGGATGTCACTGTATCCATGCCTGACAGTCTCTATAGCAACGGCACCGTCTTTTGTTGACTTTTTACATCAAATGCACTTTGTCAGTCACAATCAACTTCCCTTTTATTCATCTCCATGAAATTTTTCATGAGAAGAGTGAAAAGGAAAAATCCTTTTTACATGGGTAGAGTTTAAAATTTATAGCTCAAGTTCCATGGTCATTTTCCTTCCACATTCCAAGTGATACTTAAGCTTATTTAAATTACATAAAATTAAATAAATAAATTTCTCAAACTTTTGGTCTTCCAAAATGTTGTCCTTTAGTGAAATTTTGTATTTTTGTGGGATTTTGATTTTGGTGGACTTTGTCTTTAAGAATTTTATCTTCATTTGTTTTTCTATCAATTCCATTTACTTCCAAGGTACTTGATGACAGTCTAGATTGCCAAGCTTAATCATGGTTCTATGTTGTTATTTTGACATCCTTTGGACCTAATGGTTATTGGGATATGTATTCACTTCTCATCTCTATGGTTGACCTATTTTGGATGCCTCCTAATTGGTTTCAATTCCAAAGAATGTTCTCCCAGAAAAGTATGGACCTCTTAGGGTTTTTATGAAATTGTCTCCCAAGATGGATCTCACCTTTAATCTTCTCTAGCTATGGTTACTATGAGGTTTTTGGTGAATATTATTGGTCCATCCCATATTTTATAATTATTTTTCTTTTGATTTTCTAAATTTTTTATGACTTTGTTCACCTCATACCATTGCGTACATTATGGTGACTTAGTTAGGTGTGGGATCAAGAGAGGGATTTAAACCTTGGAATAATTGAAGTCTTGGTGTCCTTATGGACATAATAAAATTTACCTCCTAGTTGCAAATAAAAATATCTTCATGAGGAGAGTGACTTGTTTTCTTTCAAAGTGATCTAGTGGTATTAGATTATCCACTAACAATTTATATTGAATCACTTAGCATAGTTATGGTCCTTATTTTTGGTTTATTGGCCATGTTAACATGATATCATACTTTTGATTCAAGTGTGATTTTACCTTTGTGATTTCATCCAAGTTTTGTCGCCCTCCAATTTCGTCCCTCACAACCCCCGAACATTTGCAGGTCCTCACAATTTCGTCCAACCCTCCAATTTGCAGGCCCCGAACGCGTTGGCTTCACTGTTTCTGGGAGCTGGAGAGAGTCGCTCCCCTTGGCTAGGAGCTCAAGAAAGCCCAGGTGAGCGCATTTGCAGGTCCTCACAATTTCGTCCAACCCTCCAATTTGGAAGCCCCGAACGCGTTGGCTTCACGGTTTCTGGGAGCTAGAGAGAGTTTCTCCCCTTGGCTAGGAGCTCGAGAAAGCCCAGGTGAACGCATTTGCAGGCTTCCTATCACCCTCCAATTTCATCCACGAGCATCGAACATGTCTGGCCAGGTATGTCTTTTGGATTGATAGCTACCATCCGATTTTCGGTATATGTTAAAGTGAATTCGGTTGATGAAGCATTCCAGTCACATATCTAGATCGAGACCGATCTTTTAATGCTTCCATCTTTGAGTTTGAGACCCTTTTGGGTTCTATACTCCTCGTGGCTTCGGATTCACACTGTCTATTGCTCGATTGGGGTTTCTGTGAATTCAAGAAAATTAGCAGGCTTATGAAATCATTTGGTTATGCTGTTTCACATGGTGCTGAAACAAGGTAGATTTGATTTGACAAGTACATTTGGGAGAGGAATACGATTCATCCTTTTGTGCAACATTTTGTTATCACAGGATTCCATTCCACATTTCATGGTATAGACAGTAACATTTCTGTGAGTCCATAAACCTTATTATGCTCTTGTACAGTAAATCTCCAAAGGCAGGAAATGCTACAGAGGAACTGCCACGACTGAGTTTATTGTGCACTGTCTATGAAATATAACAAGCTTGCAGTGTTCTTAATGCCCTAGCCTCTTGGACTCCAAAACCCAAATCATCCCTCCATGCATCAATGGTGTCAATCCCAACCAAAGGATGGTCTCCACAATAGAGGTTCTCTCAAGTTGCTCCACCTACATCAAGAGCTCGCAGTATATGTAGACCATGCCTTTAATGTCTTGGAATTATAGTCTTTATGACAGTCATAATAAAATAAAAGATAGGTCATAAATTAAAATTCTAATTTATAAAAGTTTACATGTCATCTACTCATAACCTGAAGGGCTACATGTTGGGTTAAGCATCCAAATGGAAAGTTTTTATAGATCTAGTACTCTACAACCATAGTTTTCCCGCCAAGCATCTACACAGTGAATAAGAGAAACATAAGAAAAGGCATTGAAAATTGAAACAAAGAAAAAAGAGACATTGAAGTTTAAAACAAATGAAGCTTACCTAGCATTCTAGTCTTCCTGCCTAAACAACCATCTTAATGCCAAATGTTCCAATAGCTCCTATATATCTCCATTTTTTACCTAGGTGGCACTGAGTTGGACATTGTGGCATTCCCCATAGTCGAAGGAGATCTCATTGATGATCAATTTTTTGGACATGGCTAAGAAGCCACACATCTCCCATGCATTTGAGTTTATTAGTTATGTGAGTATTAATGACCCTTTAGTCATTTATGGGTGGACTAAGGAACATGACAATTGTGAGTCAAATATAATGCAATCGAATTCAAGGCATGCATCTCATCAATCTAAATGGTGATAAAATAGTGCTTAAAGGATGAACACACACTTTATCCATGCACTTATCATGTCTCATAACCTCCTCTATATCTAATACCAAGTCACCCACTAGTCCTTTTGAGTGTGGTTGACTCTAACTCATTGTTGACTATTCACATGGAATCATGGTTGAGACATAGTACTCAACTACCCTTTCACATCTCTTCTCCCTATTGGAGCTCTACAAGTAGAATTCATTGGCTCATGTATATGGTGTATTAACATTTGACACTAGTCAAAAGAGCCTTGTATTTGCTACGCCATTTCGACTTTGTTTATGATCCCTTTAGGATTGGACGAACCCTCTACATGATTAACATCCTCAAACAAAACCTCATACAACATGGTATGTGTTGGACATCATTGTCCTCGTAGTGGTATGAGAGTGTTAATATGAGGTTTTGTGCACTATGAATGAGTCTCAAACCATGGTTGGGAGAGAAATTGATGCATTTATGCTCTACATTATGACTAGTAAGCTAATAGGCCATGATAAAGGCCTCAAACCACAAAATATATTATTTAAAAAGTATGTAGAAATATGTTGTTTAGTATAACTCTATCTTCAAAATGAGGGGGTTGGCAACCTCGACATAGAGGAACCCCGATATGCATGAGGATTTTCTACTCTATAATTAAAATATTTGACATATTGAACATAAGTTGTCAGTAATGGGATCCAATTTCAATATGGTGTTAGGTAATTTACAAAATGACAGAAACCAAACATCATCTCTGATGCAAAAGCTCTAATTACATTCCACTATGAGTCATATTGCTCAGTCTTCTTTAAGAAGTTTGGCCATTAACAACCTTTACCATTATTGACAATTATGTAGTCACTTTCATCTCCATGGCTTCAAAAACTAATCATTATACTTCCATTTCATATGCAAGGTTTGCATTTATGCATATTTGAGCATAGTCTTCTTGACCACATTGTGTTTGCATGTGACCATTAAAGTTGGACTACAAACTTGTTGCTTTTTAATGAATACATTTCTTTGAGCATGGTCATATGTGGTGGTAAAAAATCATCTTCAACACCAAAAGGAAAGCTTAGAATCCCTCTTGGATCTACAACTAAAACACCATTGGGTAAATCCAACAAAGGCTTCTTACGATCTTGAGCCTACACCTTCAAAAATTGTAACTCCATTAGTGGTAGAGGGTAGTGGATGAGTCATTATTATTGCCACATCTCAAGAACCATCTCCCCTCCCATTGATTTCCATGCACAAAAGTATAATTGAATCGAGAAAGAGGAGACATGAATCTGAATCTCGAGGTCACCAAGAAAGGGAAAGAGCTTTATTGTCCTCAATGGATGTAAGAAAGAAATTGATGACGATAAAAATTCAAACAATGCTACAACTAGACAAAAGTTAAAAAAATATAAAGAAAAACAAATAAATGAATTAGTATAATCTATATATTCAAATGCATGGTCATATTGCAATTCATACAAAGATTGTACTTGTGTATACAAGGTTCTCCCATAATTTATATAGTTCTTATTTCCCAACATAAACATTATCCATAACTTTATCAATGGATAGGATAACCCTAATAAAACACACTTTTAGTCACTTTCAAGTTTTCATGACTGAAAACTATAGTTGAAGGATGAACCAACCACCAAACTTGCATCACATTATGGCGCCAATCTCTACTTCATTTCCAGTAGTCTTGTTGGGGAAGGGCGAAATTCTATATTTCAGAATTTCGATCGACTTTTTCTGTTGCGGATCAAGGTCGGTGTGTAGTTTTTGTTACAGTTTGTCAAAAGCTGGTTTCCAAGATCCCAGATCAAGTATCTTCAAGGGTATTTTATTCAGGGTTGGGGGTGAATCCGAAATCAACCCAGGGCCAAATGGGTTTTTCGATGGCGGGCAGATCCATACGGATGAGTATAGCTAGCGTCTTGTTTATTGTTATTTTGTCATTTGCTAATGTCTGTAATGGGTTTTATTTACCTGTAAGCTATTTGCACACATACCCTAAAGGTGGAGAATTGACTGTGAAGGTGAACTCTCTGACATCAATAGAGACTGAGCTGCCCTTTAGCTATTACAATCTACCCTACTATCAACCTTCCAAAGGGCCCAAAAAAAAGTGTAGAGAATTTGGGTGAGCTTCTCATGGGTGACCAGATCAAGTCCTCCCCTTATATATTTCATATGAATATGAACGAGTCTATTTATCTTTGCACTACTAAGCCCTTAAATG
>LPNX010781807.1:47913-106755 GCA_001517045.1 Pseudotsuga menziesii
CCCCTTTTGGGGATTTTGCTATTTTAGAGGAATTTTGGACTTTTTTGGAGGAAAAAGGGGTTTTTTGGCCTTTTGGAGGCATTTTAGGCCTTTTGGAGGATTTTTAGATGGTTTTATGGCCTTTTAGAGGCATTTTAGGCCTTTTGGAGGCTTTTTAGTGGGATTTTCAGGGAAATATGGTAGGCAAATGGACAAATGAGCCATGTAGTGGGGTAGATGAGGTAGTTAACCATTTTTGGGTGTTAACACCTAGTAGCTTTTCTATCTAAGTTTTCAGGACATTGCAAATACAACAGAAAATATACAATGTTTGCATACCATGTGGATGCTAAATAGAAATTCATAATCTTCTCTTTCTCCAGCTCTACTTGAATTTCTTCTTGTGCTCACTCCTCTGCCATCAAATGCAATCCTAGAGCTTGGCAATTTGATTCAGCCAACAGCTTAGATAAACCTTGTCCCTTCACTAGTTTGGTAGGTCTGATATCTACATCATAGTCCATGATTTTAGCAATCCACTTGCCTCTTTTTCCCTCGCTGTCAGGCTGTGTCAAAACATCTTTTACAGCAGCATTAGGCACATATGAAATAACTTTGGAATGCAAAACATAGATTCTGAAAAATTTCAAAGCTTTTACCAAAGAGTAAGCCTTTTTTTCCAAGATGTTATATTTTAATTCAGAATCTCTGAGAGTTTTGCTGAAGAATGCAATAGGTTGCTCAAGACCACCCTTATTCTTTTGCAACAGAACAACAGCCAATGTATCTTCAGATGCAAAGGAATAGGTTAGAAATTCCTTGTTAAAATATAGATTTACTAATATTGGAGCTTTGGTAAGATCCATCTTAATTTTCTCAAATGATTTCTTTGCTTTAGGGGTCCACTTGACTTCTTGATCCTTCTTTAGCATGGTTGTAATCTGCTTGATAGTCTTAGCAAAGTTTGGTATAAACCAACGCAGAAAGTTGATTTTACCAATGAAAGATTGGACATCTTTTTTACTCCTTGGCAGATTTATCTTCAATATTGCTTTCACCCTTTCTGGGTCAATCCTTATACCATCAGCAGAAGCCAAATGACGCAATAATTTTCCTTCCTGTACAACAAAGTGTGACTTCCTTGGATTCAAGGATAAACCAAATTTTCTGCACTTTAGGAAAGTTTGTTTCAAATGATTTATATGTTCATCATGTGATTGTGAAAATACAATAATATCATCTAGGTAAATTACCACAAACTTGTCCTTTTCCCCAACAAAGGCTATATACATAGCCCTTTGAAAAGTTGCTCCAGTGTTCATTAAACCAAAAGGCATCTTATCATACATGAAAGATCCCCAGGGAGTAGTAAAAGCTGTTTTTATTATTATTATCAGGATGCATAGAAATTTGATTGTATCATGAGAAGCCATCAACCATAGAAATCCTCTATGCCCCAACAATCTTCTGTAATATTTGCTCAATTTTAGGTAGAGGATAATTATCCTTTAGTGAAGATCTATTCAAGTTTCTAAAGTCAACACACAGTCTGATTTCTCCTTTCTTTTTCCTAACAGAAACTAGATTAGTCACCCATGAAGAGTACCTGAGAGGAATAATGATCTTGGAATATAATAACTTCTTAACTTCTTTTTCAATAATAGGAGACAAGGCTGGATTAATCCTCCTCAATTTCTGTCGAAATGGTTTAAAATTTGATTTTAAAGGTACTTTATGTTGTATAATCCCAGTATCATATGTTCTCAATTCTTCATAAGACCATGCAAAGACATAAACATGTTCTTTTAACAACTTAATGTACCTGTTTCTTTGTTCTGCTGTGAGTGCTTTCGAAATCTTCACCATTCTTGGATGTTCTGCAGTACCAATGTTACAATCCACCACATTCTCTTCTGAAGACTGTACAACAGGTTTTAGAGGTGTATCATATTTTGAAAATATCCTTTCTAAAGGTACCAAACCTTTTGGGATGAAATTACCTTTTAGTTCAATAATTTTGTGGCCAGCAATTTCATTTTCAACAATCTCTTCAACATCTTCATCCTCATCATCTTCTTCTTGATCAATCAGGGAATTAGAAAACTCATGTGTAAGCTCCAAAAATCTTTTAATTTCAATGTCATCTTCAAACACTCTCCACTGCTTTACATTATCAGGTACATAAGGTATGTACCTAACCTCAATGGCATACCTCAACTGTGTGGTTTTGGGAATTCTAAAATGTGTAGCTGCTAAGGCCAATGAATTAGCAGTTTGATTATGATCCCTTGGAATATAGGTAATGTTAAAAGCTACAAAACAATTGTCAATCATATCCCATACCTCATTTTGATATACTTTCAGCAAATCCTGTTTCACTTGATAGTTGTTCCTCACCTGCTCAACAACCAACTCAGAGTTGCCATATGCAGAAATCTGTTGAATGCCTAAATCTTTAGTAGACTTCAAACCTAATAGCAAAGCTTCATATTCAGCAGTATTATTTTTAGTGATAAATTATAATTTATACATCAGCTTTACTGTTTCACCACCAGGGGATATGAGAAGAACCCCTACTCCAACACCTTCTTTGCAACATGATCCATCAAATTATAATTGCCAAAGCTCATCTTCTTGTTCCTTACTGCATTTAACTAGCTATTCCTTTTCAACCTGTAACAAACCAGCAGTATTATCATCATCGCTAAAATGTAACATGCAAGTACCCAAATCTTTATCAACAACATAGAGAGGATGGTTTGTAGGGTTCTTGTCATCTGTCACAATATAGGCAAATTGAAGCTCTTTGTACATCCTTCTGTTTTCTCCTCCAAACATAGGAATAGTAGCATATGTTAAATCCATTTGTAAAGTTCCACCAACTTTCTTTTCCCAAGACCTAGAGAGAAGTAATCCAAATTTAGGAGTAATATCTGCTACTACCACATCCATGATTACACTTTTCATTGGTAACTGAGCCAAACTGACAACCACATCTTTAATCACACCCAAACACTTTACAGCTCATGAATCAAAAGCATACAGATCATGGTAGGGCTTTGTTATACTCAGACCTAAAGCCTCCATGACAGCCTTTAGCATTAGGTTATGTGATGCTCCTGAATCTAAAAGATAGTTATGTATCATTTGTTCATGGACTGTCAGTGTAATGTAAAATGGAGGTGAAGCACCTGCTTCATTCTCAGTTTTTCCAGCCAAAGCTGATCCAATAAAGATCTTAGGATTTTCTTCTTGCAGATTCACTGTATTAGAAAGAGGCTGATTGTTTGCTGAACCAATCATTTTAAGAACTGATTCTTTGTAAGAAGGATTTTTCATTAATTTAGTAAATGGCATAGGAATCTTTATTTTGCCTAATTCATTTTCCAAATTAAAATTTTGCATAGTTTTATTTACCTCTTCAACTTCCATACTCTTCTTTTGCTTATCCTGAATTTGTTTTTTCTCTGACACTACATCATATTGCTATTTAGTAGGTATAACTACCTTCTTCTTTGGGTTTTGTACTACATGTTTTGGGCCTGACCTCAAATTCAAAGTCTTCTTTGGTTCATTCTGATAGACATCAGCAATTACAATAGTCATTTTCAGATTTAAATCATCTTCTATTTCAAACATATCAACATCATAGTATTCTGCATTTAAAAAATATTCTTCAGTGACAAAACCCTCAGTCAACTGTTCTCCAAAATAGTTCATATCTTGATCCGTGTCTTCAAATAACACTTCCTCTTCAATTTCTTCTTCATCAACTACATTGTTCTGAAGAGGAGGAGGTACCCTTTGATCCTTAGTCTCTCTCCTTTCTCGCTGTATATCGTTATTTCTTCATTCTCTAGGTATGAAGCAAGGAGCAAATTGTCTTCTGAATTAGTTCTAATTGTTAGGGTTTCTTTCACCTTCTTGGACAGGTTTGTTTGAATTCCTTTCTAGTTCTAACTTGTTTAATTTTACAGTCAAAATCTTCACTACCTTGGCCATCTCATCAATTTTACCTTCTGCAGAATGAGATGTTGAAACCCCTGGAGCTGCTTCCTTCTTACCTTTCCTGTCGTACATCTGCTGAGCTGTTTCCTTCTTCACTCTATTGGAAGCCAATATATTAGACTAAACCTCTAACATTGCATCCTACATGTTCAGTAAAGAAACAGGTCTTCTTTCTCTAAGTAGCAAAGAAAATTCATGGTCAAAAGCATTTGCATATGTGAGTTTTGCATATGTTTCTGAAGGTTTTATTTCTGCAGGAATTCTTCCATACATTTTATTGAATCTCTTTGAAAAGTCTACAATGGTTTCATCCTTCTTTCTCCTAAGGGCTCCAAACTCAGTTATATAATAAGTATGGTATTTGGTGTCACCCCATTGTCTCATGAAGAGGTCGTGAAGCTCTTCTATGATGGTGATAGAATTTGCAGGAAGCTCGCTAAACCATTTTCTGACATCTCCATCAAGGCTCTGCACAAACATCCTCATCCATGCATCCTTAGCTTCGATATTCTGGTTATTAGCATAACTGAGAAAGGCTTCTGAGTGTTCCTCAGTTGTAGTTTCACTCTACCCATTAAAACTAGGCAGGTATTTCGGATAATCACCTCTAGGAAGTGCATTCAAAGGGTGAGGAAAAACTAATGGTGCATACCTGGCTGCAACCATTCGGTCCATCATATCAATAGGCTGATTTTGGGCAACCGTTTTAAGGTTAACTGACTTTAGTGATGGAGAGATTTGATTGGAACTTGGCTAAAAATGGGTTTTACCAACTTTCAGATGAAATAGAGGAATTTTACTAGGAGATACTGTTTTTGCATTTTTAAAGGATTGAGGATTAGTGAAAACTTGAAAGTTACTGACAGGAATTATAGGCTTCAACCAAGGTAAAGTCTCTTCTTCTTTTCTCAAAACAGATAAAGGTGATGAACTATCCAACTGATCAGGGTCACATAGGGCTGGTAATGACTGAGACCTTCTAATATTCCTTGCTGTTTTTAGTATCTGTTCTGGGTCTAAAACACCCAACTGTAAAGGTGAAATAGGTCTGTTTCTAGTTCCAATTCCCTTATTAGCCACTGTGACAAACTGGTGAAAAGTAGTCTTTAAGATTTGCTGGTTTAAGTTCACCTCTTAAAACCAGTGAAATGATAAGTATCCCAGGGAAAAATATGTTTTCAACTTCGTTCCTCGGCAATGGCGCCAAAGATGTTTATGCCAGAAATTGTTCCCAGACTACAAGAGAACAAGCCAACACAATCTCAAATATCTCAATAAAACAAAATAGGGTTTTTTAGGGTTTTCAAGGTTTTTTGGTTGAGAAGTTTGATGACAAGAGGGAATGCATTCATAAATCCAAATAAACACTAAATCATAAGCATAGAAAGACTGAGATGCATAACATAATGACCATAATCCAATAGAAAACAACACTGAGGTTCATCCATAGATGGCAAGCATCACAAGTATACAAAATTTAAACCAGCAATGAAATTACCAACTGAGTAACTAAAACAAGCTATAAATGAAGCTAGAGAACAAACTGAAGGGTAAATAGAGCATATATTTCATAGTCAGTATTTCAAATACACATAAGAGTCATTTACTAAGCTTATGAACAAGTCTGAAGACCTACTCTTGCCAGCCAAAAAATTGAACCATCTATCCTCTTTGTGACATACATTAATACTATCCTCCAAAATTGGTTAAGGAACTGAACCGTAACTACTTTTCAGCCTACCCATCGAAATAGTTTTATGTAAATAATAATTACAAAAATAAAGTAACTTTCAAAACCTAACTAATAACCAATTATATTAACAAAATTTACAGATCCTTAGCTGCTTCAGCTAACAAGGCTATCCCTTCTAGGGATTGGGCTTTTCTTCTTGCTTTTAGTTTATCTGCTTCCATATCTACAATCTTTCTAGTTAGTTCCTCATTTTGCTGCTGCAGATTCTTGATGGTTTGCTTCAACATTGTAAATTGACCTTCTCTATTCCTCTTCCTTTTCAATGCCTCTTTTGAAACTACAATCAGCTCCTGATAGTGGCTATTCACCTCATCCAAATCCTCTCTGAGTCTTCTATTTTCCATGACCAATCCATCATTTGTCTCTTGCATGTATTCCACCTGATACTTATATTGTTTTACACTTCTCTGTAAATTTTCTTTTTTTGAATCAAAGGTTTTATTTCCTGCTGTGGTTTTCATCTCATTTGGAAGCCATGGAATATTCAATCTCTTATAAATTTCTTCATCTTGTGGCAACAATTCTGTAGGAGTTTCAGAAAAACCTAGGTGTTCTTCACTCTCAGCTTTACTTGGAAGCTTTTCCTCAACCATCACATTCTCTTCTGAATAAGAACCCTTTATCTCACCTTCTTGTTGTTCCTGCAACATTTGACTTTGTACCTCTAGAAATATATCACATATTTTAGTATCAGTAAGGACAAACTCTCTTTCTGATTCCATTAGCCTTTTACCCTTACTGTCACCCTTATCATCATTCAATTTTTCATCAGATGAAGAATCATCTATCACTGTTACTCTTTCTTTGTTCAATTTAGGGTTCAAGAACTTCTTCATATTCAGTCTGAGCTTATTTCTATGTCTGGTTTTTGGTCTCCACATAGGAGCAATCCCCCCCAACATTTTGATAGTCTTACCCTGATGGGTAACTGAGGCAAATTCAACAACTTTTAGTTTCTTTATTTTTGGTAATGCTACCTCATCACCCTAGCTGTGAAATTCCTTTTCAGTACAAACCCTAGTTGCATCAGTGAAAGGGACTTTATCATCCTCAAACAGGCATTTCTCATCTTTTGACAGAACTGTGATAGGACTTTGTATTTGAACTTCAATATCCACTTTCACATCTGAAATTTTCTCTGTAGGTACAGCCTTTTCAACATAATTTGTCTCTGCTCGTACATCATTTTCAACAGGCTCGATCTCCTTGATATCTGACTGTAAATTTTTGCTCTCATTGTCATTAAGGTGCTATTTAGATTCAATTTCTTCATTTGCATGATCTAAAACTTCTTCTAATTTAACCCTGTCTTCATCTTTGACCTTTACCTTTTGCCTGAACTTTCTAATCAAAGTCTCTCCTTTATCAGCTTGTTTTCTATGAGACTGTGCTTCTTGACCATTTTGGAAACCTCACCAGAAAAGAAAATACTCCCAAGTCCTTCCCCTACTCTGTAAAACAATGTTTATGATGAGTTTGATAAGTCCATGATGGAAAATGGACTGTTTAGTATGATTTTGGTGCTCCTTAACTCTGCAAGACATCTTCTGCAGACTCTTCAAAAAGAAGAAGGCCAAGCTCATCTTGGACTCGTTACTGAGATGCTGAAGAAATCTAAAGTGGTATTTGAAAACAAAGGCATATCTACCCTTACAGGTAATATAACTCTATAAAAATTTAATGGGCTCTATCCATTCAGGATTGAAGTTATGAATGGGTACACCTTTACCCCAATCAGCAATTACACTAGGAAGTAAGTACTTTTGTGCATTGAAGGTGAATGGAACCTTCTTAAACCATAATTCTCCCTCATTCTTGATGCTTGTTGCCTCAGCTACCACCTCCTTGGTCAATTTGAATTGTAAAGTATCAAAAGACACAATGTATTTATCATAGCATTGAGCAAATTTAGGGGAGACCTTTGCATGATATCCATCAATATTTTTGAAGAATGTCAACCATCCTACATTAGAAAATAACTCTCCACATTCTGGAAAATTATCTATCCAACATAGGTCAGTAGGCTCAGCTCTATTTGTTTTTCCACTTTTCTTAATATTCACTATGGTTTACAGCACCTATCGATTATCCCATAGTCTGTTTATCTTCAAATCATCATAGTCTGCCCTAACACACAGTTCAGGGAATCTTTTTTGCCAAATTGCATCAGTCTGACCTAATTACAGAGTTCAGGGAACTCCAACAGTTCTGCTTTACATTTTACTATTTTAAATGATGAATACTTGGGTATATTTGTTAATAATTCATCATTCACAGTCTATTAGGTGAAAAATCTCATATTCCTCCTTCGAATTTTAACATTAAGGATTTTATCAGAAAAACCCCAAATTAAACCAACCTTAGCAATCGCACGCGGGGTACCTGCTCAGAATATCAATATGAGCGCTGGAATGCAATCACTTCAATGGTTAGGTGTTGAATTTCACGTTCCACCTGTCTCTAACTGTCCAGATCACTTCAAACTGTCGCTGCTGGAAAGCTCTAATTCCTCATTCAGTTGTAAAAAACCCAGTTTCTCAGCAGTGTGTTCTCGCCACGACTTTCAATGTCCTTTGTATCCTTCAGATCAGGAACATACTCCCAAAAAACTCTGCCTCATTCTACTCACTGTCATCATTCACCCTACGTTGCATGTAGTCACCACGATCTACCTCATATGATGATCATCCACTTGTTTCAATGATAAACTATGCAGGACACGTATCAAATTCAACAAATGATGTGATTGATACCTCATGGACAAGACACCTGAAAAAATTGGACTGAAAAATGATGATTTTGGCATTCGTGACTTTCTTGTAGCGCTCTAGTGTATTAATTTTGCTCTTGCACTACAAGAAAGTCCAATCACATAATTCCACATCATTAAGCCACTAATAAAGTTTAAGACTTGGTTTATGTGCTTAATCTCGACCTTAGTGTCATTATAAAACCATTTAATCAATATAAGCCTTGTAAAACCCTTCAAGAATGAAATCTAAGCAAAATTTATAAAAGTAGGCTTAAAAATAAGAAAAATCAAAATCATGAAAATTAAAAGCTTGAACTCAAAATTAACCTTTATAAACAAAATTTCCTAGAAGCAAAAATACTAACAAGGTTCAAAAACATAAATAAAAGCATAAAACTAAGGAAGACAAAATCATGACCTAACACACTCTATGCAAGTTGTCTTCCACATGTTCTAGAAGTCAAACTTGCTAAAAGTGAGTCATGGAGCACTTGGGAAACCTCCTGGAAACCATATTTAGCAGTTCTTCTTTATTCGAGATCCTCCCTAGCGCATATCTGTTTTTTCTGCTAAGTTTCCTGCTTTATCGATATTTGAGGCAAAAGGGAAAGTAAGACTAGGTGTAGTTGACTTGTTTTTTTTCCCTCATCATACTTCATTATTTTCTCCTAATAAAAGCATGTATGAGTTGTCTTTCCATCAACTATTAGCTTTCCTACTTGACTTTGCCAATTCGTGAGCCTCTAGCTAGATTTGGAAACTGCTTTATGCACCTATTGGGGATTTGACTAGATTTAGTAAGCTTGCTTTTGACTATTTCGAATGGCATCCTTATGCATTTGAATCTCTCATGTAATTATATATTGTAGTAGCCTGTGACTTCATAAGGTTGGCTATTGTACACTTATTCAATATATATTAGTGTTATGCTCCAATTTCAATCTCCTTTGTGTGTAAATTTGCAGGTTTTATTAGCAATTTTGTGAGTGCAATTGTTCTATCACTTGGGTTCAATTTCCACATGTTCTTCCATCAACATTAAAATCACATTATTTTTACCATCCTATCAATATTTTGATGGATGAAATTTGCACAAATCAGTCTTTGCCTTGGCATGATTTCATTTCGTCTTATCCATTTTTTTTTAAAATATTCAATCAACAAGTTTGAGTGGTGTCATGTTTCATTTATATCACTTCCAAGACATTTTTAACTTGTTGTGCCATTAACTATATAGAAAGATCAATTGATCATTTTATAAAGTGGTTACATTGGATCTATGATTTTACTTAGCAGTTGTCTGACTGTTTAGAGTAGGGTAGGTAGGATTGAATAAGCTCCTTTGAGTAGTAATGTGAGTATTTTTTGTCTGAGTGTTGCATGTGTATCGAGTCTTTTATTGAGTCTTTTTGGCCATTTATTCTGACCCTTTGCATTTATTTAGAGTAGAATATTTTTTTTTTCAGTAATTTATTTACAACATTTTAATTCCAACATTATTTTTATCAATTTTTTTTACGTATATATTTTTCCCATACATGAAAATTTGGTATTTATTGCTTCCATGTGCGCAGAAATAGGTACACCTAAAAAGAAAGAAGAAAATTGAAGTGTTGGACTTTTGTTGCTGGGATGGTGCTGCAGACTAGATATTTCTAAGGTTTTCAAGCTATTGACACAATTCTGTCAACAGGGGTTCACTTCACACTGCTTTCAACAACCATCAACACATACACCCTAAACATCGGCCCATAAAGGTTTTACCCTTTCCAACAACACCTAGAGAGTAGGTGCAGTCTCACCTGAGATGTCTGAGGGAGGACTGCAGGAACCACATTTTTTTAGTAGGAAGAGGATGCACCTTATCTCATACTCAATCACAACATCACCCAGAGATCCAGGATCATAACAAGATACAATAAAATGACACCATTAACCAGTTCTACTTATCATCATAATCCTTATTCACATTAACAGATATTCAGATTGACATAGATATTAACATACATTAAACTAGAAAGTACTGCAGTAATTCATATCATTCACATAGCAGTAAAAGATAAAAAACCCACACATAGCACAATCATTCATCATTCCTTATTAACTTATCTGATACATCGCATATCAATAGAGTTCCAAACCAACAATGCTGAAAAGAGGATAAAAAAAGAATCCGTATCGAAAACATCCTCGGATACAACAAAATATGTAGGTGTGAAACATTACAACCCAAATATTTCAAAATGTCGATATCTAAGACACAATTCATAAGAATCATCCCCTGAATAGAGTTATCCTCAATGTTTACAATCCTAATTCTACTTATAGGATCACTTGGTCGTTACAAGATGGTCCACTTGACCAATCGCTAACTAACTTAACCAAAATATCCTTATTTGTCAGCTTCTTTACTCTTCATGACTGAATTTTTTCCTTATCGACACCCTTTCCATCATTGGAGGTACCACACTTTGTGTGCTCTAAACCCGTGCCAATAGTTCCCCAACACAAACATGTGTATCATCCTCGAGCCACTTCAATTGGATGCTACTAGTGCATTTTGCTATGCCTTGAAATCATCGTATGTTGTCTTGACTTGGTCGAAAATTTCTTTGACTAATGCCTTGAGTGCTGCACACTCTTCCACTTCTTTCTTTGTCAACTGTTCCCCACCCATCTATTGTACTTTCATCAAATCATCCTTGGTATTCATCATTCCTTCCATGGCCTTGAGTGCCAACTATTTTATTTTGTTCTGAAGTTCATCCAGGTGCTTCGTTCTTCGTTGGTGCCTTGTGTGCACCTTGTTGACCCGCTGCTCTTATTCTTTAAGTTTTGTCACCTTCATCACTTATGCAATTAGGGGAATCATATTAATTGACCTCCTCAATGCTTCTACTTCACCGATTTGTTCTTTCAGCTGGTGCAACTGTTCATCTTGTACCAAACATTCCCAAAATTACGCTACCTTTTCCCCAATTGTCTATACTACCTTCTCTAGTTCTGTGATCTCTTTCTCCGCATCCTCAATCGCTTCTTTCCTTAGCACAACTTGTTTGGGTGGTGTTTGGGGTATTTCCCTGACCTGTAACTCCTCATTCTCCTTTTGTAGGTCTGCAACAACTTTTCCTATCTGGAGTGCCTTTGCTTCCACAAGAATCTCCAGACTAACTTTGGGTGCTTCTTCGTAGGCCAAGGAGACTGAATGCTCGATTATTTGTCTGTATTTGAAGGCCTTTGTTCTTTCTTTCATTATGACCTCTTTTTCTAATTTAAGTCGCTGAAGCTCCTCTTCAATAATTTGTACTTGTTGTTTATAGTGGACTATCTAATAATGGGTTATTGCTTCTTGATTCCCAATTTACTCATTTGCTGCATTTTAAATGCATGCCACCATAGACTTGGGAGTAGGTTGAAATCGAGAGTGATCAGGTCATGCCCTCATAATGTGGCATCTATGTCTTCATCCCCTATCATTATCGCTTGTGGCAAAATATTCACTAGCCGCACCTTTGTTCCAATGTCTACTTCGAATTCTCTTCTTGCAGTATATTCATGTCCACGACTGCATTCATTAGCCTTTGGAGTATGTGTGAAACTTGTTGGAAATATCTAGTCACATGTTTTGTAACCTTCACCCAGTTTTCATTTACCACATTGGCTATTGATTCTATTATCTTGTTTGATTTCTTGTTAGAGAGTCCAACGGTTCCACTCCCCTCACCTTGCTCAAACCTATGCTTTGTCCATGCTTCTTTCTAGTGTTTCTCAAGCTATGATTATGTGGGCATCACTGATGACGCTTCATCCTGTGATTGTTCTTCCTCTTCTAACACCTTTGGTTCTTCTACCAACAACCTTGCTTCTGGTTCTGATTTTTGGTCTTCACTAACCATAACCTTCCATCCTTCTAGCCTTTCCTCCACTATAGCATCCAGTTCTTCATTTCTGAGCTTATACTGCATCGCCAACCACTGCTTTTGTGGATCTACATGCGCTTGAATGAAAATGTCTTGAGGCCCTATCGACAGCCTTGAAACTCTCCAATGCTTCTGTACTACCTCTTATATTTGTTGGGTCCTGGAATAGCCCCTTTTTTACCACACCAATTATATATTTTTTCCTTGTCCTATTTCATTCGATACACCGGATAGATGTTTTTCCTCAAGTTGAGCTTAAATCCTTACAGGTATTATTTTATATTTCCTTATCCTATTAATGCCTAATATTGTTATGGTTAGAACTCTATCTTTTTAATTGTGTTAATATGTATTGATTTGATAAAGATAGTTCCAACCCTTAAGGAACATAGGTGTAGCAGCCTGCTTATTCTACAGAAGAAAGGGATATTTGGTACCACCTGTTACTCCTCATTCCCAGTTCCATACATTGAATGGAAATAGTGTGATCATCTCTCCACGTGGTAGCTACAATAGAATTCAGCTGCAACAACGCTCCTCTACTCAAGGAATCATTGCAATAGACAGAGCATTTCCTGTCCAATTGATTCCATTGAGCCATTAACAACCAGACTAACAATACTCCCTATATTCCATATCTTCATTCAATTCTATTCATAGCTATAACTGCTTAGTTGTAATAGGGCAGCCTAAAGATCATAGATATTCATTTATTCCCTATATTAGTGGATCTGAATTGCGTTATTCATGTATATATATGGGAAAGCAATTTGAGCCTAGGGTTGGTTAATTGATATTAGATTGTGTAAGCTATAATAGAGAGCTGTAACTATGAATTAACATTTTTAATACAAGGAGTAGAATTATTCATATCCTTGTGTGTTAATTTGTGTTAGTTCACATCATCTCTATTCGAAGGTTGGGCCCGCCTTCCCACAGAGATTGCCTAGTTAATTAGATGCTTAGTTTTTTTCTGTTGTGTGGTGAGGAATTAAAGTATATGCATTTTACAGTGAGATGCAACAACGACGATTGATAATTGTATTACCTTTGATAGTTGATGATTTCATTCTGATTAGCTGCAACTGTGTGGTGTGACAGTCGACTGTGTAGGATAGTTTCTCTTGATGTGAGGTGTGCCAATTAGTTGTTACAGTCAATCTCAACTCTAGTTTGTTTTTGTTATTTATCTTTCTTGGGTTTATTGAATTACTCATATTATGATTGCAATTGGTGTGATTCTTTATTTCCATTTATGATTTTCATATTAGATAAATTAGATAGCTCTTAGATAATTTCTGGTAGTCTGATATCTTTAGAATTTACTTTCTACAAAAGTAAGTCTAGCTTAATTCTTTCTAGATCAGTAATTGTTAGAGTAATGATTGTAGGAAGGTAAATTCATTTCTGAAATCTTAGATGGATAAATTAGGTTAGCTTTAGCCATGAGAAGAGTTTGACTAAGCAGATAGGAAGGAAAATTGAGATTTCATTCATTCAATCGGCTACTTAAGTGTTTATGCATAGATTGTGGTAATTATCTTTCAAACAAAAAGACTTCCCCGGGTTGACAATTCATATAGAGCATTTTGTGTGTTAGTTGTAATTGATTAACATATCGGGTGACGAACATTTTGGCGCCATTACCGGGGAAGGTAATTGACTAGACACAGTAGTAGTCGAATATATTAATTTTTCTTTAGCAGTTTTTAAGCTTGCATGATTTTTGGATTGCATGAATACAAGGAGAACACAAGGGGATATTCCCAGAATTCCGCAAAATACTAAATTGGAAGGTGATAGAGGTCGTGGTGGTATCCCAACATTATGGAGATGGTCATTCATTGATGATTTAGTGATAAGGTCTAATTATTCTACTGAAGCTCGAAATCAAGGACCTGTTGATGTATTTGTAACTTCGGAATGTATTCACTTGTATATCTTATGTCTTGTACCCCGATGTTTATTTTGGGAAGTCGTCTATAATGTATTTGAGTCATGTCATGCCCCTATGTTCCTATCGAGAGGTTCTATAATGTAAACAAGTCATGCCAAGTCATTGTGGGTAACCCTCCTATTGTTCAAGGGTTAAAGTCCCCGTAGTTTTGAGGCACTAGGCTTATTAGACTCTCCTAGAGAAGTCGGCCCTAGTGAGTCATTGTCAAGTCAAGAATTAGTATAAATAGAGAGTGAGCCTCTCTATTTATCACACACTCACTCACACTCAATTGTAGCGTATAGTTGAGGAAGAAGAAGACACTAGGGCTAGGAAGAAAGAGGTTACTGCTGTCGGGAGATCATCTTACTGTTTTGGGGTTTTACTTTTGGTGTTGATTCTATCTCTGAGGAAGTTGTGGGGTTTTCTCCATTTATGGTTTCCCCAAGGAAAAACACTGTGTTCATTGTCTCTTGTGTTTGATTGTTGTGCTTGTTATTCTCTTAGTTAAAGATCCTAATATAATGCTAGCTTAATGTTAAAAATCTAACATGGTATCAGAGCTAACCTGAGAAGAAGACACTATACATCAATGGGAACTAGGGATTCCTACTTCTTGGATCTCTCTCCACATGTTTTCAGAAAAATAAGTTTGGACTAACTCTCCTCCCTAGGGCACATCTTTCTGTCGAAGCAGAATCCAATTCTAAGCTTTTTCAGTTTTGGACCCGACACTGCTACCGAAAATTAGGGCTTTCCACAAAAGTGGAATTTTTCAGTGAGCCCAGGCCTGGATTGATCTCCTCCTCAAAATCAAAGTTTAGAGATCAATATCAAATCATTTGGCTGGACAGAACTCTAGAAAATCCAAACCCTAATATGCTCATGAACCAACACTACATAAATTCAGCTCTAGATCCAGATCTGACAACTTAACCTGGTAAGATCTAAATATTTTGTATTTCCATTTGAGGTTCTCAGTTAAGATGTCTCATCATACCAATATTGATGAAAAGCTTGAGGGAGCTCATAACTTCCGAGCCCGGAAGTATAAGATATCCCTGGTCTTGGAAGAAAATGAGTTGGACTCCTACATCAATGAGGAGATTCCAGTTCCAGAGGGAGATGAGGCTAAGTCCTTACACAAGAAGAAGATGGTTATGGCAAAGAGGATTATTGCTGATTCAATCAGGGATCACCTCATACCATAGGTGTCCTCCCTAAATACACCTAAATATATGTTTGATGCCCTAACCAAATTGTTTGAAGGAAAGAACATAAACTGGAAGATGACCTTGAGGAACCAGTTGAAGAATGTGAAGATCCAGAATGCGGAGACCATATAGTCATACTTCACAAGGGTCTCCCAGATCAAAGAAAAACTTGAAGCAATAGATGAAGAAGTGGAGAATGTAGAGATTGTAATAACCACCTTGATTGGTCTCCCTAGGACATGGGACTATTTCATTCAAGGGATCTGTGCCAGAAAGAAGTTAGTCAAGTTCAGCAGACTATGGGAAGAATGCTCTCAAGAGGAAGCTCGGATAGCAGCTTGAGAAGAAAAGATGGGAAGTGAAGATCAAGCTCTCACAGTACAATCCAAGAAAACCAGATCTAGGCACTATAGAAGTAAGTACTCTCATCAAAGGAATAAATTTAGAAATCCTAGAGATAATTCTAAGTTCATTTGCTATACATGTGATGAAAGAGGACACTTTGCTAGAGATTGTCCTAGAAACAAAAGTAGCTCTCACAAGAAGAAGGGAAACAAGAGAAGACATCATGCTCATGTTGCAGAGGATGATGAAACTTCCACAAAGAGAAGCAGACAAGTTAGTGATGATTCTTCAAGTGATGAAGAATATGTTTTGATTTTTGCTCTCGTGCGAATTATCACACATGGCAGCAATTATTGGCTTATAGACAGTGGTGCTTCCAAACATATGATAGAATTCAAGGAATCCTTTGTGAAATTATCTAAACATGAATCACCTCACAAGATGAAAATCAGAGATGACTACCAGTATCCAATAGAAGGTAGTGGTGAATCCTCATATAAGCTAGACTCTGGAAAGTCTATCAAGATGAAAGATGTATTGTTTGTACCTAGACTAAAGAAGAACCTCCTCTCCATATCTACATTGGATGCAAAAGGAATGAGGGTTGCATTTGTAGATGGCCAAGTTCTCATGTTGCCAAAGGGAAAGTCTTTCGATGATGTAGTAGTGATTGGGGAACAAGAAGGAGGACTATACAAATTGAAGGGCCAACCAGAACAAACAACCAGAACAAGCTTTGGTTCATGACTTGGTAGAACCAAATGAGCTTTGGCATAGAAGGCTTGCACATGTGCATTACAGAGCACTACCACTTGCAAGCAAAGCTATTGAAGGTCTCCTAGAAATGCAGAAAAAACATGAAGGTGTATGCAAAGGATGTGCGAAAGGGAAGAACACAAAGAAGACATTTCCAAGTAGCGAGAGTAAGGAAAAAGGAATCTTGGAAGTCATCCACTCCGATGTATGTGGTCCAATGTCATCCAGTTCACTAAGCGGGTATGTATATTATGTTTCTTTTATTGATGACTTTTCTAGAAAGACATGGATTTACTTCATGAAGAACAAAGATGAAGTATTCAGCAAGTTCAAGGAATTCAAAGCCTTGATCGAGAACCATACTGAAAAGAAGATCAAGACCTTTCAATTAGACAATGGCGGAGAATTCACATCAAATGAATTCAAAGAGATATGCAAAGACTTTCGGATTAAGAGGGAGTTATCCACTCCATATAATCCACAACAGAATGGGACTACAGAAAGAAAGAATAGAATGATCATGGAAGCAACAAGGTCCATGCTTCATGATCAATATCTTCCCATGCATCTATGGGCAGAAGCTGCCAGAACAATGATGTATATACAGAACCGTACTCCACATAGAGTACTCAAGAAAAATATTACTGAAGAAGTCTTCTTCTACAAGAAACCAGAAGTTAGCCATCTCAGAATATTCGGATGTCCTATATACATACACATTTCAAAAGAAAAGAGGATGAACTTAGATCCTTCAGGAAAGAAGGGTATATTTGTGGGATAATCCGAAAGCTTGAAGGCTGACAGAATATACTTTCCAGGGTTCAAGAAGATTGACATTAGAAGAGATGTAACATTTTACGAAGATTCAACCTACATCAAATCCAGGAAGAGATCGGTTGAAGAACCTGAATAAACAAGAGCACCCTGAATTCATGATACAACCATGAACGAAGAAATTCAAGAAGAAGATCTGGAATTAGAAGAACCTCAAGAACCTATAGATCCACCTCAGGAGAAGAATCCTCATAAGAGGAAACCTGCTTAGGTACGTGAAATTATCCAAGGTGCAGAAAGATATGGAGCTTCAGAAGAAACACACAGAGGAAGAAAAAGAACTAGGTCCTGCTCCAGTTATGTAGCCTTGCTATGTGACATTATTGAAAAAGAACCTTCCAACTATGAAGAAGGGGAAGAAAGGAAAGAATGGAAGGAGGATATGATTGAAGAGTATCAATCGATCATGAAGAATGATGTCTAGGATATTGTCCCAAGACTAGAAGGGAAGTCCATTGTAACTTCCAAATGGATCTACAAGATCAAGCATGCTGCAGATGGCAGCATAGAGAAATATAAATCAAGATTCGTGGCTCGTGGTTTCTCCTAGAAAGAAGGAATAGATTATGAAGAAACCTTTGCACCTGTAGCCAGATACACTTCCATCAGATCAGTACTTGCTTTGGCTGTAGTGATGAAATGGAAGATACACCAGATGGATGTCAAGACTGTTTTCTTGAATGGTGTAGTAGAAGAATAAGTGTATGTGGAGTAGCCACTTGGTTTTGAGACACATGACAGGGAGTCTCATGTGTGTAGATTGAAGAAAGCCCTATACGGTTTGAAACAGACACCCATGACATGGTACGACAGAATTGATGGTTTCCTACCTAGTTTGGGATTTACCAAGAGTAAAGCAGATTCCAACCTTTACTACAAGGTTGAAGATGGCGATACAGTGATACTCCTACTGTATGTGGATGATCTATTTGTAATAGGTGTGGATGGGTTGATTGCTGATATGAAGAGGAAACTTGCTGCGGAGTTTGAAATGAAAGACTTGGGTATGATGCACTATTTCTTAGGCATGGAGGTGTTGTAGAATATGGATGGAATCATCCTTGGACAAGCAAAGTATGTAGTAGAGATTCTGAAGAGATTTGGGATGATGAAATGTAAGGCCATAACCACACCTATGGCATCAAACTTGAAGCTATTGAGTGATGCTTCATCAGAAGCGGTTGATGCTACGATGTATCATCAGATGATTGGGTCCTTGATGTACCTGACAAACACAAGACCAGATATTTTCTTTGTTGTGAACACCTTGAGCCAATTCCTGACAGATCTGAGACATGTTCACTTAATTGCCGCAAAGCATATTCTGAGGTACCTGAAGGGTACAATTGTTTATGGGCTCAAGTATGAGGAAAATCAGAAGATTAACTTAGAGGGTTATGTTGATTCAGATTGGTTTACCATATTGATGGAAAGGAGGATACAAAGAAGAAGTGGTTAGAACTTCAGCAGGATTTGGAAAATTATAGGAATCTAAGACAGGAGGAAGAAGAGGAAAACATGAATAACAAACGCCACCCTGATGATCATGAAAGAGTAGGGGATAGCCATCACAATGATGGAGACCTCCAGCATGAGGAGACTGTCGCCACACTTCAGTTTCCCATTCGACAACCAACTAGACCAGCCCCCATGAAGAACACCTCACCATCAGTATTACCACGCTTTCATAGGAAAGCCACTGAGGATCCATATGGGTTCCTCTTTGAATTCAACATCCTCTATCGAAGCTACGATTAGACCTATAGTGAACAAAAGCTGAAAATTTTCCCTGCTATTTTAAAGGACAATGCTCTGTGCTGGTTTATGAGCTTGGGTGGTGAGATTGTTGCCACATGGGAACAAATGAAACAGGTATTCCTTGGAAAATATCAAGAATACTGTAGGACTAAATATAAAAGAGAAAAATTGTTTAAGATGATGTAGAAAGAGGAAGAGAGTATGGAGGAATTTGTGGAGATACTTCTATATAATGTACAGAGTAAAGGGAAAAATGATATGGGGAAAGATGTGTTCAAAATTATCTTATTGCGTGGAATCATAGAAGATTTCTTGGATATGTTGAATATGTTGGGAAAGGGGGATATCTCAAAAGAACCCTTTGAGGATATTGTCGACTTATGTCGAAGATATTTGAGAGGATCCTCTAGAACCAACAATTGTGACAAAGGATTGGACCGAGATGTCTTCACTAGAACACATAAGTCATCTAATGGAGGAGTCACTCAGGAAGGATTAGGAAACCTTCTTGAAAATTTTAAAATGGAAATGATGAGCTCCATATCCTCAGAAATGGACGTCCTGAGAGAAAATCATAGGAAAGCAGTAGAAGATTTGGCACTTCGTGTATTCTATCCTAGATGCAAGAAGAAGAACCACTAAGGGAATGTCCACTTGACAAGGTGGAGGTATGCTAGATATGTGAATTGGATCATGATGCTAAGGAATTTCCTTCACTACCCAAATTTAAAGTAGTTCTGCATGAATCTACTTCTGATGTGGAGCAAGATTACTTCATTGCTCAATAGAAGCCTTGGAAGCCTCATAATCAAGGTATGAATCTAGAACCATTACCATTTTGGAATAATATGAATAATATGAATAACATGAATAATATTAATACACAATTCCCTTCAAATTATTCTAACAACCAATGGCATCCATCTCAAACCTCTATGCAAAATCCTAACTCTTGGACCCTAGACACAACAACCAAACCAGCAAGTCCCTTGGTCTCCTAGTTGGTGAAATTGATACCCAGGAAATCATTTTTCTCATAACCAACCTCCTTATCAACATTTTCCTCCCCAATAGTATCCTCCTCAACAGTATTGTCACCAACAGTATCAACAGCCACAACTACAACTCCAAAACAATGTTTCCCTAACGAACATGCCCCTACGACCACAACTTCCTGCCTAGCCTAACCCTAATTTGAATAATAAATAAGTTCATCAATTTGATACTTCCAACACGCCTGCTTACTCCATTACCTCAGTTCCATGCAATGACATACACCTACGATCAAGGAGAGTAGTGTATCCCTTAGTCATTGAAGATGTTCCATCTTCTATGAATAAAGTAAGAATTAATCAACAATATATCCATTTAATATAGCAATCCCCATCGTTGAGGATGCTGAGAGTCCTACTAAAATACTAGCTAAAACACAAGAAGAAACACTTATTGAAGCACAACCTACACAACCAAAAAGAGAACCACCATATCCTGAATGACTGATACTATAGAAGACAGTGGAACAACCTCAGTTTAATCTCTTAAGGGAATTAAAGAATTTATATGTCAAAATTCCACTATTACAAGCCCTTCATGACGTGTCCATCTATGTCAAAACAATTAGAGATCTATGTGTAAGAAAACTAGGGATAAATCCTAGGGATCCTCCCACTGTCCATGTAATAGGAAAACTCTCCGAATTAATAATGGGAAAAACTCTCTTGGCTAAGTATGATGATCCTGGAAACCCTACTATTACAGTACACATTGGACACACTCAGACACCCAATGTTCTGGTATGTTTGGGCTCATCTATCAATGTTATGACCATCAAAACTGTGGAAAAACTTGGGCTCACTAATCTTCATCCAACCCCTACTATATTAGAACTTGTTGATAGGTCCATAATCAAAACCGAGGGAATCCTGGATGACCTCGTAGTCTTTATTGATTCATGGGAGTACATTGCGGACTTCTTGGTTTTGAAACCGAAGTCACAGCTAGGAGGACATATGTTGATCTTGGGAAGACCTTGGTTAGCCACAACCGATTCTTGCATCAACTGTTGGTCGAGGTCCGTGACTCTTTCAGATGGGACTGATACAAAAATCTTGACCTTATACCCTCTAGCACGACCAAACTTAGAAGGTGAAACTCCACTATGGATGGATATTTAGGAAGAAGAAGGTATTCAACCATTATTAACAATAGGGAAGCCTTAAATTTTAAGGATGAAATAGAGTACAACACTAGTAACAATTTCATCAGTGAGCCCACATCTGTCAATAAACATGTTTATCAAATTTTGAACAGTACTTTAGGTGAAGAAGAATAAGAAACTATAATAGAAGAGACCCTAGTCAGTGATGCCAACATAATTCTAGTACTTAAAAACTCAAAAACCATTCCAGTTGAAATAGAGCCAGGAAAAACATTGAGCATTAATCTAAATCTTGCTCCCGATGAGATAGAATGCCTGATCACTCTGCTAAAACAAAACAATGGATATTTTGCTTAGGAGTACACAGATATGAAGGGTATCCCTTCTAATCTATGTACCCATCACATTTACATCAAAATAGAATCTTGACCTTTGTGCCAACAACAACGAAGGATGAACCCCAACTTGAGGGATATAGTGAAAGAAGAAATCCAAAATCTCTTGGAAGCAAGGTTTATATACCCAATATTAGACAACGGGTGGTTTTCTCCACTCATGATAGTGCCAAAAAATAATGGGAAATTGAGAGTCTGGGTAGACTCTAGGGAGTCGAACAAAGCAACGCAGAAAGACCATTTCCCCTACCTTTTATTGATCACGTACTTGATACGTTTTCTTGAAAGAATTATTTTTCCTTTCTGGATGGATTCAACAGTTATAATAAAATCCAGATTTCTCCCGAGGACCAAGACAAGACCACCTTAACCTGTCCCTGGGGTACCTTTGCATACAGGTTACTTCCCTTTGGTCTGTGTAATGCACCTGCCACCTTTCAGAGAGATGTGATTGGGATATTTTCCGAGATGGTTAATGATAGCATGGAAATTTTTATGGATAACTTTACTCCATATGGTAGTAGCTTTGAGGAAGCATTGAAAAATTTAGAAAAGGTTTTAGTACAATGTGAACAAATCCAACTATCTTTAAGCACTGAAAAGTGCCATATGATGATGAGCAAGGGTGTAGTTCTGGGGAACTTCATCTCTGCTGATGGTATCGAGGTAGACCCATCCAAAATCAGGGTAATTGAAAACATACCCACTCCTGGAACAAAAAAATAGGTACGTAGCTTCTTAGGGGATGCTGGTTACTACAGAATATTTATAGAACAGTTTTCCAAGCTATATTCTCCTTTATTCACTCTATTGATGAGGGATGTACAGTTTGAATGGAATGATGCATGCCAAACAACATTCATTAGACTTAAGAAAAGGCTATCCATAGCCCCTATCTTACGAGGGCCCAATTGGGATCTATCTTTCCACATCTCCTTAGATTCTTTTGATACTACCATTGGAGCAATATTGGGACAGCAGGAAGGTCATGCCCCATATGTAATTTATTATATCAGTAAAAAATTTTCCCTTGCTGAACTCAACTACACTATCACAGAAAAGGAATTTCTCGCCATTGTCTATTCCATCAACAAATTTAGGCATTATAGCACTGGATAATCCTCTTTTGTGCACACTGACCATTCAACCATTAAGTACTTAATGAACAAACCTGCCACTAATGCTAGAGTAACTAGATGGTTGTTATTGTTACAAGAATTTGATATCACAATCATTGACATACATGGGAAGGAAAACATTGTTGCTTATTTTTTATCTTGAATTACTAACGATGATGACAGTTTACCAGTCAAAGATTCCTTCCCTGATGAACATTTGTTTGCAGTTTTAGCTCATTCCCCTTGGTACACAAATGTTGCTAACTATTTGGATGCAGGAAAGCTTCTAGCACATTTATCCAACAGAGAGAAAATAAAAATTATACAACAAAGTGCCAGGTACTGCTGGATAGATGGGCATCTTTTCTACACAGGTTCTGATTTGGAAATCAGAAGATGTGTAAGGGAGGATGCAATTTTCAGTATCTTAAAGGCTTTCCATGTTGAGCCCTGTTGGGGACATTTTGCTGAAAAATGAATAGGTCATAAGGTATTACTGATGGGCTATTTTTGGCCAACATTTTTCAGGGATGAAAAGAAATATATTCAGGCTTGTGATAGTTTCCAAAGAATGGGCCATCCAAACAGACTATATGAGATGTCTCTTTAACCACAACTGGTGGTTGAACATTTCGACAGATGGGGCCTGGATTTTATAGGGCCTATCAATCCTCCTTCAAAGCAGAAAGTGTATATCCTAGTTTGCATCGATTATATGACAAAATGGGAGGAGGTTGTAGCTTTGGTCAAGGCTAATGACCAAGATGTAATGGATTTATTATATGCAGAAATCCTCACCCATTTTGGAGTACCTAAGGAGATAGTTACAGATGGAGGACCCCAATTTGTGTCCCGCAAATTAGAAGCTATGTTATAGAAATATCACATTCAACACAGGATAACCTCACCATATCACCCACAGTACAATGACCAAGTGGAAAGTACCAGCAAGGTAATTGAGGCTACCCTTACAAATACAGTCAAAAGCCATCGCAGAGACTAGGTTGACAGACTTTCAGAGGCATTATGGGAATATCACACCACATGGTGAAACACTACGTGCTTCTCCCCATATGAATTGGTGTACAGTAAGAAAACTGTCTTCCCCATTGAATTTGAAATTAAAACTTTAAAGACAGCCATGGAATCAAACTTTGACTTGACATAAGATCAGAGGAATAGTTTGAATCAGTTAAATGAACTTGATGAAAAGCGCACAGCTACTGTGCATCAGACAACGTTAATTCAACAACAACTTTCCAAGTGGCATGATCGGTTCATAAAGAAGAAAGTATTCTATGAAGGAGACTGGGCCTTACTGTACGATTCAAGGTTCAAGTGGGATTTTAAAGGTAAGTTGCGTACAAGATGGATGGGGCCCTACCCAATAGACAAGGAGTTTGATAATGACACATTTGTCTTGATTACTATTGATGAAAATTAGATGGCATTGTTCGCTAATGGTCATAGGATGTGATTATCTCATAAGCCGATTTCAAAGGATGCATTCATTTTGCATATTGCAGCTGATCCAGATTATCAGTTAACGCAAGGGCAGGAATTGTTTTCTATTCCTGTAAACGTTTAAAGAACACTGCAATTCCACACAGGAATCTGTACATAAATAAATTGATGTTTTGTTTTTTATTTTATTTTATTTTATCTTACGCTTGATTGATTTTCTTTTGAAGAATGTACAAGAATCTACTTGAGGAGCAGTGGTCGCGACTGGGCCGAATGATTGCAAGCTCCCTATCTTATTTTCTTGTTTTGAATAACTCCTTAAAAATATGAACAATTCAGCAGCAACAAAAAATCAGTTGAAAATATGACTATTTTTCCATTTTTCACAGCTGTGACTCTGCCATATTTGTCCTATTTTCCAATCGCGACTCAGCCAAATTTTTCCTATTTTCATAGCTGTCACTCTGCTAGATTTACCCTACTTTCCAGCTATGAATCCTCCAAATTATTCCTATTTTTCCATTTTTTGCAGCTGTAAATCCCTTAGATTTGTCCATAAACCAGCCGCGACTCTGCTATATTTGGCCTACCTTTCCTGTTTTCACAACTGCGACTCCTCCATATTTGTCCATAAAATAATTGCGACTCCTTCATATTTGTTGATGAATCTCACCATCAATAATTCCACTGGGTTCCAACTCATTTCACAGCTCCAATCACAGTTCTGCCAAGCATGTTAGAAAGCTATTTTCCTACCACGGATATATTCCAGTGTGGATGTACGTGACCGTTCATTTGGCAGAGGCCAAATCATAAAAACACATGCACAATGTTTTTTTTAATGAACGTGATGATGAAGTCGGAAAGTTAAGGCTCATGTCATATTGCAAGGGTATGAGTTCTGACCACTTACATGACTAGGCATTAATTACTAACCAATATGGAAATAATAGTTTTTCTTTGTATTTAGTCCCCTTCAACCATTCATACTCATTTAAATTCCAAGGCCCATGTCATAACTACCACTCGTATCTATTACAGGGCCGTCACCTTTACCCAATTTTCCCATTTCCATAACAGTATCAACTTTCCTAAAATACTCAACTCCAACCTTAGCTACCGTGTTTGTTCTTACACTACAAATTCCACTTCTGGATATGTAATTTCCTGATTCACTATCAGAACTACAAAAGAAAGGTGATATGGGTAAACCATCGAGACATGAACCCATGAACACAGAGGCTCTGTGTAAGAATGCAGATGTTTTTTCCATTTTTGAAGCGGCCAGATGGACTGGGTATTTTCAATGACTAAATGGTTTTCACATAGAAACAGACTTACAATTCATCCTTAATTCGACTGACACTCATTCATAGTTCAGGGGTGTGCACATAGATGTTATAGAAGCAATTGTGGTGGAGGTTACTGGTTTGCCTCAAGTAGGAAGGAGTTGGTTTCGACGAAAAACCCAGAATGCGACTACAATGCAATATTTTCTTGCAGCTGGTGAACAAGTTCAGCGAAGAGGCCATGGGATAGCACTAGAATCATTACCCCATCCTTGGAATCAAGTGGAAATGTTCCTAAAGAAATATATTACCTACGAAGGTAGGTACCAAACTATCTACTTCTCTGAATTTCCCTTATTGTCTAATGTACGCCACAATAATATACTCAAAATTCCATTTTACTTGTTGAAAAACCTACATTACATGGTATGGTATGTGAGAACAAGTCGACATCCAGTTGCTTCTCTTATTGAACCATGGCCTAATTAAATTACTCATCTTAAGGGAATTAGCATAACAGAACCAAACCTGTGCACAATTTCTTGTTGAGACTGGGATAATTCAGGAACTTGCATAGTTGGGGGGTGGTGAAGTAGAAGAGGAGGACAAGGAACCTACATAGTTGGGGGGTGTTGAAGTAGAAGAGGACGACTGGAGTCCCTCAAATTCAGTTGGGGGGGACGATGAGACAATGGAAGACCAGAATCAGAATGATTAGGAGGAATATTTGGAGGAGGCCGCAACAACAAAAAACCTTACAGAGGGAATAATTATTATGGAAGCTTAAAAAACAGAAGGTAAGGCTGGAGAAAAATTAGATGCTACGACAGTGGAAGCTACAATGGTATAAGAGGATGTGGATATTTTTAACATTGAATCTTCCCCTGAGGTGGGGGGATCTTTAATTGAAGAAGAAATTTTGTTGGCTGAAATAAGGGAAGATGATGGATTGGGGAATAATCCTTCTTTACTAGTCTTAGGATTGGAAACCCCCGTGCCACACCGAAGAAGGAGAAGATCAAAGGAAGAAGGTCAGTCATCTAGGTTGGTGAAAATAAGGAGAACTAGGTCTATTACAACAGCAGAAGCGACACGAGTAAAGTGGGAAAACATTGAAGTAAATATCGAATTTACCATTCTAAAACCCCGATCAACCACTGCTCCACAAGGACCTACTACAAAAGAACCTCAAATTGAGAGTCTTTTTTATGAGAATGACCTTCTAAAAGAGGAGGTACAAATGATTTGGAATGAATTGCAGAATTGGAAAGAAGTATGTAAGAAGCAGGTAGAGAAAAGATTGAACACTTTGGTGGAGGTTGCAGATCATTTGGAGGGTTCACCTCCTATTGAGGGAGGTGAAGGATAGGAAAAAGTGGTATGTTTAGAATGTTGAGAAATATTCAACCAGGAAAGATATAAATTCACAGTGTAGGCATATGCTACACAAGAACCTGCATAGACCAATGAAGAAGAAAAAGAAGTACCTGTAATGGAGCCAAATGATGAAAATGAGCCAAAATTTGACATAATCCGTGACTTGGAATTAGGAGAAGATGAACAAATTCAATCCCAACCATTAGGCGATACTAAGTTATTCTTGGATCAAACTCATTTTTCAGGAGACATTGAAGTAACTCAAGAGCAACCCCAATAGTCAGAAGAAATTGAAAAACAAGAGGCTATTACACAAGAACCATCGTCCTTAAGGCTGCTTGTTGAAACTGCAATTTAGATAAAAGATGCTGAGATCGAGACACAAGAAAAATATGTTGTTACACAAAAACCAACATTCTTAAAAATGTTTGCTGAAGATGCAACTCAAACTGAAGTTTCCATGGTTGAATTACAGAAGGAGGATGTTATTACACAAGAACTAATATCCCCAAAATTATCTGTCGAGAGTGCAACGCAGAATGAAATTGCTAGGTATGGGATTCAGAAGAGGGATGCTATCACACAAGAACCAACATTGACAAAATTGTCTGATGAAGCAACCACACAGATAGAGGCCACTGGAACACTGATGGAAGAGGAAGTTGTTACACTGTCAATACAAAGTGAGAAGGCTGAGACATCTGGTGATAAGGTAGGGATGCAAATTTCTCAAAAAATTTTTAATTCATATTTTTATGATGAGAAAGATGCAAAAGGTAGATGTATTCAAGGCTTGATAAAAGAGATCTCACTATTGAAGCTGGAAGTGAAGAAGTGGAAATATCATGCTGACCGATGTCAGGAAGGGATGGTTCCCCTTTTTTAATACAGAAGGACTATCAAATAGATAAGGGACAAATGGAAAAAGGAGTTAACTTTTCAAAGGTTTCGGTGGGAGGAGGTGCAAAAATAATTGAAGGAATTAAAGAAATTCAAATCCATATAGAAAGAAAAAGATCAAATGTACACTCTCTCTCGGGAATTGATGAGATTTAGAGATCCATCTCCCTCCTATCCGATGTTCTTGTATGAAAAAACAACCATGTTTAAATTAAAATACCTGAAGGAGGGAATACCTTATCAATTGACACCCTCTATTCAGTTCTTGGAGACCTTTATGGAGAGAAATTTCTTTGAACATAATCTGTTGTGTGAAATCTAATTACATGAGATGGCTTGTCCCATGGACTCTCTCTCTAACCCTGTTCCTTATTTGGGAGATGTTCAGTTGAGAGCCTTTGCCTCTTTTGTTAGTAATGATGTATAGTGGGAAAATGCTTTTCATAAAATCTATCAGAATGAGTCCAGCTCCAATCTGTGGATTAGGAGTGAGACTCAATATCCTCGGGTTCTCCTTACGTTCCATGGAAGGAGGCTCACATCTCCTACAAAGACTCAACAGCTGATGGAACTGCAAGAAAAGGTTATTTCAACATGTGTTAATTAGATCTCCAAACAACAACATCTTTCCCTAGAAGGAAACAAGCACAGGTGGCAAAGTTCTTCTTCAGCTTTAAAAAAAAGGGACCCTTATTGCTTCAAGAATTTTAAATAGGCTCTCCCTAGGGTGGAAGGATTTGTCATTTCCATGAAGAAGTGCAGACCTCACTGTTTGGGACTCAAATACAAGTTTCCACTTATATGGTGGCCAGCAAAGCCATACCGGGATGATTATACACTGACTAAGGTAGAGGAGAGGCAGTGTTGGAGGTATTGGGCTACCTGTAATGGATATTTGGATGGGGGTGAACTACTTGAAAGTTCCTTAAATTTTTCCTCTCTCCATGAACGAGGTCTAGAGTCAAAATCAAAATAGTGGAAGTTGTTACATGAGGACATGAAATTTGATAGTTGGGGGGAGATGTTGGGTCCTGGAATAGCCCCTTTTTTACCACACCAATTTATCTTTTTTCCTTGTCCTATTTAATTTCCATACACCAAATAGATATTTTTCCTCAAGTTCAGCTTAAATCCTTACAGGTATGATTTATTATTTCCTTATTTTATTAATTCCTAATATTGTTATGGTTAGAACACTATCTTTTGAATTGCGCTAATATGTATTGATTTGATAAAGATAATTCCAATCCTTGAGGAACACAGGTGTAGCAACCCGCTTAGTGTGGAGAAGAAAGGGATATTTGGTACCAGTTGTTACTCCTCAGTCCCAATTCCATATGTTGAATGGAAATAGTGTGATCATCTCTCCATGTGGTAGTTGCAACAGAATTCAGCTGCAATAGAACTCCACTACTCGGGGCATCGCTACAACAGACAGAGCATTTCTCGTCCAATTAATTCCGTTGATCCATTAGCAGCCAAAGTAACAATACTCCCTATATTCCATATCTTCATCCAATTCTATTCACGGTTGTAACTACTTTGTTGTAATAGGGAAGCCTAAAGATTGTAGATCTTCATGGTTTCCCGATATTAGTGGATCTGAATTGCATTATTCATGTATATATATGGGAAGTCAATTTGACCCTGGGGTTGGTTAATTGATATTAGACTGTGTAAGCTGTAATAGAGAGTTGTAACTATGAATTCGAAATTTTAATACAAGGAGCATAATTCTTCATATCCTTGTGTGTTAATTTGTGTTATTTCACGACATTCAAAGGTCGTGCCCGCTTTCCCACGGAGATTGCCGAGTTAATTAGATGCTTAGTTTATTTCTTTTGTGTGGTGTGGAATTACAGTAGACAAATTTTACAGTGAGTTGCAACAGTGATGATTGATAATTGTATTACCTTTGATAGTTGATGATTTCATTCTGATTAGCTGCAACTGTGTGGTGTGACAATCGACTGTGTAGGATAGTTTCTCTTTATGCCAGGTGTGCCAATTAGCTGTTACAATCAAGCTCAGCTCTAGTTTATTTTTGTTATTTATATTTTTTGGAGTTTATTGAATTAGTCAGATTATGATTGCAATTGGTGTGATTCTTTAATGTCATTTATGATTTTCATATTAGATAAATTAGACAACTCTTAGCTAATTCCTGGTATTTTGATATGTTTATAATTTACTTTCTGCAAAAGTAAGTCTAGCTTAATTCTTTCTAGATCAGTAATTGTTAGAGTAATGATTATAGGAAGGTAAATGCATTTATGAATTCTTAGATGGATAAATTAGGTTAGCCTTAGTCGTGAGAAGAGTTTGGTTGAGCAGATAGGTAGGACAATTAAGCTTTCATTCATTCAATCAACTACTTAAGTGTTTATGCATAGATTGTGCTAATGAAATTTGAAGCAAAAAGACTTCCCTGAGTTGACAATTCATATTGAGCATTTTGTGTGTTAGTTGTAATTGATTAGAATATAAGGTGGCCAAAAATATTAGGCAAATAATCCTCACCACTTTTGTTTGCATGGCATCCAAATAGATGTATAATTGGTTGTTGTTGTTTGTTTGCCTCTCTTTGTCATTTAGTGCCCATAAATTTTTATATCTCACTGCACGACAGATATTGGAAACTTTAGACTCCATCCCTTGGTATTGTGGTGGTTCCATCCAACCAGCCAACACAATTAGTATCAGTAACCATGAATATGTAAATGTATTACCGGTATCTTGCTCTAATATTGCGTCCTCCATTAGCTCATTTAAGAGGAAAAGGGACCAACTCATTTGTATGCCTGCTGTGCACTATTCTACAGATGGGATGATCCCTGATGTGCATTGGTTTGGTCAATTATTCCGCACGATTTTGAGTATCAACTACTTTTCTACAATCCTAACCACCTGCTCATTGATAGTGTCGATCACATACGATCTTGTATCCTTCACCATCCCATATTTTTGCTTCAACTTCATAGCAAGTTGTTTTTCATTATCTTTCCCTTGGAAATATTGTGCCGAATCTAACCCTGCCTTGGGTAATCATGTGATCTGTGAAATTAATTCAAATGTGATTGGGAATTTGGTGTCCAACCATAAATAACGACAATGAATGCGAGCTAGTAGATTATTTACGCATGCATTTACCTTTGTTGATCTCCCAAAGTGTGGGATATGGATTATTGATAGAAGTCTCGATCGTTGCAATCCTAGTGCCCACTGCTCTGGTTCCCTTGTAATTGGACCCCCTGGTCCATGCACTCTCTCCACATGTGTGTCTTTCATGCATTTTTGGTAGGCCAAAATATCAAGGTTGTTATACTACAATTTTCGCAACTGCTGCATGATATTTCCTATAACATAGACTCCCTTTGGTGTCACTGAGATCTTGATGGTGTACTTAACATTTTTACCAATTTGCATTGTCGTTTCCCCTTCTTTCCTTGGTGCCACATAGTCGAGAATGTGTGCTCCCGTCAGTACTACCAATCTCGATTTCCTTCCTCTTACTGTTGTTTCCTTCTCTGCAGTGGTCGATGTTCCTGCTTCTCCTCCTATTTCCACAGCCCGTGTAGAGGTATGAGTCATTTTGTGTTTTGTTTGTGAAACTACTAGTTGAGTTGTGCTTCTCTTCTTCTTGGTTATCCGTATAGTTGGGGACTTGATCTCTAGTTGTTCTTGGATGATTCACACCATCTCCCTTGGTGACCCTTGTGTTCTCGAGCTAGAAATGATATGCACCATTGCCACTTTGTCATTCCTTATCTCTTTCACTCTTCGTTCTAACTCTTCCTCTCATACTACATAATGGGTTGAGCCATTCCCTTCGACTTGATTTTATAACCTCCGGTCATCCAATGCGAGTGTATTTGATGCATCATTGCTAAATCATCCATTGATTGACCAAATCCTCTATTGATTATGTAAATCTGTTCCACTCATTCCTCATTAAATATTTCTTATCCACTTGTGTCATAGCTCTTCTTGCGGTAATTGCTTCATTTATTTCATGATTTGACCAGTTCACACCTCGTCAGATGTCGATAAGCTCCAAACCTTGTTGTGGTTCAAATTTTTTCACCGCTTTTCTTCTGTCTACATACTTTTATCAAAATATATTTGCTCCCTTTTTTCTCTATTGTTATCACTGGTATCGCACTAGGATATCCTGATAGGGACTAGCCGACTTATGTTCACTAGTTTCGGCAACGATATTCCATATAGATTTTGCAACTATATCGTACAGGGACCAAGGGACCAAGCCAATGCATATGAATCTTACATGGGTGCTTCATAGAGAAGAACCATGTCCCCGTGCTGAAAATATTTTGTCTTTATGTGGCGATCATGCCATGCCTTCTTTCGATCCTTTTCTACCTGCTGATGAAATCCTATGATAAAGTGATCCTCTTCCAGTTACAACAACTACGCCAATTTTTCCTTGATTTATCCTTCATTGCTCATTCCTGTTATTATTGCTATAAATAGATTAGGGACAAGATACTCCATGGGAATCATCACTTCTTGTCCATAAACAAAAATTTAACAGTGGCTGACCTGTCAGTTGTTTGCATGTCGATCTATACGCCCTCAGTATTGCATGGATTTCTAGATCCCATTCATCATGACCTGTGTTACATACCTTAATAAGATCATTCTCCAATATCATATTGAATGCCTCGTCTGCTCCGTTTGCTTGTTGGTGATATGGGGTACTTATTTTATGTTGTATCTGGAACTACCCAACCATCGCTTGGATTGTCTAATTGATGAAATGAGTACCTTGATAGATCATCAATATCTTAGGACATCCAAATTGAGTAACCACATTATCGAAAAGGAACCTTGCTTCTATCGCAACTGTGCAATCCTTCACTTGTGTTTCCTCAACCCATATTGTAAGATAATCAGTCGCAGTGATAATATATATTGCACTTGTTCTTTTTCCTGGTGGGTTGATAGGTCCTACGAAGTCTAATTCCAACTTATCAAATGGTTGTAGCATTATCTGAGGTACTAAAGGCATCTAATCTCTATGTGATGGTTTTCCCATTCTTCGACATACATCGTATCTTTTAGCGCAATCTGTCATCTCTCCATGTACTATCGGCCACCATAACCGAGCTCTGAGTATCTTCCTAGAGGTTGCACATCCTCCATAATGTCCTCCAATGAATCCATCATGCGCCTCTTCCAACACATGCCAAAGGACATATCGATGAATAATTTCATCTGAACCCATTTTGTACAATTGTCCCACAAATAGTTGGAATTCAACGAGTCTGACAACCAACTGTTTCTTCTGACTGGTGGTGAACTCTTCAGGGGCATTCTTTGTTTCCAAAAATTAAACAATATGCTCATAATGGTCGCCAACCATTCCAACTCTAAATAGCTATGCATCAGTTAATCCATCCTTGATGTTGCCTGGTTCTTTTCCTTATCCTATTCTTGATATATTATCAAGCCCTGCGTTCAAACGTTTGGGTTTTACGATGATTTCAAAGTCAAATTCTTGGAACAACAACAACCATTGTTATATGTTTCCCCCAACACAGGATTAATGACCAATTATTTCAATGCCGAATGGTTTCTAAACATCTTGAAGTGTCCTCCTAACAAGCAGTGGTGGAAGTTTTGCAATGCCTAGAGCATCGCCAACCCTTCTCTTTCTGTCGTCATATAGTTTTTCTATGCAGGAGAAAACTTTTGACATGCAAATGTGATAGGGTGTTTGATTTATCCTTCTCCTGGTTGGGCTAATATCACTCCCAATGCTACTAACAAAGCATCAAAATAGACATGAAACTCCTTTGTCCAATCTATAAAAATAAATATCGGTGCTGCAACCATTTTTTCTTTAGTATGTGAAGACTCTTCTAGCATTCATCATTCCATTCGAACTTCACATATTTTTTCAATAATTTCTCCATTGGGATAGTAATTGCTGCATATCCTCTTATACACTTTCGGTAATATCCTATTTGGCCTAATGTCACCCTCAACCATTTTATTGTCATTAGTGCATGTAAGTCGATAATGAATGCATTCTTAGCAGGGTCGACCAACATGCCTTCCTTGCATACAATATGTCCCAATAGGATTCCAAATGGTGCACAAAAGATACATTTCTTTAGATTTAGTGAAATATGATGTTGTCAACACCTTTCCAACATTAATTGAAGGTTTGCAGTATGGTATTTACCAAGCCATGAAAGGTCCAATCATCCATATAGAATGCTAGTGTTGGGCCAAGGAAAGTACACAAGGAATAATGTGATGCCCAAGCAAAGGAGGAAAAGTGCTAATGCGGCGGGATAAAATAAGGTCAAGAAGAAAGCAAATGAACTAGCATAGAAAGATAAAACATGCATGCGGCGAAGAAAGGAAGAATAAGGATGGAAAGGAAGCACAATGCAGAACAGAGGAAGTTGTGACAAGGCTGGTGCAACGGGGAAAAGCACATCCAGAGTTGGTGAAAGAGGCAGGTAGAAGAGTTAATGCTAAATAGATGAAATTCAAGAAAGACTGTAGAAGGATGAACCAACAGAAGATGGAAGGACAATTTTGCGGCTAGTTATGACTAGTACAGATGAGTTGAAGGATGTCTTCGCGGCTAGTTAAGGATGTGGTTAATGCATTACAGTACTTTCGTGGCTAGGTATGGGCCCCCATTTAATGTAACATAGATATTTTTTAGCTACCTAAGTCTGTAATAAATGAGTTGTACTCAGTCGACCTTGCATGGTTTGGTAAATATTATAAGTATAAGGAAGCCACTTTGTATAAGGGTTCTTGGTTTGGTCAGTTCGAATAAATGTTTTTTGTTCGTTCATTGAGTAAGTAGAGTTAGTAGTAGTTTGTAGTTAACACAGAGAGGAGCCTAGTAGAAGGAGAAGACTGTTGAGCTGTGGGTCTTGCATCTGTGTACTAATACCGCTAGTAAAGTAGAAGAATCGATCGAGGTTGTGTGCAGATCAGTAGGATTAGGTAGAGAATAAAATAGAGAGCATGAGAGAAAGAATATTGAGTTAGAAAGACATATCTTAAGAACAGTCTGCAGGGTGCAGACTACAAAATGCTATACACATTTCTCATACTAGATGAAGAGCACCTTAGTGGTTTTTCCAAGATGGGTTTCCACATTATTTCCTATGTTATATGGATGAATGTTGTTGAATGGTGAATGTTTATGTGAATGTTTTTTCATCTTAAATTATTACAGTTACAATTGCTGGTGAATGTATGTAATGGTATGAATGAATGACTATTTAAAAGTATTGCTAGACTGTTGTGTATGAGTTCATAGTTAAGCTTCTCAGTTAAAGTATAAGTCATGCAGTATCTGTCAAGTATAAGAAATGGGTTGTGTCTCATAGTTGCGCCAGTTGTTAAAGTCTAAGGACAAGGTTGTGTTACACGGGTGGCCTGTGGAACTTAGTTGTGCACTGTCATAGAGTGAAGGACTCCACCCATTGTATTTGTTTAGCACTTTGGCCGTGCTCCAAGGGATTATAATCCCTCACCAACTGCAGAAACATGGTTCTGGCAGTTACCCATTAAGATATCTCGGGTGGGACTGCACCTGTCTCATGGGCGTTGCTGACTGAGCCTGCTATGTTGGGTCGATGGATTTTTATTTGTTGTTGGTATTGTGTTGTTGTTGAACCACGGGTTGATACAAGGAAGAAAAAGAGGCCAACAGCTAGGAACTTATGAAAGAAATATTTGAAAGCAACAAAAACTAACCTTGAAAAAATCGTGGGTGCATTATTGAGACTGAATGGCATCACCGTGTACTGAAAATGTCACCATTATGTTACAAATGTGGTTTTATGTTGATCTAAATTTGCAATCCTTGTCTAGTTATATCTTGAAAATCCATCCATGAATGTAGACTTCCTGTCCTCCTACTCCCTCCAGTACTTCATTGGTAAATGGCATGGGAAACGGATTGCGAGGACTTGCATCATTTAATTTCCTAAGATTGATGCATATCTGTATTTCCCTAGTATTTTTGTCCTAAATGATGATCAGTATGATCCATTCTAATTCTCTGATAGGCTCAATAATCCATGAATCCAACATCCATTCTAATTCATCCTTCACACGCTCTTTGTATCGAGGATTCAACCTATATGGTCATTGCTTCATTGGATTCACATAAGGTTTCAGAGGAATCTTCATTTCTCTTGAGTGCCCTGAAATGCCTTTCATCTTAGAAATTTTTGTTGAAAATAAATACTAAAACTCATGTAGTAGTTAGGAGACCTTCCCCACTATCGAATCATCCCAAGAGTATCCAATACTAGCAAAATTTGGGTCCTCCAATATCCCAATATTTATCCTCTTTATCTTCAGTGGCTTCTTGAATTTGTTGAATGATATTTATGGTGCTTCAATGTCACAAATTCCTTCCGACTATGGAACATAGAAGATTCTTGGATCATATTTTTCATCAGGCTCTCTCGACACATTGTAAAATTCCATCATCATCTGCGGTGTTAGTTTCCATTGTGGTCCTGTTGGTGGTCCACTCGAAATTATCTCCAATACTTTGTCACAGATGTCCTGTGTCACACTATGTATAAATGTATTTTTGTCCATGAAGATAAAAGTCTTGCTGAAGCTAGTACTCAGTTCTTCCCAAGTTGTTGTTTCTTATTGTAGTTCTACGAAGACATACCATCTCTGTGTTGTTTCATCTACTGTTTGGATGAACACATGAACCCATTCCTCATTTGGCTTCAGTTTCCATGTTGTTTTACATGCTACCAAATGGTTTCTTCTATTATTTATTCCATCGTATTTCTTCCCTTGGTATTATTGATCCTCCCCAAATCAAAATTCCATCAGTCGTCGACATATTTTCCAGTTTTCTATCAATGTTTTGTGCATAGCCCACCATCTTTCTGGAGTAACCTTAAGTGCTTTGTCAAGTGCTAATAATTTTTATGGTTTTGATACTCTATCTTCGAATTCGCTGATGGATATTGTCAAGTTAGTTAGTCCTTTGTATGTTGACAAATCAGATACTTTTCTTGCTATCCATCTCAGCAACTGAGTGATTTGTGCACACTTCCTGATTGATACTTCATGCAACTGGTTCTACCAATTTTCTAGTGCTTTGCCAAAGTCTGAAGACACTGAACTGATACTTTGCTATCCCAACTCTCCATCAATAGTGGGATTGATGTAGTATTCAGAGACATTGTAAGCATTATCCCATCCTCCCACTATGTCGTTTTTTATTGTTTCAACATATCACTATCCTTCAAAGGAATCCAGAGGGGTGATGACCCTCGTGTCATGGTTTTTGAATTTAATTATCCTTTTCTTGAAATTGATAATGACCAACTTTTCCATTTCCCAAATGATTCCCAACAACACAGGGTCTGTGATGGTATTGTCGACTATCTCGATAACATAAAAATATACATATCTATTCAATCCTTCTACATCGACTAATAGATTAGAAACTCGGCCAATCGGTGAAACTTTGGCTTGATTTGCTAGATGAAGCTATAATGGTGACTAAAGGTTTCCCCATCATTTCCCATGTTTTCTTGGTTAGGATGTTCACATCCGATCCTAGATCCAAAATGACGAAATCTATTTCATATTCACCAATCTAGACATTCATTCTCATTTCTCTTCTTATTTTCTTATTTAGAAACCAGTTGAGTGGGTGATATTGTTGCCCTTCTTCTTGCCGATACAAAAAATTTCCTCATTTTCTAACACATCATGATCTTTAGCTAATCTTAGACAACTTTCTAGATTTTTTTTTTAAGGTACTCACCATTCTTTGCGACTTTGGTGAGTTTGTCAAATCAAAACTCGGTGGCATATCGTAAATAGGTAACTTACCATTATCCTTGATTAGTGCATCTTTCACTTCAAAAAAGATTTATTTTTCTGATCCCACATCAAATTGAAATTTCTTTTGAGCTGCAGGTCAAACATTTAGAAGTGGTCCATCATCTCTTGTCGTAGCTCATCCTCTTGCTACTATGATGACATGTGCTCGTTGACTCCTTAGTTCAGTTGATATCTTCTGTACGTTTGGACCAAGATTCTGATTCTGATTTGTTTTTTGGTTTGGTTGTGGTTGTGGCACATTCTTAGCTTTCCATTTCACAATTATATGTGGACATTCTTCAACGGTGTGATCAACTACACTACAATAAGTACACTACGATGCTAGATTCATACAGTTCCTCTGATAGTGTCTCGAGAATTCACAATTATTGTAGTTAACCAGTCCTTGAACTTGACCAAAATTTCCTTTGTGACTAAAGCCTCTGTTACGACCTCCGTGAAATCCTCCACTGAAACCTCCGTGTTATTTATACGACAGTTGGTGTTGATGTGTTTGTAACTTCGTAATGTATTCACTTGTATATGTTATATGTTGTATTTCTTTGTACCCTGATGTTCCTACTGGGAGAATCATTAATGTAATCAAGTCATGTAAATTCATAGAGGTTAACCATCCTTGTTGATCGGGGGAAAAGTCCCCATAGTTGAGGGGCAGTAGGGTTATTAGACTCTCCTAGTAAAGTCATCCCTGGTAAGTAGTTGTCAAGTCGGAAACTAGTATAAATAGAGAGTGAGCCTCTCTATTTGAGACACACACTCACTCAACTGTAGTTCATGAGTGAGAGAAGAGGAGCTCACACAAGTGAGAGAGAGAACAGTTGTCAGAGATCATCTTTCTTTCTTTTGGTTTTACTTTTTCCATTGGTGCTCATTCTATCTCTGAGGAAGTTGCGGGGGTTTCTCCTTTATGGTTTCCCCGAGGAAAACTCTTTGTGTCTCTTGTCTCTTGTGATCATTGTTGTACATGTTATTCTCTTAGATAAGATCCTAATATCATATTGATTAAATGATAAAAATCTAGCATGGTGTCATAACTAACTTGAGAAGAAGACACCGTGCAACTGCAGAAGCTAGGGCTTCTTACTTTTTGGGTCTCTCTCCACAGATCATCAACAAAAGGAGGCTAGGTTAACTATCCATTGAAGGGTGCATCTTTCTATCGAAGCAGAATTTGAATTTGATCATTTTTAGTTTTTAACCTACCACTCCAGCGGGAAACTAGGGATTTTCACAGAAGTGGAATTTTTGAGTGAGCCCAGCATAGGATTTCTCTCCTCATCAAAATCAAAGTTTATACACCAAGATAGAAGTTTTTGGTTGGGTAGAACTCCAGGAAAGTCAAACCCTAATTCTCCCTTGAATAAAAAAACCAACACTGCAGAAGATCAACTCCAGATCCAGTTTCAACATCTCAAATTGGTAAGATCTAAATATTTTGAATTTCCACTTGAGGTTCTAAATTAAGATGTCTCATCACACCAAGCTTGATGAAAAGCTTGAAGGAGTTGAAAAATTCTGAGAATGGAAGTATATAATCTCACCGGTTCTTGAAGAAAATGAATTAGACACCTACATAAGTGGAGAGGTTCCAGTTCCAGAGGGGGATGAGGCTAAGGCCTTACAAAAGAATAACTTGGTCAAGGCCAAGAGGATTATTGCCGATTCAATCAAGGATCACCTTATACCATAGGTGTCTTCCCTAAAGACATCTAAAGATATGTTTGATTCCTTGACCAAGCTATTTGAAGGGAAGAACATAAATCGGAAGATGACTTTGAGGAACTAGTTGAAGAATGTAACGATCCATAATGCAGAGACCATATAGTCATACTTCACAAGGGTCTCTCAAATCAAAGAACAACTTGAACCAGTGGATGAAGAAGTGGAGAATGTAGAAAATGTGATGACCACCTTGAATGGTCTCCCTAGGTCATGCAACTCCTTCATTCAAGGGATTTGTGCTAGAAGAAATATAATCACTCTCAATAGGCTATGGGAGGAATGCTCACAACAAGAAGCTCGAATAGTATCTCGAGAATAAAAGATGGGAAATGAAGATCAAGCTCTCAGATTAAACACCAAGAATATCATAAGGGACTATCATCATCCTAAAGGTAGCATTCTTAGCAGAAAGATATCCTTAGAAGATATAAGAGTGATCTATCTAAATATAGATGCTTTATATGTGATGAGAAAGGAGACTTTTCTAGATATTTTCCTAGAAATAAGACCGACTCTCAAAAAAAGAAGGACAAAAGAAGACATCATGCTCACACTGCAGAGGATGATGAACCTCCTAGAAAGAGAGTCAAACAAGAAAGTGAATATTCTTCAAGTGATGAAGAGTATGTTTTGATTTCTTCCCTCACAGGAATTGTCACACATGGAAGCAAGGATTGGCTCATAGATAGTGGGGATTCCAAGCATATGATGAGATTGAAAGAATCCTTTGTGAAACTATCCGAACATGAGTCACCCCACAAAGTGAAACTTGGGGATGACTACTAGTATCCCATAAAAGGTAGTGGTGAATCTTCCTATAAGTTAGACTTTGGAAAGTATATGAAGATGAAGGATGTCTTATTTGTAGTAGGACTAAAAAAGAATATCCTCTCCATATCCACATTGGATGCAAAAGGCATGAGGGTTGCATTTGTAGATGGCCAAGTCCTTATGTGGCCAAAGGGAAATACTATAGATGATGCGGTAGTGATTGGAGAGAAAGAGGGAGGCTTATACAAGCTAAATATCCAACTAGAACAAGCCTTGGTCCATGACTTAGTAGAGCCAAGTTAACTATGGCATAGAAGACTTACACATGTGCACTATAGGGCACTACCACTTGCAAGCAAAGCTGTTGAATGACTTCCAGAAATACAGGAAAAACATGAAGGTTTTTGCAAAGGGTGTGCAAAAGGAAAGAATAGGAAGAAGACATTTCCAAGTAGTGAGAGCAAGGAAAAAGGAATCTTGGAAATCATCCACTCCGATGTATGCAGTCCGATGTCATCTAGTTCATTGAGTGGGTGTGTATACTATGTTTCTTTGATTGATGATTTTTCTAGGAAGACATGGATATACTTCTTGAAAAGCACGGATGAAGTATTCAGCAAGTTCAAGGATTTCAAATCCTTGATCGAGAACCACACAGAGAAGAAAATCAAGAACTTTTGATCAGACAATGGTGAGGAATTCACATCAGATGAATTCAAGGAAGTATGCAAAGATTCAAGGATTAAGAGGGATTTAACCACTCCATATAATACACAATAGAACGAGATTGTAGAATGGAAGAATAGAATGATTATGGAAGTATCAAGGGCAATGCTTCATGATCAAGATCTTCCCATGCATCTATGGGCAGAAGCTACTAGGACAACTCTGTATGTACAGAACCATACTCCACATAGAGTACTTGAGAACAAGACACCAGAAGAAGTATTATCTGGAAAGAAACCAGAAGTTAGTCATCTCATAATATTTGGTTGTCTAGTGTACGCACACATTCCAAAAGAAAAGAGGATGAAGTTAGATCCTTCACGAAAGAAGGGTAAATTTGTGGGATATAGTGAAAGCTATAAGGCCTACAGAATATATTTCCTAGGATTCAAGAAGATTGAAATCAGTAGGGACGTAACATTTGATGAAGACTCAACTTACAACAAATCCATAAAGAGATCTGTTGAATACCCTGAAGAAATAGAAACACCCAAGATCAAAGATACAACTATGAACGATGCAACTCCAGAAGAAGATCGAGAAATAGAAGAACCCCAGGAACCTGTAGATCCACCTCAAGAAAATAATCCTTACAAAAGAAAACCTACATGGGTACGAGAGGATATCCAAGGTGCAGAAAGATATGGGGCTCTAGAAGAAATTCACATAGAAAGAAAGAGAACTAGGTCCTACTCCGGTTATGTAACCCTATTGTGTGACATCATTGATGAAGAACCTTCCAACGATGAAGAAGCGGCATAGAAGAATGAATGGAAGGATACTATGATCAAGGAGTACCAGTCAATCATGAAGAATGATGTCTGGGATGTGGTCCCAATACCAGAAGGGAAGTTTGTTGTAACTTCCAAATGGATATACAAGATCAAGCACGCTACAGATGGCAGCACAGAGAAATATAAAGTATTATTTGTGGCACGTGGGTTCTCCTAGAAGGAAGGGATAGATTATGAAGAAAATTTTGCACCTGTAGCTAGATACAATTCCATCAGATTAGTACTTGCTTTGGCTGCAGTAATGAAATGGAAGATACACCAGAAGGATGTCAAGATTACTTTCTTGAATGGTGTAGTAGAAGAGGAAGTGTATGCGGAGAAACCACTCGGTTTTGAGACACATGATAGGGAGACTCATGTGTACAAATTGAAGAAGGCCCTGTATGGTTTGAAACAGGCACCCAGGACATGGTACGATAGAATTGACAACTTCCTGACTGGCTTAGGATTTACCAAGAGTAAAGCGGATTCCAACCTTTACTATAAGGTTGAGGAAGGGAACCCTGTGATAATCCTATTATATGTAGATGAACTGTTTGTAACAAGTGAGGATGGGTCAATTGTTGAAACGAAGAGGAAGATTGCTGCCGAGTTTGAGATTAAATACTTGGGTATGATGCACTAATTTCTAGGAATGGAGGTGTGGCATAATGCAAATGGAATCTCCCTGAGACAAGGGAAGTATGCAGTAGAGAACCTAAAGAGGTTCAGGATGATTGAATGCAAGGCCATGACCACACCTATGGCATCAACCTTGAAGCTATTGAGTGATGCTTCATCAGAGTCGGTTGATGCTACGATATATCATCAGATGATTTGGTCTTTGATGTACCTGATGAATACGAGACCAGATATTTGCTTTGTGGTGAACAAATTGAGCAAGTTCCTGACGGATACAATACATGTTCACTTGATTGTTGCAAAGCATATTCTGAGGTACCTGAAGGGTACAGTTGATTATGGGATCAAGTACGAAGTTAATCATAAGATTAACCCAGAAGGTTACGTGGATTCGGATTGGGTAGGTAGTGCCATTGATAGGAAGAGCACTTTGGGGTGCTTCTTCAGTATGGGATCAGGTGTGATATCTTGGTTTAGCAGGAAGTAGCCCTACGTGGCACTGGGTACAGTCGAAGCAGAGTATGTAGCAGCTAGTTTGGCCAGTTGTGAGGCAGTGTGGCTTAGGAAGCTACTATCTAATTTATTTCATCTCCAATTGGATGCTACTTGAATATATATTGCGACAACCAGAGTTGTGTGAAGTAGTTGGAGAAACCGGTGTTCTGTGACAAGTCAAAGCATATCAAGATCAATTATCACCAAGCCATTAGCTAGAGTGAAGTTTGAATACTTCAGGGAGAAGCTTGGTGTTCTCTAGATTGAGGTTCCTTCCAAGGGGAAGTGATAAGTCTGAGATCCTTTTTGACATGGTTACGGGATGTGTTCCTCACCTGGTTAGATGTAACTATAGGATCCTTTCTTACATGGTGGCAGGCTGGGCCTCCATGGTCAGATGTAAGTGCAGATCCTTTCTGACATGGTGGAAGGATGGGCCTCCCATGGTCAGATATAAGTGCTCGACAAGCCTTTCTGACATGGTGGCAGGCCAGGCCTCCCATGATCAGATGTGAGTGTTGGGCCTCCCATGTTCATATATAAGTGTTGGATGAGCCTTTCTGACATGGTGGCATCCTGGCCTCCCATGGTCAGATGTGAGTGCTGGGCCTTTCTAACACGGTGCATGTTGGGCCTCCCATGGTCAGATATAAGTGCTGGGAGAGCCTTTTCAACATGGCAGAAGGCTGGGCCTCCCATGGTTGAATATAAGAGTTGAAGAAGATGAAGACCTACATGGATGCTAGGCCTACAACCAACATGAAAAAGGGCTGGCTCTGTAGAACTTCCTATGACGAGTAGAATTGAGAGAGCACCATTTGCTCGAGATAGCAGGAGCAGTAATGATGATGACGATCCAAAGATGATCCAGTGATAATGATGATCCAGTGATGATGATGATCCAGCTGTGATGATGATCCATTTATGATGATGATCCAACTTTAATGAATGATCTAGTGATGAAGACTTGTGTTGATGAATTATGTCAAGAGAATACCTTCCTAGTTAAGAGGGAATGTTTATTTATTTGTAACTTTGAAATGTATTCATTTGTATATTTTATATGTTGTATTTATTTGTACCTTGATGTTCCTATCGGGAGAATCATTAATGTAATCAAGTCATGTAAAGTCATAGAGGTTAAACCTCCTTGTTGATTGTGGGGAAAAATCCCCATAGTTGAGGGGCACTAGGGTTATTAGACTCTCCTAGTGAAGTCAACCCTGGTAAGTAATTGTCAAGTAGGAAACTAGTATAAATAGAGAGTGAGCCTCTCTATTTGAGAAACACACTCACTCAACTGTAGCGCACGAGTGAGAGAAGAGGAGCTCGCACAAGTGAGAGAGAGAACAGCTATCGGAGATCATCTTTCTGTCTTTGGGTTTTACTTTTGCCATTGGTGCTCATTCTATCTCTGAGGAAGTTGCGGGGTTTTCTCCTTTATGGTTTCCCTGAGGAAAAATATTTGTGTATCTTGTCTCTTGTGATCATTGCTGTGCATGTTATTCTATCAGATAAGATACTAAGTTCATATTGATTAAATGATAAAAATATAACAATTGGTTGTACTGTGGTTGGTTGAATTGTTGTTGCGACTAATGATACTACAATTACAGTTGATTATACTGTAGTTGTGGTTGATTATATGCGGTTGTAGTTGATTATACTACGGTTGTGGGTTATTATACTGCGGTTCCAGTTGATTATATTGTGTTTGCAGTTGATGTCTCTCTGTTGGTCGTTTCTCTTCTCCTTACATAAAGTATGTATCCATAGTTCTTTCTTAGAGAAGATCATAAGATTTGCAATATTTTCTTCATGGCCAACTGACTGAAAGAAGTTACATAAAATATTAGTTGGTTTTGACACAACCTTCTGTAAGTACACACATTCCTTTGACTAATGTCCTTTTGTTTGAAAAATTTGGCACCAAGGCATTCCTCCTTGACTCTTTGGATTCAATGCCCCTGACTGCAAGTGTTCACAGAAGTCGGGACACTGATCCTTATGATATCCTTCAAACCGACCTCGACTAAACCATATCTCTTCACATACCTCTTTTCCCTTCTTAATATCCTTCATTTGGATAGTAAGGTTCTCCAATTGCGATTGGATCTGTCTCATGTTGATCCTTGTTTCGTTGACTAGTGAATCCTCCAGCTTCATCACCATTTCTAGGGCTTCCGCTTGGGATGCGATCTTCTGTTGCAATAGTGGTATGAGTATGTGGGGCATTATGGCTGCAATGAACCATTCTTTATGCTGTACATCACTCATTCTGATGATAACGTTGGACATCAAAGTTTTGAATTGCTGATTGAAATACCACACCGATTCATTAGGGAATTGTTTTATTTCCTTTAGTTCTGTAATATACTGCGATTCCGATTCTAGTTTCTTAATTTCCTCGATCAGTCTAATCCTGATTTGTGCTAGGGTACTCTTTGGATTCCCCATTGGTACTTGCACAAATTTCATATACCAGTCCAACTCTCAGCCCCAAAAGGTCATCGCTAGTTGTAAGTTTCTTGATATCATCATCTTGTACTTGTTTCATTGTCCATACTTCTTCACACAAGAACCATTATTGCTTAGTATCCTCATTCCCATTACCTTGAAACAAACGTAGCTTTATGTTGTCACCGAACATCCTGGGTATTCTCCTAGTGTTTGTCGATCCGTTACTATCACCACTGTGCTGACACATAGGACAATCATGTGAAGAACTCATGTTTCTTCCTCCTAAGTTTGGTGCGGTACATGGATTTGTAGGTATGTTGTAGCTTTGGGTCGGTCCTTTCTACAATTCGGGGGTATCTTGGTCATTTCCTTTGTCTCTATAGGGTCGCTTAGTCCTTTGTGGTCTCTTTTCATAGTTTTGTATTCTAGTCGCACTAGGACTCTCCTCAGTCGTCCTCTTCTTCTCTTTCTGAAACCTCACCCAACTTCACAGTCGACCACACTCTTCCACGACTTTCATCACAGTCTCATCGTGACTCCAATCCATCTACCCTATATCATTCCATCAAACTTGTATCTTCACAGTACCCACAACCTTTGCACACCAGGGATTTACTTTTTGGAATTCATATTTAATATCTCCTTTTCACATATGATCATCTTGATCCAGAATTGCAATGACAATATAAATCTTCCCCTTGGTCCCTTAAAAAATTCCATTTCTGCGTCACTGTAAAAAATTAATTGTATCGAAAATGAACATAGTAATGTACCATTCCAAAATGATTTCTATCCACACATCAAAAAAAATTGAAGCTTTGTTGTTTACCTTACGCATTGTTGGATTAGTTCTGGATTCCACAGTTTAGGCTCACCTCCTTGGAAATTTTTCTTTTGAAAAGTGAATTGTGCCAACCTCACTCCTCTATCAAGGGTAAGACACCTTTCGAATCGTATTTTGGACACAAGCCAAATGTGTCAAATTTCAGGGTATTTGGGTCCACTACATGGGTCCGGATTCCGTTTGACAAAAGGAAATATTTGCAAACGCAAAATGTTGAATGTTTGTTTATTGGATATCCTGAAGAATATAAAGGATTCAATCTGATGAATATCAGAACAAATCAAATTTTCATCAAAATAAGTGTTAAGTTTGATGAGCCTCTCCAAGAGGTAGAGCTAGTTGAAGAAAATTCTGCTGATTTTCCTGCCTGTTCTGCTGACAATTTGGGTGAAAAAAATGGGGGTGATGACTCTGATTTTGTAGAACTGATAATTGATATCAGTGAGAAAGAAATATAAGATTTAGAATCAAATTCTGAAGTGCAAATAGATCTCCCAACTTGGGCCAAGAAGACACTTTCTTCCACCGGGGAAAACATTGGAAATCCTGCTGATCCAAGAAGAACCCGGTCTGAATTTCAAAGAGAAAGTATTGCATTCTCTTGCCATGATGATTTAATGTCTGAGACCTATTATTTAATGATATGTTCATATCTTAAGTCTTACTACCATGCTTGGAAATATCCGAGATGGCAAGCTTCCATGGACAAAGAGTTTATTTCTCTTTGAAAAAATGCTACTCGGGAGCTAGTTTCCCTTCCACCTGGGAGGAAATTAGTTCAATGCAAGTGGGTGTTTCAGAAAAATGTTGCTGCTTATGGAACAAATTGCAAGTATAAGGAAAGGCTGGTTGCAAAAGGGTTCTCCCAGGTTCAAGGAGTATACTACCATGAGACATTTGCACCAGTGGCAAAGATGGACTCTATCTACCTAGTTTTGGCAATTTCTGCATCTAAGCACTGGAAGGTGCATCATATGGATGTTAAGAGTTCATTTTTAAATGGAGATATTCATGAGGATATATACATGAAGCAGTTTGAGGGATACATTTCATATCCTACTTTGGTTTTCAAATTGAAGAAGTCTTTATACAGGTTGACACATGCCCCAAGATCATGGTATGCCAAGATGGATTCCTTTCTTCTTTCAAAAAACTTCCAAAGGTGTAAGTATGATCCGAATGTTTATATACAACAGTATAATGGTCATTTACTTATCATTATTTTATATGTTGATGATCTCTTCATTACTGGTAGCACACTTGCTTCCATTTCATTCATAAAAACTGCCCTCCATGATGCATTTGAGATGAGCGATTTGGGCTTGCTAAAACAATTTTTGGGGCTTGAAATTGCACAAAATTTTGATGGGATAATGGTAACTCAGTATAAATACATTTCAGACCTGTTAGTGAACTTTAACATGGATGAATGTAAGGCTAATCCATTCCCTTTCCTCTCAGGAATGAAGAGGGAAAAAACACTCCACCCATGGATTGCACTATCTACCGCCAGTTGATTGGTAGCTTTCTTTACTTGAATCATTCACGACATGATATATGTTATGCTGTGAATGCTGCATAAAGATACATGCAGCAACCTCATGACCTGCATTGGAAAGCAGCCAAGATGATCCTTCAGTATATTCAGGGCACAAGATCCTACGACATCCACTATGCTGCAGATTCAGAGCTAGAGTTGGAGGGATATACAGATTCAGATTGGGTAGGAGATTCTATTGATTGAAAGTCCACTTCTAGGTTTTTCTTTCTGTTTGGGGGTGTCCCCATTTGCTGGTATAGCAAAAAGCAGGCCGTCATTGCATTGTCTTCAGTAGAGGCCGAGTATAGGGGAGCAGTGAATGCTTGCATCCAAGTTGTTTGGTTGCAAGGAATTATTTCAGAGTTTGAGATCGGTAGTACTTTGTCCATAGTCATATTTTGTGACAATAAAAGTACTATTAAGATATCCACAGATCCAGTTACTAGGCAGAGGTCCAAACACATAGAGATTTACATGCACTACATCAGGGAGCTAGTTCATGACAAGACCATAGTTTTGCAGTACTACCCTATAGATGAGCAGATTGCAGATATATTCACCAAGATATTTTCAGAGAAAAATTTCACTTACCTCTGTTCAATGTTGGAGTTGAGTTCATCAGGGTGATCAGATGTTTTCTTTAGTGTTCAGCTTGAGGAGGGGTTTTGTTCCCACTAGGTTTTCCCTCTTTCCTCACTTAGATTTACTTTGAGCATTGTTAGAGTTACATATTTTGTACAAGGTGACCTATGGCCATTGTTGTTGGGGCCCTAGAATTTCATGTATTTTATTTTACTCCTCCTGAGTATAGCTTAAGGGGGGGGGGGGGGGNTGCATCAGATGAGCACACTATGACATAAACATGAGCACACCCATGCCCTCCTTCAGTTAAGGAGGCCAACTAAGGCTTCTCCTTCATTCGGGGAGGCTAACTGGGCTTCCTCCTTCAAACAGGGAGCAACTCTGGGGTCTTCTGAGTGTCATAAGTGCACCTAATTTCTAACTGATTGTTGTTTCACCTAACAATCATTTAAGCTGAGTTGTAAAGGCACCTCCATCTATTATTTGCCTATTTTTGGCCAATATTTATGAACTGGAGTCAACTATGGCTCCTCCAACCACTTATGATGACAAGTGGCACTTCAGTTAATTCCATTGGAGCTACTTGGAGTTAGGGATGCACTACCACCTTGATTTGGACATGCAGTGATGTGTGTTGAGTCACATTTAGTTAGACTCAATCATCTATTTCACTCTGATTCAGTTAGGACTTGGTGTGACAGTCAATTATTGATCATTTTAGTGGTTAACTAAGTGTGCTAATTGTGTCTCACATTTAGTTAAGCTACACTCATCCATGTAATTCGAATGACCTCCTTGAGTATTCGAATTAGTTTGTCATTCATGCATTCTGCATGACACTGTATTTTATTATTCACTCTATTATTGATTATATAGAAGTGCAACCTCCTATTGCAGTACCATTGCATCATTTCATGTGTAATTTGTCAATTGAATCACTTGTGAGTTTATACTTTGTCCCAAGATTGTTGTGACAGAATTAATAGCTTGTACATACACATTTCCCTCAACAACAATAAGATATACAAGCATGATATATGTAAAGCATTATAATCTAATCTAGCCTGTTATATTCCAATACATAATCAAAGTAATTACATCAATGGATAGAAAATATTTATAACTACACATGCAATGGACTAGAAATGAATATTTCTATTAATATGAACAAAGATAAAGATGACAAACTCTATCAACACCTTGTCGAAATCGAGAAACTAAGTCCCTCCACTTGGGCCTCCACCACTTCAATTCTCCATAAAAAGGTAAGCTCCCAAAAATCAAGGCAATCTTGGGAAATAGCACAAATGGCTGCTTCAAGGACAAAGGGATCCAAACTCAAGTACATAAGAATTGGGCACAATTCCACTATAATGTATTTTCTCTCAAAGTTATCCTCATCTCTAATGATTCACAGTAGCTTAGTATATAACCCTTCAATATGAGGTGAAGGGTCAAAGTGGAGCGTTTCCATGCATATGGAAGGCCGAGGGACAAACCCTCGCTACTTAGTGGGGGAAAACTCCAAATGTTTTTTGTTTTGAGCACATTTCCTACTGTACGTGGGTTGTAAACTTGTGACCCACGTATATATATACAAATGTCTTTTAAGGGGTTCCACTAGAGCATTAGGGTCATAGTGGGCAAAAAATGGTAAAAAGAGTCTACATAGGTACAAGGATAGGCCATCAAAGAATGATGTAACAGGTGTGACAAATCATGCTATAACACTCTCCATGAGATGACGTATTATGATATAATTTTGTACCCCTTTAGGATTATTATTCCATCTACAAATGGTTGTACAAAATTTAAGGTATCATATCCTTTATTAGGATTCCAACACTCTTTCATAAAGGTCTTAGTTAAATATTTACGAAGATCATTTCCACTCCATGAAATTTTATTAATTCCCTCTACAACATTCATACCAAATTGTCATTACCTTGAACTCAAGACAACAATAACTTAAAATCACAACTACCTTTTTCACAAAGTGAATAGGGTCTAGAATATCAAGACTAGTATTACTGCATATATATGTAGTAGGAATATTTTGAATCCAACTAAAATAGAAGAGATATACTAACTAGAAAAAATCCAAGATAGGTCAAAGAAGGAGTTAGATATATTCTAGGATTGGTATACTACATATATTTATTTTGAATCCAACTAAAATGAAAGAGATATACTAACTAGAAAAAATCCAAGTTGGGCGAGAGAAGGAATTAGATAATAATGCAATTGATAAAGAATATGCATATGACAATATTGGTGAACAATTTTAAATAAAGCATTTATATATATAGGCCATAAATATGATTAAAATAAAGCATTTATATATACAGGCCATGAATATGATTAATATATGGGATCTGAAAATTATGCATTGAACTTCATGATATAATTTCATGAATATTTTAATTTAATTGTTGTAGGAGACACTAGAATACAAGGATAGGCAAGGGGGAAGTAGTGTCCAAAATGACGAGAATCTCTCCCACTGAATTTTCAAGGATGGGAAATTGAGAACAACAATAGCATATATTTATAAAATTCAACGAATAAAAAAATCATAGGCACTATTAGTCTTGGGAAGGAATCACGTTGGCTAGAAAACTCCGCAAAGGCTTGGAAGTATAAACCACAAAGACAACTTACCATGAATAATATAATATAAAAACTAGTTATTAAAAAAAAGATTATATAGGAATACATATATTTAATATACATGGAATAGAATGAATGCTGAAAACCAATACCAAATGTTAAAACCCTAACTAGAAGGATCAAAACCCTAACTAGAAGGACTACAACGTGCTCTCTCACAAAGTCCAACTTCTATCCCAATCGTTCTGTTGTAAAATCGTGTCTAATAAACCCTCTCTCATATCAGAAGTAAAAATGAACAGAATGATCAAAAATTGGTTTTATAGATGTGCACTAGCAAGTTGACTCGACATTGACTCAGCAAGTATCATGACATAAAGCATGTTTGGACCGAGTCAAAGTTGATCAACGAAAAATTGCAAACAGGGTATGATTTGACGGAATCAACCCAAATTTGATTAGGGTTTTCCGAGACTGGTTAGAATGGGTCAACCGATCTCAATATGCTAGCAAGTCGTTCAGGCTCAACAAGTTTTGGTATACTCTATTGACTCTGGTAACTGTGATAAAATTATATTGATAAAAATAGACAAAGATACAGGAATTTTATATCAATAATAGACATAGATACAAAAGAATTTTAAATATTAACTTAAGCATGAAACATAAATGATACAAGAAAAAAACTGTATGTGGCCCTCCATTTTTTCACTATTTTTCTTGTTTGCTACATAAAGACAGTAACTACCTCGTCTCACAGATTAAAAAAAAACAGAAACAAAGTGGATAATTTGAGCTCAGAAAGACTCTTCATGTCTCTGCCCTTCATAAAAATCCTCTACCTCATAAACAAATTGGGCATCTTAGGCATAAGACCAAAAGAAAATTTAAGCACAAGTCAAACTCGAAATAAAAGACAATATAATTTAATTACCCTCTAACCTAGGGAAATTAAATTTAATGACTTCTCCTACTTGTCATTGCCACATAGTATTTGTTGTAATTGGCTGGCACATGTATCTACTATGTTGTCAACGCCAACATCTTCAAGCTTCCTTTCATGATCTTCCTGATCCCTCAAACCTATAATGAAGTAGAAGGACCGGTACTATCACACAACCTAGAAAGCCTTCAATGCTACCACAAAATTCTAGGGGCAAAAAGAAAGGGTTCACAAACTGTACAACTATTTATTGCTTAAGATGTTCAATCCCTACGTTAAGCTTACTCATCCCGAACCCGCCATTGTCACAACAGAAGAAGAAAATGATGCAAATGGGCATACATCCACATATTCCAATCCCTACTGGGGCACATCCTGCCACAGCTGGGATGTTCCTGAAACTGGTGACGAGCTTGCTAGGAATACCAGGAACATTCCCTCCATTCCCTATCAATCAGGTACAAACCCTAAGTATAGGTTTCCATACTACATTGATTTTAATGCAAATAACAGGCACCGGGCCTGCAAAACCGCCTCATTTTCACATGAGTGATAATATAGCACAAATTCTCCCTAAGTACAGGTTTCCATACTACATTGATTTTAATGCAAATAACAGGCACCGTGCCTGCAAAACCACCTCATTTTCACAAGAGTGATAATATAGCACAAATTCTTCAACCAGAACACCGACCATAAAAGGTGATCTGCAATAGAAAATACTTGCAATGCTACCATTGAATAAAATGAGCACTTCATATTTTCTCAATATAACACTTCATATAGCTTACAAGTAAACTTAAGTTTGATAAATGAATCGGATAGGATAAAAATTCTACCGATATTTTGTAAGAGCAATAAGGTGAATGAGATATAAATCATAGGTTGAATACAGCAAGCATTTTCCCATTGCATAATAAAATATTTTATAACATAATTTAAAAAGGAAAACACATCTCGACTCAGAAAAAAGAGGCGATTTAGAACCAGTCAACACCTGACTCGTTTCTTATGAGAACATGCGAGATGTATTAAAGCTTCAAGTGTTGTCCCCTTCTTATCCCAGGTTAGCATTGCTACCATTGTCGTCCTTATGAGCTGCCAATTTAGCTAAAGTATGAGCAGCCTGTTCTTGGAATCCCTCATGTTTGTTGAAGCGAGCAAGCATGACCGAAGCATGAATCAATGCTCCATTTGTCATCTTCAACTAAATTAGCAAGTGCACTAGTAGCACATTCCAGAACCCCTTCCCCACTATAAGGCCATTTGAATACTCGATCCACCAGTGCCCTTACACCCCTACCTCTACAATATCGCCCTTGTGCTCTTCTCCTGTAGACAAGTTCCACAGTTCTGTAGCCTCTTCAACAACCCATCTATTGGGCGACCTGGGAAGGGCTGTTAAAATGCTATTGCCTCCTTCCATAGCAACTGCATTAGCCACATCCACTTGACAGATAAAGTTGATTTCTCCTTTGTTTCTTATGGGTGTACATCCTCTTGATGTGACTTTGCAAGATCCAATAGAAATCCAATCTTGCCATCATGCATTACTGCTTCTTCCCTAGCAGGGTCAATGGTTGCATTCTCGTCATTGATAACCACGACTGTTGCAAGTGTTTGAATGGAAATTATAGTGGGACTCAGCTTAACATTGGACTTAATGTTCCAAGGAGTGTTAAATGTAAGGTTACATCATAAACCGATGATAACTGCAGGGAATTCACTCACAACAGTTTGACAAGGACTCTCCGCAGCCAGAAGTAGGAGATGATGGTGATTACAATCATCACTCATTTAATAGTTTGAATGGGAGTTTAGATGGTGCTAAATACCTAAATTATAGCTTTCGTGCAATACTAAAAAGATTTACAGTGATGATTGGGAAGTATTAACCGTTTACCTATAAAAATATAATACAAATGCTATATCTATTCGATCACAGTACATTGTGTCTAAGTGTAGTTTGCTGCTATTTTTCCATAAAAAATAACTCTAATAGTTGCATTCCAATATGAGACTTTATAAATGTCCTAATGCAACATAAAGCTTGATGGGATGTCTAAATCCAACAAAACCATTCCAAACAAATCTTATAATTCAACAAAAACAATTAATTAACATAACCATAAAGCAACAAAACTTTGCAAAAATTTTGCAATGCGATATGGACCTTCATGAATGTCCTAACACAAGATAACACTTGATGGATATCTAAATACAACAAAACCATTGCAATCATAAGTAAACCCAACTATTATAAAACCTTAGAATCCAATAAAATACATGGATGAACATAAAAATAATACAACATACCCATGGACAAATGACACAATCCAAGTTAACCCTAACCCTAGATGAACATAGTAACCTAAACACTAATACAATTTTTTTTAATGAATCTAATATTGTAACAAAAATAGAGTAAGCAACATTACCATAATGCAACATGACCACAAAAAGTTGCAATTCAAGTAACATTCATTAACTATCATAATTTAACAAAGCATTTCATAAATTTAAAAAATATTGTATTGATAACATTACATTGAATGTCTTAATGCCACCTAATACATTAATGAACATAACAATAATACAACATATTCATGGAGAAATGACTGAATCCAACATAACCCTTCATGAACATGGTCATCCAACATTTCACAAAAACTTTCCAATGCAAAATAGCCTTTATTAATTGTTACAGTATTACAATTTATTACAATCTAATAGCCTTTATTAAATGTATGATAAATTAATTAAATGAACATATTCATAATTAATATATAATACTATTTAAAACAAAATAATACTTAAATAATAATTTACACTAATATTTAATTATTATCTCTATGCAATAACAACTAATCAACAACTTCACACTATGATAACAAAAAAAAATTTTAAATAATAATATTTTGAATACACTAATTTAATTCATAGGTCTATCTTAAAATCACTCCCCACAAAATATAGATTTTTAATTAAATATTAATAAAATAATATTAACATTTTCTACAAAATTACATTACTTTTAATGTATCATTAATTTATAAATAATTAGTATGTTAAAATTTTGTTATGACATCAATAATTAAACAACATATTCCCATAATATTATAATGCCATGGAATTATTCTAAATAACAATATAACGATATATTTTAAAGACATTAATGATATTATTTCATTAATAATTACATCTTTAATTAACTACATAAAATTACTTCTTAACATTTTTTTATTAAGTCAAATTATTGTTTGATTAATTAATTATCATATTATTACAATTTTTTAAATGACGTCATTTGTACTAATAGGTTTGTAGATATGCTTAAGCCCCACAAGTTATTAACAACAACAACATTAATAAAATTAAATAAGCAAATAAACCTAAATTTAAGCATTAAGTTGTAACTTAGAGTACATTCTCATAATAATAATAGCAAGCTCTACTTGTGATCAATTCTGGCCATAAGCGACTCAGAGTCAACTATCAACCCATAGTGATTTGCATGGTTTATGAAATAAATAAACTCAACTTCAAAATTCAATGAGCATGGATGAAATTTCATTCAATAAGATTTCAAGCTCGAAATGATCAAATTCTTAAAAATATGCAAAAAGATAAAGAGAAAAAGTGAAGCAATTGAAACTTAAAAATGAATAACAATGATCTTCAAACTAGGAAAATATGAATGCACCTAAGTCTTTTCTTTATATGTTTGTTGAATAACGTTCAAGAAATTTCCATAAGAAAATCAAGAAACTTCTTAGCAACCTTTCAAATATTCACATCACTAATTCTACCTCACTAGGCCATTGATTAAAGTTTGACTAGATGTAGGGACCCTCTAGGGGACCTGCTAAGACCTAAGTAATTATACACATCTTCAAAATAATTGATCTAGAATCTAACAAGCAATTTATTTTTCTCCTTTTTAATTCAATCACAGATCTAAACATTACCATTATAAATCTAATAGTAGATCCTACATAAAAAAACCATATAATCATTAATTTTCAACTAAAATAAAAGAAAATATAAAGAACATGGAGCTGATATGTAAAGTCTTGTTGCAAAGCATCAAAGACATTGGACATTTGATGAAGCCCCACACATAAATATCCCTTTGAATTCTAATAAAGGAATTTCCACTGGAAACCACCCTATTGCTCCCAAAAGGCACTCTTCTTCCCCTAGGATCTCCAAGCCATAACATGGACGAATGTAAGAAATTGCTACCCTAGTCAAAGTACATAGGTTGCTACTAAGAGGCTCCCAATCCCATTCATACAATGACAAACCAAACACTGAACACTCACTATGTAAATCCAACATAAACTATGTCATCCAACAATAGGGTTATAAAAGAGATGAGAGCCTCATGCTATCTCTATCTCTTTATAGATTTTTGAGACTTTCCATGCATAATTGGAATTATCAATTTATCTTTTCTTTTATTACTCAGCCACCAAATGTCCCTTTTCGCTTCATTCATATTTCTCTCATTTTTAATTTGAGATTTACTCTCACCTAATCTCCTAGATTTTATCAGTGATGATTCCCTCAATTTATCATAATCACATTAGAGGAATTTTGGGGTCTAAAATGGGCCTCCTAAGGAAAATAATAAAATAATATTAAAATAATAAAATAATGGTTAAAATAATAAAATAATATTAATTAATTTTGGAGGAAGGAAGAATAAAACTACTTTTTGTGTTCGTATTTTAGACATATCTCCCTGTGTTTTTACTCAAATTTCGATTGGGAGAGCTCGTTGGATGCGGAATTTGATTCCGCATCCAACGTCATCACGTTTTTTCAGGTATTTCTTGTTTTTGGGGTAGCGGGGTCTGTCAAAAGTATGCAGTGTGGGTACTCGTTGGATGCGGAATCAAATTACGCATCCAACGAGCTCTCCTGATCGAAATTTGAGTAAAAACACAATTAGATATGTCGAAAATACGAACAAAAAAAGTAGTTTTTTTTAATGACAAATATGCCAATTCAACCATTATGGTTGACTTATTTTATTGAAATTCTATTGGTTCTTGAATTCCAACTCACAAAAACTTATTTTGGCACGTTTTCTTATAAGGCCCATTTTAGACCCCAAATTTCCTCTAATGTGTGTGTGCATGTGTTTACTAATACTTGAATAAATTTATTTTCTCTCTTTTATTTATTCACAAATTCATATATATTTCCATCAATAAATTATGATATTTTTATTTGCACATAATTTAATTAAATATTTTTAATATTTCTTTTAAAACACACTTCCTTACCCTCTTTTAGTGTTTTATTTTTACTATGGTGTTCTTGTTGTGATGGATATATTAAGGGTGCCATTATCTGTGCATGCCCTTCAAATATCCATTCTGTGGTGGGGACGGATGACATGACTGAGACCTCATTAGATAAGTCTAGGCAATCCTGTTGAGGGACTAATGGTTCGTGGGGAATAAGGACAAGTATTTATTGTGAAACCCTTGTTTTAAGCCCCATGGGTGACCAAAAACATGGAATATCATCATGGGTACATGCATCTAATGAGGAAAATCCTCTCTCACTTTTCAACTCGCCATGTGGAGTAACTTCTAGTCTTACATTGTCTTTCCATTCAACCACGTTACATAATGTGGAATGATTTGCAATCACAGTCCAGGACCCACACGTTAAACACTACACACATCAAATCCATCTAAACAAAACATAATATATCAAGTTATATCAGGTCAAACATCACCTATAGTGGATTCCCTGACTCAATCCAGAGTCAACATGGTATGGACACCACCTTGCATCACATGTACCTATATTTTCCTATCACACTCGAAAATCCATCAAAAGTACATGCTATACATAACTTTATGACAATATAAACATATAATCATCATCAAATCATCATTTCACAATTTCGTAATAGATAAATTTAAAAAAATCAACTCATTAATCATGGTACTAGTTTTCACACATAGCTGAGTCATTCATCATCAAATTCCCTAAAATAATAACATCGCATAGTAGGAAAATTCTAAAGTAAAGAGGAGAGCTACAAAATAACTACTTTTATATTGAACTTCTTTGTAGAACTTCCGCCCCTCCCAATTTTTCGAGTTGAAGGATCTATTGAATGATGATCAACAAATTTTTGACCTAGTCATGGATTAAATACATTATATGTCTTTATGGGTTGTGTGGGATAACCGATGAGTGGAGAGTCCTGGTTTCCATGGGGAAAAACTATGATAAAAAAGAATATTAAGAATCCTAAACAAAAAATTAATTAAACTAAAATCTAAACAAAACATAAAATAAATAAATCAAATAAAAAGAAACCAAATAAGAATATGAAAATACACTTCTAGAATATGTATCTCCTACATAGGCATCACCAACTAAGAAACTAGCTAAGAATAGTACATTCCTATTATGCAAGAGAGGGGAGAAAGAATTCCATGGGGTTAATTATCTTGGTGGAAGAATGGGAAGGAATATAAAAAAAACCAAAAAAATGAGATTCAAAAGTGTTAGAATAATCCGTCAGGATTATTGTAAATAAATAAAATAGGAATATGAATAGATAGGAAGCTAAACCAGCTGAGCGGAAGGTGAAACCCAACCGCCATGAGATTTGTATAAGTATAGGCTTTTGCATTGGAATAGATAATAAATCGGGAGTTATTACCATCATCTGGTATCAGAGCAGGTTGTCTGCCATAAATCCTGCTGCATTTTCTGCGCCCTCCTGGCTGCCAGACTGCCTGCCAGTCTGCCCCTACGTGCATTCATTATGTGCGTTTATGTTAAGGTGATTCTATGCTGCAAACCCTAATCCCTTGAACGTGGTTGAATGATATTGTGAGAATTAAGGTAAATATCAT
>LPNX010781807.1:112094-190316 GCA_001517045.1 Pseudotsuga menziesii
AGATAATAAATCGGGAGTTATTACCATCAGAAAGCAAGAAGAGAATTATAAAAATTAATGCAAGAACAAAAATTAAGTTGAAGTGAAAAGCTAAAAATCTAAATATGTAATGATCAAGAAATGGAAAACTAAAAGGGAAGAGAACTAGTCACTTGATATATGCAAGCAAATGATCAAGGTCCAAGTTCAATCATGGCTGAAAATTCTCTATGGCCATAGAGTAAGAGCATTGAGGTGCTGCCTACCAGCTAGTAGGAGGACTACTTGCATACTTCTTAAAAACAATATTGTATGTATAGGGTGGAGTTTTGGTTGTTGGATTGGCAGGAGTATGGTTCAGAATCATGAACCATACAAGCTATTAAATAATCTTAGTTATCTAGGGAACCTAATACGGAATGCAGATTTGCAAATTTAAAATGAATTACAATCTAAAAAGAATCCTAAAAATCAATCCCTAGAGAGACAGAGACTTAGCTTATGGGTTACTGTGGCAAAACTAAGATTGAAAGTATTGTATAGATCTACGGTTGGGTGGATTGAGGAAGGACCCACAACAATTTCATATTTTCTTATAAGTATGGAACATATGAGTACCTAACTTGAGTCCTTTCTCTATTTTCTAAATTCTAGTTTATGTTGTTATTGTTGTAGATGAATCTATACTAAAGTTTGTAAGTTAACTATATATATATATATAAATTATTAATATTAATATATATTGATATTAATAATTAATAATTAATAAATGGTTATTAGTAAACTATTCTAAAATGACGCGTCTTTCATGGATGGTATCCAAAATGCATTTACAATTAATATATATATATGGCACTCACTTTGTAATATTTTATCATCATTCATCTTTAATATTTATTTTCTATTTTCAATATGGAATTATTTTCCATTAGTTGATTATTCAAGTGAGTAATCATTGAGAATATCCGGATATGGATATTACATTGGTATCAGAGCCAACCCTTCCTAGGGCTTTTGTTGATCTCTGGCTTATGGCCACAATGTTCAAGTTTCCTGAATTTAGGTCTTTGACCTCACAGTGGCTTTTAGCCATCCATATTCAGAGTTTCTCTGGTAAAAATTGGTTTTTGACCAAAAATTGGCCTTTGGCCATTTGAATTTCATTGAAGAAGTATTAATTCCACTCCAAATACGAAGCAAGAACCAGAGGGAAAAACGAAGAATAAAAAAAACCATTTTTTTTTTTTTTTATGGAGAATAAAAAAAACAAAGAAAAAAAAGAATTATCAACAAAATAAATAAAAGGGGAAAAGTTAAAAAGAAAAGTTAAAAAACATGTTAAAGGTTTCCTTGAATTTATGTCTTTGACTTCACAGTAGCCATCCAGATTCAGCTGGTAAAAATTGGTTTTTGAGCAAAAAATTGGCCTTTGGCCTTTGAATTTCATTGAAGAAGTATTAATTCCACTCCAAATATGAAGCAAGAACAAGAGGGAAAAATGAAGAATAAAGAAAAAAATTATCAACAAATAAATAAAAGGAGAAAAGTTAAAAAACAAAGTGAAATAGCCCATGGTTTCACTTACAATATTTAAATTATAAACTAGTTTTATCATGAACTGGAAGGCAATGTAACAAACTTAAATAATAACAACAAACACTATATATATATATATATATATATATATATATATTAAATATCAATATTAATTATTAATATTAATATATATTGATATTAATAATTAATAATTAAAAAATGGTTATTAGTAAATTATTCTAAAATGACGCGTCTTTTCATGGATGGTATCTAAAGTGCCTTTACACTTAATATATATATGTCACTCACTTTGTAATATTTTATCATCATTCATCTTTAATATTTATTTTCTATTTTCAATATGGAATTATTTCCATTGCTTGTGTTATCACTAAAGTTGAACCTTGACTGCTAAGGTCAAGCTTAGAGAAATCTTAAATTGGTTTAATGGATAACTGGAAAATGAATTTATGGAATTTGGTGGTAGGTAAGACTTACTACAAAAATCAATCTAGATTTGAAAGCAAATACTGAACAACAGTATATATATCACAATCAAGACTGATAAGACAAAGCTATGAGTATGAATTTATGAAAAACATGAACCAGGTTCTGCATATACTACTTGAGGATAACTTCACATTAATCGTGAGAATATAGCAATGGATTAAGATGACCATACACCAAAAAAAATCACAACATATGAAATTCAATTATTAAAATAGAAAGGCGGCTCATATGAACATAATCATTTCAAAGCAGCTAACAAAAACATAGTGCATACATGTTTCTGCCACTCCAGTATCAGAATGTTCAAATCCTGCCTCAGCCCTCTCGGCTGGTACTTCCTTCCTCACTTCTACCTTCAATATTTTTACAATGAAATATATATATGAGATAGCAAAGCTAACCTCTTTAGCATTTTTTTTTGAATCTAGTCTAATGAGTTTTTGCCAAGTTTGGCTAATAAAACAAGAAAATGACCCATGTCTCTATTTAATAGGGTTATACTTCTACTATGACTAAAACACTTAAATGAAATGCCACTTGCATTCCTGGATGAGTATTGATTAGCTCTTTGAGGAAGAGTCATCATTTGTACCTAAACATACTCCAGTCAATATTTAGTTCATAATCATAGACAATAACCCCTTCAAGATTTCATGTATATCATCTATTGGCATTGATGCATCTACAATCTACTAGGTTGGATCATGAAAGGCCTTATACTAGTTAGATACTTTCTTCTGAAAGTCCAGTTGTTCATATCGCTCTCCTCCATAGTCTCCACGTTCTGCTGCTATCTCTGGAGTTATGTCCTAGTATAGAACAAGATCTAGAGCTGGTAACCCAACTTCAGGCGCCTTACACCAGCTAAGGTCAAGTCCTTTTGCAGCAGAAAATGCCACACCAGAGTAGGAATAATGATCAACAATTAAAGAGGTTCCAACCTTCAGCTTTAAAATGCTCCTGCCCAACATTGCAGTTTTCTGGAATCCTCTTTCCTAATGATTGGCACTGAATAGGAAATGAATGGTTCTATCATCCAGATCTTCTTTGTTGGACAAATAAGCAGATATCATCTTCCCCACAGCCGTATTAATGATTTCCCAAAGTTTTTTATTCAATTTTTCCAGCCAGAAGAACAATTTTGAAGGGCATTTTGTAGCTCCCCATTATCATAAACAGACAATAATGCTTCTACAACTTCAGAAAGATTGTCATTTAAAACATCCTTTCCTTTGGGACTTGATAAAGTAGATTGTAGTGGATATGAAAATAAATTGGCCAGTGCTTGATCTGAATCTGATACCAAGTCGATTCCATCCTTTAACATCTCGGCCACTTCATTTACAAATGGACCTTCAGATTCAGAGAGAATGACAACATTTTTCCAATGTTCTCCTAATTTCTTTGTCAACTTATTAGCGGGAAGGGCCCTCAAATGTTGCCCATTCATCCACCGCAATTTTAAAAAATTCAAAGATAGCATCGCTTTTTGTAATTCGATCAATTGAGAACTTGGTTACTTCTTTTGGTATGTCAGAAATCCCATTAGAAAGTAATTCACGAGTATTGTACAATTTGTCTCGTACATCTCCCAATATCACCCTAAAAGGTTCATTTGGGGGAATCTTTTTCCAAAACTCTATGTAATGTTTTGCATCTTTCTTTGACGCACTGTGGAGTTGCAGTGCTCGTTCTCTTAGCTCATCACTACAACGCCACATGGAGAACTTGAACATAAGATCCTCTATCTGGGAATAATATAAATTTTCTACCATCATTCTTGCAAGTAAGTATACATCTCTTGTTACTTCTGGAGTTACCCTAGGATTTTCATCTCAATCACCTCCCATCCATGAAGGAAACTGTATAAGAGGTGCATTATATGGCACTCTTTCATTGATCCTAATTGACTTCAAGGTAGTATCAATACAGCGCAAAAACTTAGGGACACCCTTCCAAATTATTTCATGAAAATATCATTAATTTTCAGAGTTCCATTTTTTGGTACTCTAAAATGGTATGTAAATGGTGTCCCTTTAAGCAATTCTTCTTGAATTTCTTCATCCAGGGATGAAATAAATGCTATCAATCTATAGTAAATGGCTTGATCTATTTGAGGAGGGATTGGCTTTATTTCAGTACCAAGTTCCTACTCAATCTTGTACAAATTAAACCGATCCTTGTATGTAATCAAATTTACAGCAAGTCCTAGATGACCAAACCTTCCAGATCACCCTACTCTGTGCAAATAAGTTTATGAATTCTTAGGAAATTCAAAATTTATAATAACATTAACTGCTTGAATATCAATTCCTCTCGTAAACAGATCTGAAGAAACCATATTTCTACAAGCACCATTACAGAAGTCATGGAAGACTCTGTTCCTGTGAGATTGCAACATCTTTGCATGGATGTAAAAACATGAGTATCCAAGCTCCATGATTTTTTTGGCCAAGATCTCTACTCGATTAACAGAATTGGAGAAAATTATTGATTGGTTGATTTGGAGCTTTGAGAAAAGTATGTTAAGAAAATGAACCTTTTTCCTCTCCTCCACTGAAATGCATAAAACTGTGGGATCAATTGAGGGCCACCTTAGATGAAACCATTCTGTGTGCTGCCAGAAACTTATAACTTTTGTTGGAGTAGATTTGATGACAACATCTGGCTTCATCTGGGGATGGCATGCTCCTTGTGAGCTGCCAAGAACAAGTAGACATGTGCCTTTCCAATCCATCATTGCAACCAGTGTTTTGTCTCCATTGGGCTGGAGTCTTTATATCTTATTCCTAACCTGTTCCAAACCTTGAAAGCCTGCTCTTCTCATACTGCAAACTTAAATCACACTATAAATTCAAACTGCTCACACTACAAACTTAAGGAAATGCTTGAAGCATCAAGCTTATTTATCCACACTATATATACTAACCAAAACTAGAACTTTGGTCAAGTAAAATCACGCTTCCAGTGAAGCCATGCAAAAATTCCATCAACCAACCAAAACTTGCTTCTAACTTTGAGCATATACACAATAAAAATATTGAAAATTATAACTCATACTCACCTCCATTGAAATCTATTTCTAAGAAATTAATGATAGAAGATTTATAGTTCACTATTGAATCTAAATAACTTGCAACAAGATCATAAAAATTACAAAAAATGACCTCTTCATGTTGCTTGTCTTCTATGAATCCAAGTTGACTGATTTCTGAAAAGTATTGCTTGACTAATGAGGACTGGATGAACAATTCTAGTAATTCTTTGTCACTGCCTTCCTCAAAACCTGATCAATTACTATCAAAGAGTAGATCATTGATGAAAATATCAAAAAAGGTTGATGTACAAATCTGGTGCTCAAGAGTTTCCATTGAGTATTTCTCTCCTCTTTCTTTCTCATGGGTGTCACTGTCACATGTAGTATCATAATTGAAGGGTTCGATAGGTGTTTGAAAAAACTGCTCTTCTTCATCAAAATACCTATCATACTTGGGATGATCTTTATGAATTCCTAAATTTTGAATATCAGTAACCTCTGGTTCATGATATTCATCAATTTGTTGGCTAACATTTGATGAAGAAGAAAGTATAACGGACTAATTTGGTAATTTCTCATCATCGGATTTAGAACTGGCATACACCGGTTGATTGTTGAAAAATTCAATATATATATATATATATATATTCAGAATTCCTTTCTTCATCATCTGAATATTCATCATAAATAGGCTGAAAAAAACATCATGAAGAGTATTTTCTTGACTCTCCAAATTTTCCAAAAGAGTGTGTGAAATTTCATCATTAAAGATTTGACCTTCAAAACTTTCTGAAATTTGAACTTTATAAAATTTCACTTCATGAGTTTCTTGGAAGGATGACAGTGCATGAGCAACTTGATCGGTTTTCAAAAGTGAAGACTTCAGTTCTATAATGCTATCATCAGTTTTCATAACAGAATTTTGAAACTTTTCCTCATGTAAAACAGAATTAATAGAAGAAACGACATATAACGAGTATGCTTCCTCATTTTCTTTAGCAAATTCTGAATCCACAACTTCTTCATTATCCATTTCTAGTTCATGTTTATGGGAAGACACATCATATTGAAGATCATTAGCGAACTACTGAAGATTGTGAGGAATTTTTTTTTCTTTATCTATATCTTCAGTCTCATTATGCAATTCATACTCCTCACAACAATTTTCAAATAAAAACTCAACTGAAAAGTAACTTTTACAGTGCTTATGGAATACTGTGTGAAAATCCTTCAAGGATGAAATACTAGAAGGAGGTAATGAGAAATACCATTCACGTGCATCGCCATCCAATGAATACATGAAAATCTTCATACGAACATCCTCATGTTGTAGATCTAGCAGATTCATGCATTCATGGAACTTGATGAGGTGATCAACAGATTTATCTTCTCTCCTTTCTCTGAAGATAGGCAAAAAATATCCCCATTCTATCATACTTGGTACTGGATGTGGGGAAACCAGAAACTATAGAAAAGTCAAGAGGTGCAAACCTCCGAGCCACAGTGGCCTTCATTCAATCCTATGATGGCATTCTGGATCCTCAATAATTGGAGTCGCCTCTGAATTTGTTGGAGTCACCTGGTGAAGAAATTTGCAGCCACTATGTCACCAGTCTTTGTTCACCATCAAAGTATGGATATATTCATTGTCATACAGCCCAAGGAAGTATGTCTTCATTCCTCTGTCCTCGGCAATGGTGCCAGAAGATGTTATCACTAAAGTTGAACCTCGACTGTTAAGGTCAAGCTTAGAGAAATCTTAAATTGGTTTAATGGATAACTAGAAAATGAATTTATGGAATTTGGTGGTAGGTAAGACTTACTACAGAAATCAAGCTAGATTTGAAAGCAAATACTGAACAACAGTATATATATCACAATCAAGACTGATAAGACAAAGCTACGAGTATGAATTTATGAAAAACATGAACCAGGTTCTGCATATAGTACCTAAGGATAACTTCACATTAATCGTGAGAATATAACAATGGATTAAGATGACCATACACCAGACAAAATCACAACACATGAAATTCAATTATTAAAATATAAAGGTGGCTCATATGAACATAATCATTTCAATGCAGCTAACAAAAACAGAGTGCAAAGATGCTCCTGCCACTCCAGTATCAGAATGTTCAAATCCTGCCTCAGCCCTCTCAGCTGGTACCTCCTTCCTCACTTCTACCTTCAATATTTTTACAATGAAATATATATATATATATATATATAAGATAGCAAAGCTAACCTCTTTATCATTCTTTTTTGAATCTATTCTAATGAGTTTTTTCCAAGTTTGGCTAATCAAACAAGAAAATGACCCATGTCTCTATTTAATAGGGTTATACTTCTACTATGACTAAAACACTTAAATGAAATGTCACTTGCATTCATGGATGAGTATTGATTATCTATTTGAGGAAGAGTCATCATCTATACCTAAATATACTCCAACCAATCTTTAGTTCATAATAATAGACAATGACCCCTTTAATATTTCATGTATATCATCTATTGGCATTGATGCATCCACAATATACCAGGTTGGATCATGTAAGGCCTTATACTGGTTAGCTACTTTTTTTTTCTGAAATTCCAATTGTTCATATCGCTCTCCTCCAAAGTCTCCACGTTCTGCTGCTATCTTTGGAGTTATGTCCAAGTATAGAACAAGATCTAGAGCTAGTAACCCAACTTTAGGATCCTTACACTAGCTAAGGTCGAGTCCTTTTGCAGCAGAAAATGCCACACCAGAGTAGGAATAATGATAAAAAATTAAAGAGTTTCCAACCTTCAGCTTTAAAATGCTCCTGCCCAACATCGCAGTTTTCTAGAATCCTTTTTCTCAACGATTGGCACTGAATAACAAATGAATGGTTCTATCATCTAGGTCTTCTTTGTTGGACAAATAAGCAGATATCATCTTCCCCACACCTATATTAATTATTTCCTGAAGTTTTTTACCAAATTTCGCCAGCCAAAAGAACAATTCTCAAGGACATTTTGTAGCTCCCCATTATCATAAATAGACAATAATGCTTCTACAGCTTCAGAAATATTGTCATTTAAAACAACCTTTCCTTCAGGACTTGACAAAGTAGATTGTAGTGGATATGAAAATAAATTGGCCAGTGCTTGATCTAAATCTAATACCAAGTCGATTCCATCTTTTAATAGATCAGCCACTTCATTTACAAATGGACCTTCAGATTCAGAGAGAATGCCATCATTTTTCTAATGTTCTCCTAATTTCTTTGTCAACTTATCAGCTGGAAAGGCCCTCAAGTGTTGCCCATTCATCCACTGCAATTTTACAAAATTCAAAGATAGCGGCGCTTTTTGTAATTCGATCAATTGAGAACTTGGTTACTTCTTCTGATAGGTCAGAAATCCCATTAGAAAGTAATTCATGAGTATTGTACAATTTGTCTCATACATCTCCCAATATCACCCTAAAAGGTTTGTTTGGGGGAGTCTGTTTCCAAAACTCTACGTAATGTTTTGCATCTTTCTTTGACACACTGTGGAGTTGCAGTGCTTTTTCTCTCATCTCATCACTACAACACCACATGGACATCTCAAACATAAGATCCTCTATCTGGGAATAATATAAATTTGCTGCCAACATTCTTGCAAGTAAGCATACATCTCTTGTTACTTCTGGAGTTACCCTAGGATTTCCATCTCGATCACCTCCCATCCATGAAGGAAACTATATAAGAGGTGCATTATACGGCACTCTTTCATTGATCCCAATTGGCTTCAGGGCAATATCAATACAGCGCAAAAACTTAGGGACACCCTTCCAAATTATTTCATGAAAATATCATTAATTTTCAGAGTTCCATTTTTAGGTACTCTAAAACGGTATGTAAATGTTGTCCCTTTAAGCAATTCTTCTTGAATTTATTCATCCGGGGATGAAATAAATGCTGTCAATCTGCAGTAAATGGCTTAATCTATTTGAGGAGGGATTGGCTTTTTTTGAGTACCAAGTTCCTGCTCAATCTTGTACAAATTAAACCGATCCTCGTATGTAATCAAATTTACGGCAAGTCCTAGATGACGAAACCTTCCAGATCGCCCTACTCTGTGCAAATAAGTTTCTGAATTATTAGGAAAGTCAAAATTTATAACAACATTAACTGCTTGAATATCAATTCCTCTCATAAACAGATCTGAAGAAACCATATTTCTACGAGCACCATTACGGAAGTCATGGAAGACTCTGTTCCTATGAGATTGCAACATCTTTGCATGGATGTAAAAACATGAATATCCAAGATCAATGATTTTTTTGGCCAAGAGCTCTACTTGATTAACAAAATTGCAGAAAATTATTGATTGGTTGATTTGGAGCTTTAAGAAAAGTATGTTAAGACAATGAACCTTTTGCCTCTTCTCGAAAAATGCATAAAACTATGGGATCAATTGAGGGCCACCTTAGATGAAACCATTCTATGTGCTGCCAGAAACTTATAACTTTTGTTGGAGAAGATCTGATGACAACATGTTGATTATTCAACTGAGTAATCATTGAGAATATTCAAATACGGATATTACAATAATGAATGAATGTATGATTTTGAGTAAATATGGATTACATATATTATCCTAAGGTAACATTATGTTAGAGGAATTTTTGAGGATCCATAGTTTTCTTAAAGTATAAAAACCTTGGATAATTTTACTAATTCTTAAATTTCCAACCATAAAATGTTGGGCAATATTTAAAAAAAAATATTTAAATTTGTGAGTTTATATCATTTCTAGACAATATTGTCAATTTTTAAATTAAATTTTTTTTGTTCAATGGAATTTGGGTGAATGAATTTTAAAAAAATGGGAATTGAAAAATCTATTTTTCAAAAAAATGTCAAAACTTAGCACATGGGAGAAATTTCTCGCCTAAATTTTTTTTTATCTGGAATGCATCTATGATTCTACATAAAATTCGAAATGCATTTACTATATTATCAAATTTGTAAATTCATGTTCTAAGCTAAATAAAGGAAATAATCTAGTACATATGTATTTTATGTGTTGAGGCCTAACCACTGCATTGGGAAACATAATCTACTACATTTTTATTTTATGCGTTTATTCCTAACTTCTACATTGGGAAAATAATATAGCACACAACTCCATTGGTTTTGTTAATGGCCCTAATGGTTGCATTGGGAAGCTGATCTAGAAGAAACGTGGATGATTATGATTCTTTTGATTGATATCGTTTTAGTAGTTGCATTGGGAAACACTAACATGACAAGTTGTTTGTACATATTAACCTAACCGTGGCATTAGGCCATATAATCTACTACAGTAAGAAATAAAGAGACTAATGGATAGTAATGATGTCTATGATTTGATACCACTAGAAATAGACTAATTGAGACAACATGCATATAAATGTAAATTAACAGATGTAAACATATACTAGATCTATGATATGTGAGTTCATCTATAAAAATAAACATTGTAACTCTATGATATCGATATATTCTATCTACAACCGAAAAATAGAGATCTATTATAAGATCTACATGCCTAAGTTTCCCAACCTGCTCACCACCTCAAGGTGCATAAACTGGTTGACCTCCTTGACCTGCATTAGAACATATGATATATGCTTGGGTTTTATCTCCCTAAGAACTTGAGAATTATGGATGGATCGAGACCCACTAGAGAACCCAAGAAGAAGACTGGAATATTTAAATCATAACATGTAGTTTCTACCTTGATGGAAAATTAAGTATGATACATAGCTAACTATATCTATTCTTGTAAATTATATCATAATAGTAATCAAATGCTTTTCCATGTTCTATGACCACCCTAATTAAGGAAACATGGTCACTTACCAAATATTAGAAAGTCCATTAAAATATTCTGTATAAGTAATTTAAGAGACTAGATAAAACTTAAATCTCCTTTCTAAGCTAAACTATCTAATTAACTATAGAGGGTCTAAAAAACACCATATCTCAACTTACATGAGTGTCTAGTAGTTTGTTGAGGATTCCTGGACCTACGACCATCTCCTTGGCATAATGGTGACCAACCTTCATGAAGAATTATTATCATTTTGGAGTATAGAATCATATAAAAACATATAATTCAATTTATGACGGTTTGTTAAAATACATCACGTGCCTCGGTTTTCAAAGGGCTTCCCATCCAAAATGCAACATGCAAAATTGAATTAATTCAAGTTATGGGACTATAAGAGAGCATTTATGTGATAAAAGTATTGAATAACACATACAAGTAGCAATGTAATCTCTCAACAAAAAATATAAGTAATGGATAGACATTAATCGACCATATACATCTAAGTTTGAACTAATAATGTTTTTATGTAGCAACTGTGAGTAAATCCTACAGTTATGCACAAGAATCATAAAAAGTTCTAAAGTGGAGTTATTATATGCAAGTACAAAACCTTAATTTGACTAAATTGTCATTAATTCCAACAATTGTGTCTTCGTGCCCCTTGAGGAGCACCTAAGGGTTAGTAGCTAGTTAGTAGTTGTCAGTGTCAAAGGAGACCTTTTGACCTTGTCCATGCCCAAGTTTGAAGCCCTTGCAGTCCTTGGGACAATGGAAAAATACATGTCTACCCATTGGTGTGTTTAGGTACCCCCTAAGCCGTATTTCGGTCCCTAGACCCACAACCTATTCCCTAGTGCCCTTAAAAGTGTCCTTGGTGGGTTGAAGAAGTTGTAAAACTTAAAATTGACCAAATGACCCATTCTATGGGCATGTGTGTTTTAATGAGGTCATAGTACCCTAGGAGAAGACTTGGCACCCCCACAGATGATGGTGTAATGGTCCTTGTACCCTTGAGGAATGATGAATATGTTGTGGTCATTTGTGGGTTGATGGGGCCATGGAACCCTTGGAGATGGTAGTATTGCATAAAGGTGGAGCTCTTGTGAAAGTCCTTGATATGCTCTTGTTAGAATGATGGTCCTTGATGCTACTATGATGATGATATCCTCACACATTGTATATGTGGATACGATTGTGCTGAATTGTTAAAGAATACCTTGAAGAAGTCCCTACCAAATCCTACTAAGATCGTAGTACTTAAGGCACATGGCGAAATTAGTGAAGAATATTGACAAGTTTGATGGTCGCATTTTTTGTATTAAAATTGAAATAAAATTGAATCCAAAATAAAAAAATAAAAATAAAAATATATGTTAGGTCGTCTCTCAAAATAATATGGAAAATGAGTATAAATAGGAACCAACGCTTCCATTTTGAACCGTGGATTTTTGGAAGAGAGATATAGCTCTGATTTTTAGTGGAGATTGGATTGAGGAATTTCAGCAGTAGATAGTTTGGGAAGCAACAAAAAGTTTTGGTGAAAACAAATAGTTTCGGTGGCAGTAAAAAATTTCTAAGAGCAGCAGACAGTTTTGGTGGCAGCAGACAGCTTCGGAGGCGACATAAAATTTTGGCAGCAATAGACAATTTCAGTGGCAACAGACAATTTCAGTGGAAGCAAAAAATTTCGGTGGAATCATAAAATTTCAGCGGCAACAGACAATTTTCATGGAAGAAGACAATTTCAGCGGCAACAGACAAGTTCAGCAGTAACAGACAATTTCAGTGGAAGCAGACAATTTCGGTGGCAACAGACAATGTATTTTGGTGGAAGAAAAAAGTTTATTTTTGTTTTATAAATTTTATTCTAGCAGAGAGATGATAAAGTTTTACAGTGATTTACAAACGACAAAGAAGTTTGGAGGATGGTCAAGATGAAGCTTGATGACTTGATAGTGGAAAAATTGATGACATGATAGTGGACAAGTTTGATGAGCAGAGGTTGATGAGATGAGGTTGATGATAGTGAAGAAAATTGAGTCTTGCATTTGAGGATTAGAATCCTCACCCTTTCTTAGTTGGAGCTAAGAAAAACAGGTTGGGTCATGTTGTTAGAGTTGGTGGTCTTTGTATCAGTTGGTGCTAATTGTAATCACGAAGATTATTGTCTTCCATGTACAATACATAAAATAAGTTTACCAAACAAATGTTGTGTTCTCTTGTGGTGTGCTACTTGTTATGATTCAATAATATAGTTGATAATATGCTTATGATTAAGTGTTGTTTAGTTTATGGATACTTATGTAATGATGATGTAATGTATTGATGAAATCTTCTTAGTTGATATAAGTTAAAAGAATTTTAAATTTCCTACACACTGATTCACCCCCCCCCCCCTCTCAGTGTGACCATTGTGTCCAACAATTGGTATCAAAGCAGGCCTTCACCCCAAGCCTTGCAAGCTTGAAGGAGATATGTAGATACACAATGGAAGAAAAAGCAGAGTCCTCAAACAACGATGTTCTAGTATTTGTTGTGACAGATTATTTCGGTTGGAGGAGCAAGATGAAAGCCTACTTGAAGAAGTTTGGTGTTTGGGATATTGTGATCAATCCACCCATTCCATCCAAAAATAAGACCAAGTCAGCTGGACAAAAAGAAGCTAATAAGGAAAACACCAACGCCTTGAAGTTCCTCATTGAGGGACTTCCTAGCTTAGTTAAAGAAAGTGTAGGGGATTACACTTCAACAAAATATCTATGGTTCAAATTGGAGAATGAATACCAAAAGGGAAGACAAGACACTGAAAAGGAAAATTAGGAAACATAAGTCAAGACCCAGAGGAATTTGAAGATGAAGAAAATGAAGTTTGTGATAAAAAAGAAAGGGAAGAAATTAAAATGGAAGAACAAATAGATGAGAATGAAGAACAACCTATGGAGGATGAAGAACATAATCAACCAACTGTGGAACAAGAAGAACAAAATGATAAACATATCCCTAATAATTGGTACCAAAAGAAGCATCCATCAGGCCTAATTATTGGTGATAAAAGTGTTAGAATAGGAACTAGAAGAAGATAATCTAGAATGAATGAGTAAGTACACTTCTCTCTACTGTCTACAATTGAACCAAGAAATTTTGATGGGGATAGAACATATGAGCATTGGGTCAAAGAAATGGAAGAATAATTATATCAGATTGAGAAAAATGAAGCATGGGAACTCGTTCCTAGACCAAATAACAAGAATGTAATTGACATAAAGTGGGTTTTTGGAAACAAAATGCAATAATATGGGTAGGTAATCAGAAACAAGGCCTGATTGATTTGTGAAGGCTATGCTCAAATTGAAGGAATAGACTTTGAAGAAACATTTGCACCAATAGCCAGAATGGAAGCTATCTGAATGATATTGGCTTATGTTTTCTCCAAAGACATCAAAGTGTATCTGATGGATGTAAAATCAACCTTTCTGAATGGGGAACTAGAAGACGAAGTCTACATTGAAAAACTAGAAGGGTTTCAAATTTCGAAAAACGAGGACCATGTATGTAGGCTCAAAAGGGATTTATATGGCATAAAGCAAGCCACTAGAGATTGGTACTCCATGTTGGATATATACTTACAACAAAAAATATTTAAGAGGGGAAGTGCATGCAACAATTTGTACATCAAACAGGACTATGATAACATACTCATCATCAAAGTATATGTTGATGATATAATCTAAATGGAAGTGATGATGATTTACTAAGTCAATAGTTTGCCAAGGACATGCAAAAAGAGTTTGAAATGTATTTTCTCAGTGAATTAACCTTCTTGGGACTTAAGATATCTCAACGAACAAAAGGAATTTTTATTATTTATACAAAATACATCAAGGAAATGTTAAAGAAATTCAAGATGGAATATTGTAAACCTATGAGTACTCCTATTATCACCGGTTGTAAGATAAGAAAGGAAGATGAATCTAAAGAAGTTGATCAAAGGATTTATAGGTAAATTATTGGTAGTCTACTATATGTAACAACCTCAAGGCCAGATGTGAAACAAGTCATTGCACAAGTCGCAAGATTCCAAGCTACTCCCAAGGAAACTCACATTATTGCAGTTAAAAGGATCTTCAAATATCTCAAAGGAAATATGGAATTTGGACTTTGGTATCCAAAAGGAAATAAGCTAACATTGGTAGCATACTCAGATGCAGATTGGGCAGGATGTGTTGACGACAGAAGAAGAACTAGTGGAACAACATTTTTCCTAGGCAACTGTCCAGTATCTTGGTCGAGTAAAACACAATCTTCAATGTCCTTATCAACCGTCGAAGTAGAATATATATCAAGAACAACCTGTTGTACTCATATTCTTTGGATGAAAAAAACTCCGCTATACAATCACGTGACATGTGATGAGACAATTCCAATTCTATGTGACTACACGAGTGACATCAGTATCTCCAAGAATCTGGCTATGCACTCCAAGACCAAGCATATTCCTATCAAGTTTCACTTTCTTCGGGAGCAAGTCATAGGTCATAATTTCAAGTTGGAATATATTGGGACTAAAGAGAAGATTGCATACATTTTACTAATCCTCTCCCAAGAGATACCTTTGAGTACCTCGAAAGAAAATTGGGAGTCATATTACCTACTAATTGAATTAACTCAGTTTTTATGATAGGGGGAGAAGTAATACTGCAAGGAGAACATTTTGCCATTGATGCCAAAGGGGGAGAAAAGTTTGAGAAAGGGAGGTATTTGTGAACAAATGGATCCTATTCTAAGTGGGATCTTTGAATTTGTCATCAATGAAAAAGGGTGATATTGTTGACTAAATTTTCATTGATTCCAAAAATTATGTCTTGGTGTCCCATGAGGGGCCCCTAAGGGTTAGTAGTCAGTTAGTAGTTTTCAGTGTCAAAGGATACCTTTTAACCTTTTCCAAGCCCAAGTATGAATCCCTTGGAGTCCTTGGGACAATGAAAAAATCCATTTCTACCCATTTGTGTGTTTAGGTACCCCCTAAGCTGTATTTTAGTCACCAGTCCCACAATGTATGCCCTAGTACCCTAGAAAGTGTCCTTGGTGGGTTGAAGAAGTTGTAGAACTTCAAATAGACCAAATGACTGATTCTGCATGGTCATTTGTGTTTTAATGAGGTCATGGTACCATAGGAGAAGACTTGGCACCCCCAAAGATGATGGTGTAATGGTCCTTGTACCCTTGAATGAATGCTGAAGATGATGGGGTCATGGAACCCTTGGAGATGGTCATATTGCATAATGGTGGATCTCTTGTGAAAGTCCTTTATATGCTCTTGTTAGACTAACGCTCCTTGATGCTAATATGATGATGATATCCTCACACATTGTATATGTGGATAAGATTGTGATGAATTGTTAAAGAATACCTTGAAGGAGTTCCTACCAAATCCTATTGATATTGTAGTACTTGAGACACATGGTGCAATTTGTGAAGAATATTGACAAGTTTGATGGTGGCATGTTTAGAATAAAATTGGCTCCAAAATAAAAAATAAAAATATATATCAGGTCGGATCTCAAAATAATATGGAAAACGAGTATAAATAGGAACCAACGCTTCTTTTGAAGTGTGTGTTTTCAGATGAGAGATATAGCTCTGATTTTTGGTGGAGATTGGACTGAGGAATTTCAGCAGCACACAGTTTCAACAGCAACTGAAAGTTTCAAAGGTAGCTGATAGTTTCGGTGGAAGCAAACAATTTTGGTGGCAGTAGACAGTTTCGACGGCATCAGGAAATTTTGGCAACAACATACAATTTCGGTGGTAGCAGACAATTTTGTGGTAGCAGAAAATTTCTGTGGCAGTAGAAAATTTCAGTGGCAACAGACAATTTCCATGGCAATAGACAATTTCGCCTATAACAGACAAGTTCAACGGCAATAGACAATTTCGGTGGCAACAAACAATGTTGGTGGCAGTAGACAATGTATTTCAGTGGCAACAAAAAGTTTCATTTTGTTTTGTAAAGTTTATTTCAGCAGAGAGATTGTAAAGTTGTACAATGATTTAGAAATGACAAAGAAGTTTGGATGATGGTCAAGATGAAGCTTGATGACTTGATGGTGGACAAATTGGTGAACAGAGGTTGATGATAGTGAAGCAAGGCGAGTCTTGCACTTGAGGATTGAAATCCTCACCCTTTCTTAGTTGGAGATAAGAAAACTAGGCTAGGTCATGTTGTTAGAGTTGGTGCTGATTGTAATCGCAAAGATTTTTGTCTTACATGTATAATACATAAAATGAGTTTACCAAACAAATGTTGTGTTCTCTTGTAGTGTGCTACTTGTTATGATTCAATAATCTAGTTGATAATATGCTTATGATTATGTTGATTAGTTAAATGATACTTATATAATGATGATGTAATGTATTGATGATCTTTGCTTAGTTGATAGAAGTTAAAAGAGTTTTAAATTTCCTACACACTAATTCACCCCCACCTCTCAGTGTGACCATTGTGTCCAACACCCTCCCTACAAGAGTTGATATTTATGTATTTGAGGGAAGAAGTGTGAACACACACACACACATACCATAAATCCTATATGCATGTGTATCAATATCAATATATATTAATGCAAATGTGTTAGATATTGAGCTCTGGAGGCACTTCGCATGTTTTTGTCTTGTATGCGGAAGTGACCATGCACTAGCTAGGCTACTTTAATTTGTAATCGTACTCTTATGTAATGGGACTTTTTACAAAGTATTCCCTTATTTTAATTTTATAAAGTGACTTTATCAGATAAAGTGCACTTATTTCATAAAGTAAAAGGTGACTTTATTGAAATTAAAAGTCACTAGTTTTTTTGGAGGGAAAAGTTCTCAACCATTGATCTTGGAAAGGAAAGATTAAATCTTGGCCTTTGGATTTAGGGATTGGGGTGTTGAACTACTGAGAGAGGGGTGAATAAGTATTTACACAATTATAATTTTTTTAATAAAAAGAAAGTTGCAATCACCAATCATAGCATATAATAAATTGTACATGAAAATAAAAAAATGCACGGTACACAATATTTTGACGTGGAAACCTAAGTCTTGGGGGTAATACCATGGAATCCTTTTTAAAAATGAATTTGACCAAGCAACAACTAGGATAACAAATTTAATACAAATTTTCCAACTACAACTAGTGTTGAAATATTGTTACTTCAAAGAATATTCTATTGTAATTTATTCAGAGATGATTTATTCCCCCGTTAGGATGTTATTATTGTATTTGGTCATCATAGAGTCATGAGGTAAATTCTCCTTTGTAAGTTAGGTAGAACCCTCCAGAAAGTAATATTATATTGTTTTGAGTCTTCCTAGATAAGTCGAACCAGTTAAGTTTGTTGGGTATGACCTAGTTAGTGAAAAAGTCAAGTGGAAGATAAAGTATAAATAGGAGTGATGTGCTCCTCATTTAGACACACACACTCACTTATGTAATCCACATAGGAGAGAGAGAGAGAGAGATTTGCAAGGATAAGGAGCACTTGTTTGGGTTTGTATTTGTACTTTTGATAATCTATATTGAGGAAGTTTTGTTGGGTTTTCTTCCCATAGAGGGTTTCCCAGGATAAATCTATGCCTATCTTGTGATTGTATTTCTTTCAGTGATCCTGTATATGTTATTGTTGTGAAATTGAATTGAATACTAATGTTCTCTATATTATCATATTAAATCTCAACATGGCATCAGAGCTATCCTAAATAAGACAACTTTCATAAGGTGAAACTCTCTTCTCCCTCCGACAATAAATTACTATTTCTGTCAAAGTTGGAATTTTGAAATCTGATTACATAGAAAGTTACACCTCCCTACAGCGCATCTAGTGAGCCCTAGATTGAAATTTTTGAGTGGATGGATCTCCTGGAAATTCAAACCCTAGTTTGACTTTGGACAAGAAAACCCGAAAACGATAAAACTACAGAAACCCCAGATCAGAATTTCGCAAGTCAATTTTGAGAGGTAAAAATTTGGAATCTACAGAAACCAAGTGTACCCGTCAATTCGCCTTAGTCAAGCACATCTCTTGATAAGTTTAGTTTTGCATTTTGAGAAATTTCATTTTTTGGTGACCTCTTATATAAGATGGCCCCGAGCACTAAGCTTGAGGATAAGCTAGAAGGAATAGAGAATTTCCGAGCATGGAAATATCAGATTGGACTCATTGTTGAAGAAAATGATCTTGCCAAACACATCAAGGAAGAAGTTGCATAACCTAAAGAGGATGAAGTTAAGGAGAAGCACAAGAATGACCTGATTAAGGCACATAAAATCATTGTTGATTCTATCAAAGACCACTTGATTCCTCAAGTGTCATCCAAGAAGACCGCGAAGGAGATTTATGATACCCTAGCCAGAATGTATGAAGGAAGGAACATCAATAGAAATATGAATTTGAAAACTCAATTGAAGAGTACCAAGATGTGCCAAGGAGAATCCATCCAAGACTACTTCACAAGGGTCTTCTAGTTCAAGGAGTAACCAGAGGCCATTGGAGACTCCCTTGATGAAGATGAGCTAGTTATGACTGCTCTCAATGGTCTCGCTATACCTTGGGATTCATTTATCCATACTATGTGTGCCAAAAAGGAAAGCATGGAATTCAACATTGTATGGGAAGATTGTATCCAAGATTAGGCTAGAGTAGCCAATAGAGAGGCTATACTTAAAGAATATGATCAAACCCTAGCCACCCATACCAAGAGAGGAATAAGTCAATCTAACTTCAAGATGGAAATCCACAAGGAGTCTCAACCTCCCAAGAAGTTCCAAAGGACAAGAGGAAACAATCCAAGAATAAATTACTCCAACTTTCAATTTTTCAATTGTGACAAGCGAGGACACATTGCCATAAATTGTCCATACAAGAAGAGGAACAACAACACAATACATCATGCACACCTCGCTGAAGATGAATATGAAGAAGAAGAGGAAGAAGGACCTCGAAGAAAAACAAGAAAAAGAGAAAGATGTAGAAGAGTATGTATTATTCTCTGCACTCTCTGGGTCTGTAATACCTAGAGAAGATACATGGCTTATTGATAGTGGTGCTTCAAAGCAAATGACAGGACAAAAGAAAACTTTATCAAAACTTGAAGAGAAGAACTCTCCTTAGATGATATCATTAGTAGATGGCTATCAATATCCTATCAAAGGAATTAGTGAAGCAAGCTACAAGCTTGATTCCAGAACCCCCATGAAGATGAAGGAAGTCTTATATGTACCAGGTTTGAAGAAGAACTTACTTTCTATCTCAACATTAGATAAGAAAGGATATAGGGTTGCATTCATAGATGGACAAGTACTTCTGTGGCATAAAGGAAAATCAATTGAAGATGCAGTTGCCATTGGTGAAGAAGAAGGAGGTTTATATAAACTCAAGGGACATTCAGAAACAACCCTTGTTCATGATACCACTAGCCCAATTGAATTATGGCATAGGAGGCTTGCTCACATCAACTACAAAGCACTACCCCGTGTGAGCAAAGTGGTGACGGGATTACCATACTTGAAGATCGATCATGAAGGAATTTGCAAAGAATGTTCACAAGAAAGAAGCCTGAAGTGAGCCACCTCAAGATATTTGGTTGCTCAGTATATGTTCACATACCAAAAGAAAAGAGGCTAAAAGAATGTCAATTGACAAAGAAATGGACTCCTACAAGGATAATATATTCTTCTCTAAACTAGACTTGTCCTTTTTTGTAGAAAGGTTCAAACTCTTACATATGTCATTCGAGACCTCCTAAAAGAAATGACAATCACCAAAAACACACTCAAATTAATGCCAACTCTTAGAGTGTTGAACAAAACCACGATGTCTTCACTCAGTGAAACCATGTTATAGAGTCTTCGTTCATGGGATATTAAAGAATACCCCTAATTTCACTAGATATAGACAATTACCTACAAAAATCCTTTTGTTAATCTCCCCTCCCAATACGTATTTCCCATTAAAAACCCTTATTTTTATGATATTTTCCCTAATTTTACTAGAAATCCCTTACCCCCGTCTATGAAAGAACGTGATAAGGTATTGGTCAACAAGGTGAATCCCCCGTGAACAAAGCACATACGAATTTAATCTAGGCTTGAGTTGTTCATTGCATAAATTGCTTGGAATTCTCCACTTAAGATAGATGGTGACGATTGGAACATTGACAATCTCAAATTACTTACTTGGTTTACAGAGCCTATGATTCTTAACATGAGCTAGCTGGGTTGTGCGATATTGATATGGGTAACTTGGTTAATATTCACTGGTAACTCTGTAGTGGATCTTTGTTTTTACTTCAAGCTTTGATGAATGGTGCTTTCATTGAACCATGGTTCATCTCCTATCTAACTTTTGATTACTACAATGCTGGGAAAGCTTGAGTATCTTTACCATTATCTATTGGTAATACATATGTGGTGTTTTTTATGGAGTGAGCTAAACTCTAGCCTATTTGCACCATTTTTTTGGCCAATACTCTGACCAAAATTTGGCAAGAATTATTGAAATTGTAGTTTCAGTTTGTTGAAATTGTAGAATCGAGGTGCCCCAGGGGTTATCGAGGGCACTGAATCCATTTTTGCAACCAAAATTGCAATTTCAGCAACCAAAATCACAATTTCAGAAAAAATTCCCTCCTATGATTCCATCAAATTTCATTGGCAAAGATGCAAATGATCTCGAGTTTAGCTCACATTAAGCCATAAGTGTATTATTTTCAAATTTTGGGTGAATTGGAGTTCCATTATTTTTATTTTCTAATCTTAAGACTTGATATCCCAATACAAATATATATAATTCAATCTTTGCGGAGTTGTTTGAGTTTCCATCTTTTAATTGAATCATTTGGCACTGGATCACCCCTTTTCCACCGCCCTCGGTACAATCAACCCAATCCAGTGGCTGGGGATCGAATTGATCCATAGGGTTAAAATACTTCTACATGTAATGAAGAGAACGACTTCGTATAGTTTGCCCCAAATTTATGTAATGCATACAATTGCCAACATGTCTATTCAATCTTCAATATATTGTTGCAAAAGGTGTACAGTTTAGATGTAATACAAACACTTGTCGACATGTATGCTAATATTTAATTTATGGTTGCAGGATCGATACACTTTGGATATGTGTAGAATTGCTGTTATAAATATTCCTCCTCCTTTAGGCTATCTACCCTATGAAAAAAAGCTATGAATCAAATTGAATGAGATCTCAACTGAATTTAATGCAAAACTCATATCCTCACAATTGTTTCTATGGATTATTCTACATTGTTCTAGACGCTATACAAGATCCATCCATATATTGGAGTTATATTCTTTTCTTGTATTTCAATTTTCTATGGTGTTATGGATTGCTCTACACTGTTTTAGACAAAATACAAAGATCCATCCAAATATGATATACTATAGTCATATTCTTTTCTTGTATTTCAATTTTATATGGTGTTGCTTGTTTTTCTTATAATATGAATCTTGATATAATTTGAGGTGGTTAATTTATAGGGTTTGAAGTTACTAGAAGAAGTTGCTCTGGAAACGAGGAGACACCTTTGGCATGTGCTAATGCCGCCAAATATGTATTCTTTAATTCCATTTATCTTACTCAAAAGTTTTATGCAACCATCTCCCATGCATTAGCATGAGACTAGAAGATGTAAGTTGCTCCCATTAGTGATTAATTCTGTTTATGGGCTAAAGAGAAAGGCGGCCTCTATAAGAGAAGTCCGACCCCTTTGAATGTTAAACTAAATGTTGTTATAGCTCAGAAAAAAGAGATTGACTCCACTCCTTTCATGCCTTCACATATGTATATACTAGTACACCTACATAGTTTGTGGTTGAAACAAGTCGATAGAGATTAAATGGTTGAAAGATAATTATGAAATGGAAGACACTTTGGAAATATTTTTTTATTCTCCATATTCTTCTAGTTAAATGGGTTCAACTCCGTGTTATGCATGGCTAGCTACATGTTATCATCGACATTCTTCTTGTTATCCATTTATCAACTTCCAATTACTTTTTATATTCTTTTTATTTTTATCTTGCATTCTTCTAGTTATATACCATGAACTGTTAGTTATCCATTCATAAGTTATGAGTTAACATGCATTACTACGAGTTACCTATTCATTAGCTAACTACTAGTTATTTTTTATATTCTTTTTTTTTTTTATAATTGTTTATTTCAAATTTTGAACTAGTGCCATAAAATCAATCTAGACAATACACTTATCTTATCCCAAATCTCAAATAAAAACGTCTATCATATAATAAATACTTAAATACATTCATGCCTATATAAAAAAATCTAAATACATAAAATTCATAACTAGAATCCAGTCATATATAATTAAATATATTTAATATACCCGGCTTCAATAGCTTTTGATAATGCGTTGGGATGGGGAGAATAGAGTGGTCACATTCTTTCGGAAGAGACAACTTTCTATTTGTTTAAATGATTGGATTATTTTTTATATATAGTTTTTTATATTTATTAAATTTTTGTTTTTATATAATTATTTTAAAAGCTAGAAGTTTTTAATTTTTCATATAATATGATAAAAATTTTAGATTAATTTCTGAATAAATATATAATAGTGTTAAATTTCCATAATTTTGGTGTCATATTTATTTATGCATTTAAAAAAATGATATGAATATTTTAAAATTTTTATATAAAAAAAGACAAAATTTAGATTAAAAATTCACCAAAAAAATCTAGTAAATAAATAAATTTTTTTATATATCATTTTTCTAAATTTATTTTATATATATTTTTCTTAACACAGATAATATGGTGAAAAATACTGAATGCTTTCGTATGATCGATTCCTTTATATACGCCAAAGAAACCATAAGTAAGATGGATTCAATCTGAATGAATGATTAATAGTTTAAACTTTAAATGGATTTTATATTTATGATTTTCTTATTTTTTTACAAAATGTGTTTATATTTCTTAAATTTATTTTATTTTAATAATAGTCTAAAGAATAGTGAATATTTTTTTTTAAATGATGGATATTTATATATATACCAAAGTAACATTAAGTAAAATGATTAAGATGGATTCAATCTGAATGAATGATTAACAGTTTAAACTTTTAATGGATTTTATATTTATGAATTTTTTTTTTTTTGCAAAATGTGTTTATATTTCTTAAATTTATTTTATTTTAATAATAGTCTAAAGAATGGTGAATAATTTTTTTTAAATGATGGATATTTTTATATATACCAAAGTAACATTAAGTAAAATGATTTTGATTTGATAAAGGGACGGTTAATTGTTTAAATCTAAAATATAGAATAAATAGAAATACAACTAAAAATGATCAAGTTAGAGTTAATATTAAAAAATAAAATATTAATATTAAATTTTAATGTTAACTATATTTAATATTAACCAGTTAAATGTGAATTATAATAACCATTACTAATTATAATCAGCTATTGTAAAATATAGTCATTTAAAGACAAATATATTCAAGTAAAAGTCAAACATGAACAAGCAAAAAATAACCAAGTTAAACATCATTAACTATGGCCAATATTATTTGAGCATAGTTAACAATGGTCAACATAAGTGAATCATAACCATCCACTCATGATTAACTAATGTCAACCATACTCACCCATGATTCACTAAAATAAACCATGGTCAAATAATAATCACCTATGCTTAAGTACTTACGGTTAAACTTAGTCAACCATGTTCAAATATAGTAGACCATGGTAACCATAGCAAAGTGCAAAATCAAAAGTGAATATTTATTTATTTCATTTTATTTATTTATGTTATATTTATTCATATAAATAAAATTAACTCAACTCATATTTATATCAAATTATAAATAAAAACAATAAAATCAAATAATAAATAAACCAATATTATTGAAATAAATAGTATTAATAATAACATAAATAGTGTTTACAAAACATTTATAATGCAATTAATATTAATACTAAAAATATTAATATTAACCATAATTAGTTTAATGCAAGTTAAATTAGTTTTTCTAATCTAATTTAACTTGATTAGGATCTTTATCTAAAAGAATAACAAGCACATCAAGATACATAAGATAGAGTAGATAGACAAGACACACAGATTTTCTTCAAGGAAACCATAAATGAGAAAACCCCACAACTTCCCTAGGATAGTTTTGTCACTAAGACAATATCACAAGATGGAAAAAAACCAGTAATAAGAAGTCTTCTGCAAATCTCTCTCTCTCTCTCTCTCTCTCTCCTCATGCGAAGTTAAGTGAGTGTGAGTGTGTATAAATGAGCGAGGGCACCTCCCTATTTATACCCTTCAAGTGATAGACCTCCCAACTTGATTGGACTGACTTCTAACCCTAACAAGGTCGAATTCTCCTAGAGAGACTCTGAAAGTACATTACATTATATTATACTGGGGACTATTGCCTTGACTTACAATGGAGGTTTTACCTCAAGGACTATACACAATAATGACATCCCAAAAGGAGGGAAACACATCTTAGATGGGGCTACAACAACATAAAATGATAATATACATCATAATATATTCCGAAGTTACAAATGCAACAACACTCTCTCTTAAATAGGAAGGTATTCTCTCTCGCCATAATCATCAACATATCTGGTCAAGTCATCATGACAAAGTCATCATCAGAGTTGTTGTGATAGTCCTCATCTTGTCGATCATCAAATAGTATTATCCTTCATCGAAATTTTCTACAGAGACAACCCTATTTCATGCTGGGTGTAGGCCTAGTCCTCATCCAGGTCTTCATCATATCCACAAGCAAGCCATCACGTTGGTATAACCTGTTATCTTGTCCTATCCATATCATCTGATCATCTTGCACATAACACATAGAGCACAACCCAGATGCATATCACAGACCACCTGTGTTCTACCAAAATAGGAGCACACTAGGAATTATTACATCACCAAGACAACTTGTGTCTACCACTATACGAGAATCACGTAGGAGCACACCAAGTGAATTATGTTTTGATATGGTCAACCTGCATTCTACAAACATAAGAGCACACCAAGACTTATTTATTTTACCAAGAAAACCTATGTCTACCACTATGTGAGAACTTCCCAGGTGCACACCAAGTTCCTTATGACCTCATCATCTCCAACTGGGAACAAACAAACATACAAGGACTGATTACAACCAAACAACCTACATCCCACGCCAGGATCTTTTCCATTCCAGGTAAACCTTAAGGAACTATTACATGCGAACAACTTGTGTACCACGCCAAGATCTTTTACGTTCCAAGATAACCTTATAGGACCTATTACATCCGAACAACCAACATACCACACAAAGATATTTTACGTTCCAGGACAACCTACAGGATTGATTACATCCAAGCAACCTATGTACCATGCCAAGATATTTTATTGTATAATACCATTTGACCATGACTAATTATGTCTGATCAACCTGTGTACCACATCAAGATATTTTACACTCCAGGACAACCCACATGACTAAATACGTCCGAGCAACTTGCATACCATGCCAAGATCTTTTTCGCTTAAGGACAACCTGTCTACTTTGCCATGTGAGATCTCGTGCATCTACATATTATGGTCTCTCTCCATCTCTAGCATAGGAGGACTCCAGGACTAATTACATCACCAAGATAACTTGCAACTCTGACTATGATGGAACTCGTTCCTCACTCTTTCTAGGGGCCTCATTTTGGATCACATCAGTTCTTTCTCTGAAGTACTTGAACTTCACTCTTTCTAGCGGCTTGGTTAATACATTGGCTATGTGCTCATCCATTTCCATGTACTGGAGCTTTGCTTCTCCTCTGTGCACCATATCCCTAATATAGTGGAACTTTATCTCGGTATGCTTCGAATTTTCAAGGAACACTGGGTTCTCTGACAACTTCCCACAAATTCAGTTGTCACAATAGACACAAGTCACCTCTAACTAGAAATCAAACAAATCACACAATAGCTTCCATAGCCATACTACCTCAAAACTAGTTGAGCAAGCTACAACATATTTTTCCTCGGTTGTACTCAGCGCCACATAGGATTGCTTCTCGTTAAAAAAGGAGATGATGCTGGATCCAAAACTGAAGCAACAACCTGAAGTTCTCTTCCCATCGGTGGCTCTACCTTCCCAATACAAATTAACATAACCATGTAGGTTAATCTTATGATTCACGTCATACTTGAGCCCATACTCGATTGCACCCTTTAGGTACCTCAATACATGCTTTGCAGTAACCAGGTGAACAAGTCATGGATCCACCAGGAACTGGCTTAGGGTATTCACAACAAAGCATATGTTCGGTCTCGTATTCATTAGGTACATCAATGAAGCAATCATATGATGATAAATCATTGCATTAACCGAATCTGATGAAGCACCACACAGAAACTTCAAGTTCGATGCCATAGGTGTTGCTATTGCCTTGCAATCCAACATTCTAAATATTTTCAGAATATGCAATGCATACTTTCCTTGACCAAGGAACAATCCATCTGCACTTTGCCACACCTCCATGCCTAAGAAGTAGTGCATCATCCCTAATTATTTCATCTCAAACTTCGTGGCAAGATTCCTCTTTGCATCTTCAATGAGTTCATCCTCTCCTATCATGCATAGGTAATCGACATATAGCAGGAGCATCACTGGTCTTCTATATTCAATATTGAAGTAAAGGTTGGATTCCACTTTACTCTTAGTAAATCCTAATATGATTAGGAATCTATCCATCCCATCGTACCATGTCATGTGTGCTTGTTTCAATTGATACAAGTCCTTCTTTAATTTGCACACATGAGTGTTCTTTTCATGTGTCTCAAATCCCAGTGGCTTCTCTACGTACACTTCCTCTTTGACTACACCATTCAAGAATGATATCTTGATGTCCATCTAGTTTATCTTCCATTTCATTATTGCAGCTAATGCTAGTATAGATCTAATGGAAGTGTATCTCGCTATAGGTGCAAATATATTCTTGTATTCTATTCCTTCTTTTTGTGAGAAGCCACGCACCAGGAATCTTGCATTGTTTTTTTGAATGATACCATATGCAGCATGCTTGATCTTGTAGATCCACTTCGAAGTCATGATAGATTTCCCTTTCAGTCTTGAAACTATCTCCTAGACATCATTCTTCATAATCGACTAGTACTCCTCGATCATGGCATCCTTCCATTCTTTCTTTTCTGCAGTTTCTTCATAGTTGGAAGGTTCTTTGTCAATCATGTCACATAGCAAGGCCACATAGTTGTTGTAAGGTTTTGATATTTTCCTTTCTCTATGCATCCTGTCTGGAGCTCCATAACTTTTGGCTTCTTGTATTAGCTCCCATTCCCATGCTGGTTCTCTTGTGGGAGTTCTTCTCATGAAGTGTCTCTATAGGATCTTATGGATTTTCCATTTCCCTATCTTCATGGTCTTCTAGGATTTCTTCTACCATTGTCGTATCTTAGACTCTAGTTCGTTCAGGTTCCTTGACCTCTTCAATAGGTAGTTTTCTGGATCTGGAGTATGCCAAGTCTTCATCAAATGTTACATCTCTTCTGATGTCAATCTTCTTAAATCCTAGGAAGTATATTTGGTATGCCTTTGATGTATCACTGTATCCTATGAATATTCCCTTATTCCATGAAGGGTCAATCTTGGTCCTCTTCTCCTTTGGGATGCATATGTATATTGGGAATCGAAATATTCTGAGATGGCTAACTTTTGGATTCTCTCCTGAGAAAGCCTCTTTAGGAGTCTTGTTGTTGAGTACTCGATGAGAAGTACAATTCTGTACATACACATTTGTCCATGTTGCTTCTGCCCAAAGGTGCATCCGAATATCCTGATCATGTAGCAATTATTTTTCTACTTCTATCATATTTATGTTCTTTCGTTCCACAACACCATTCTGTTGAGGATTGTATTGAGTGCTCAACTCCATCTTAATCCCAAATTCTTTGCATTCCTTGAATTATTCTAAGGTGAACTCTTCGACATTATCTAACTACAAATTCTTGACCTTCCTCTCAATGTGTTTTTCAACCAAGGCTTTCAATTCCTTGAACTTATTGAATACTCCATTTTTCCCTTTCAATAAATATATCCAAGTCTTACATGAGAAATCATATATAAAGGAAACATAGTACACATACCTGCTTAGTGAGATGGATGACATGGGCCTACATATATTTGAGTGTACTATCTCCAGTATTCCTTTTTATTTTCTTTGACTTCTTAGAAATGTTTTCTTTACATTATTTCCTTATACACATCCTTTGCAAACACCTTCATGCTTTGCTTGGATTTGTAGAATTCCTGAGACTACTTTGCTCGCAATTGGTAGTGCTCTGTAGTGCACATGTGCAAGCCTTTGTTGCCATAGTTCACTTGGTTCTATTGAGTCATGAACCAATGCTTGTTCAGGTTGTCCCTTTAGTTTGTACAAGCCTCTGTCTTTCTCTCCAATTATTGTTTCATCATCAATTGTATTTCCTTTAGGCCACATTAGAACTTGGACATAAACAAATGAAACTCTCATTCCCTTTGCATCTAGTGCAGAGATGAAGAGAAGATTCTTATTCAATCCTTTAACATATAGTACATCTTTCATATTCAAGGATTTCCCAGAGTCTATTTTGTATGAAGATTTTCCACTTCACTTTATAAGGTATTGATAATCATCCCCAAGTTACACCTTGTGAGGTGACTTATGCTCATACATATTGAAAAATGATTCTTTGTATCCCAAATATGTTTAGATGCCCCACTATCCATAAGCCAATCATTGCTTCCATATGAGACAGTGCCCGTGAGTGCTGAGATTAGGACATACTCTTCATCAGAATCATCCTTCTCTCTTCTGAATATTTTATTTGTTGGTTCATCGTCTTTAGAAATGTGAGCATGACGTATTTTCTTCTTGTTGTTGAAGGAGTCCTTTTTCCTGGGACAATCTATGGAATAGTGTCCCTTCTCATCACAAGTGTAGCATCGAATGTTGGAAGGATATTTTCTGCACTTCTTTTGTCTTTTATGATGATGGTCTTTCCTTTTGTTGTGATGGTGGTTATCCTTCTTTCTATAGTTTCTTCTAGTGTGAGCTGTGAGAGATTGATATTTAGTTGTTCCCATCTTCTCTTCTCTTGGTATGAGCCAAGCTTCTTCTTGTGTGTATTCTTCTCAAAGTCTACTGAAAGAGATCAACTTCGTTCTTGCAAAGATTCCTTGAATGAATGAATCCCATGATCGTGGGAGGACATTCAAGGTAGTGATCACAATATCTCCTTTTTATACATTCTCTTCAACTGCTTAAAATTGTTCCTTGATTTGAGGAACCCTTGTGAAGTAGGACTGCATAGTCTCTGAGTTCTATAGCTTCACATTCTTCATTTGGTTCCTCAATCCCGTCTTCTGATTGATGTTCTTTCCTTTGAACATTTTTGTCAAAGCATCAAACACTTCCTTTGGTGTCTTCAAGAATGACATATAGGGAAAGAGATAATCCTTAACAGAATTTGCAATGATTCTCTTGAAATTGACCAAGTTCTTCTTATGGATAGCCTTAGCCTCATCTCCCTATGGCTCTGGAACTTCTTCATTGATATATGGATCTAAATCATTTACTTCAAGGATCAAGGAGATCCTGTACTTCGATGCTCGAAATTTATTAGCTCCTCCAAGCTTTTCCTCAAGTTGAGTATGATGAGTCATTTTCAAATGAGAACCTTAAACACAAATAGGAAAGATTTATATCTTACCAATTTGATGTTTTCATCCTGGTTTTGGATCTGGCTGACCTAGGGTTTCTTAGAGAAACCCTAATTTTCCAAAATTGGAGTTTGGGAACTATTATGGATAGAAATATGAACCTCCTTGAGGCGTGTTTCTCAACAAGGTCCTTTTCTGAAGACTAAGTTGGGAAGCCTCCAAAACTTGATGCCCTAGTTTCTCTCGACACCAGTGTTAGGGTCAAAAGTGAAACTTCTTCAAATTTGATTTTGTTTCCACCAAAAGATGCGACCTTACAAGGAAAGTTAGCCTAGCTCTCTTTTCTTAATGATCTTTGGAGATAAGAACTTCAACTAGGAATCCCTAATTTTTACTACTGCACAGTTCCTTCTTTCAGAGAGGCTCTTATACCATGTTAGTTTTTCTAATCTAATTTAACTTGATTAGGATATTTATCTGAAAGAATAACAAGCACAACAAGATACACAAGATAGAGCAGATACACAAGACACAAATATTTTCCTTGGGAACACGTTATACAACCTGATGAGAACTAAATACTCACAACGAGAAATCTAACCCTAAAAATCCATTTTCTTGTTTCAAAACACCAAAATCAAGCTTCAAATTGAAAAGTGATGCCAATAGTAGAATTGTTTTTTGTTTCAAGGTTAAAAAGAAAACCATTGCATTAAAAATTCATATTGTTGCTAATAATGGCCTTAAAATCAAGCATTGAATAGAAAACTACTGCTACTAGAAGCATATTGGTTTTTCCAAATGCCAAAACTATAACTTGTTTGAAAGCATGGACTTAACAATGAGTATTATTGGAAGAAAAATATTACAAACAACCTCTAAATCAAAAAATAGTGTGAATATTGCATTATTTTTCAAACCACGACCTTGAAAAGTAAGGTGTCTCGTCTTTGTGGCCATCACTTCCCCCTCCCCATTTTTTATTATATATATATATATATATATTTTAAAACGTTTATATAAAATAAAAAATCTAAATAAAAAAAGTTACTAAACAATTAAAATTTATTAAATTTTTTTTTTTAAATGGACATTTTTATTAAAAAATTGTTTTTTTTATTATTGAAAAATATACAATTTTATTAAAAATACTAAAAACTTCTTAAAAAAATTTAAAAATCATAAGAAAAAACAATTAAAATTTAAAAATAAAATAAAATTAAAACTATAACTATTAAAAATAATTATAAAACAAAAAGTGTTATTGAATCTACTTGTCAAATGTGTTATTGAATGTTGTCTATCGTTTATTCATTTCCACTGCTATATTACAGATTGCTTAGTATTTTTGTTTTTCCTCATAAGCCATTGCTGAAAGCTAATTAAGTTTACTGCATTATTATTGAAGTTTATTGATGATTTTTATCATAGTTTGCTAAGTGTTTGACAAAAGTGATAAGTGGAATTTTAACATGGTATCAAATATGGGGATCCGAGGTTTAGTGGAAAATAGTGGTACAAATGTTGAGGAAGTGTCTTGCTAGTTGGTGGAGCTTGTTATAGATTTGGAACTTACATTGTAGCGTTGGGAAGGGTATTTTCTTGGGATATTTCTCAATTGTACAAGGATGGATTATTGTATCAAGTATGAGGACAGGTTCAATGAAATATCCAACTACCTGCAGTGGAAGGTCGGGATTGTAGTATTCATAGAGAGAATAAGCTGTGGTTGTTTTTTTGTACCACAATGATAGTGCCTTTGGAAGATCCCATTGCTTTAGAGCTCCATGAGGTGAAGGAAGTAACAACACAAAGGATACTCTTGTATGGAGTGAGGGACTACCTAATTTAACATTTGGATAAGAAGCAGACTACCAAGAAAATTTGGGATGGACTGCAAATATTGTATGAGAATAAGAACAAGAATAGGTTGGTAGCCTTAAAGGACAATCTCCATAGTACTCAGATGGCCAAGGGAGAAAATGTGGCCTCTTATCTCACTAGGATTAGGTGAGTGAAGGATGAGTAGAGTGTTGTTTCTGATATTTTAGTAGACTTAGAGTCTTAGAGTTGGTGCACATAGCCCTGAAAAGGCTTCACCAAAGAATGCGATATTTTCAAGATGTGTGTTGTGGGAAAACAAAACTTTCAATTGTGGGAGAGATCATGGGATGATTTTACTCAGGAGGATACCTAGGATGGGTCTCAGAGTAGAGGAAAGAAGAAGGTAGAGGATGGTGATGAGGAGGAGAATTTTTCTCTTGTGGGAAAGGGAAAAAGCAAGAAGAATTAAATGAACAAAGTGAGATGCTTTGCATGTCACAAGATTTTCCAATATGTAGGTCAATGTCCAAACAAGAATAAGAAGGGAAAGAATGAGACATGAACAAAAAAATGAACTAAGATTGAGGACTTCATGAAGAAGTTTGTGAAAGAATTTTATTCCATCTCTTATTTTTTAGGTATTGATAGTGCAAGGTTTGAGTACATCGAAGCATGGATTGCGGAAAGTGGCTCATCTCTCTATGATGGGAACAAGGTCAATGTTGCAAGGATATCCTGGGGTTGGGTCCACAGAGATGTTGGATTCAGGGTTTTTGTTAGTATCTTAGATAGTTGGTTGTGTGGTTGTGTGCGTTATTCCAATACTATCATGAGAGTTTATTGGTATGAGGTGACTCAGTTGGATGCTCAAGATTTTGAGGAAACTACTCTGACCATGCTTTGTAGGAACCAATTTTTAGCACAATATCTAGTGTAGGTGACAAAGAGGATTTCTAATTTAGAGGGTGCAACTAGTGTAGAATATAATATAATGGAGTTGGAGACAGATCCAGGTGGAGGTTCCAGAACTACCTCCATTGGTAAGAGGGAGTGTTATAGTTTTGTATATGGGGGGTACTTCTTCATTGTTTATGCGCAGGATGCAAAAGACACTGAACAAATCTCTCTTTAAATTATTTGACTTTATAAAAGTTATTTTTATAAAGATAAAGTGGGGTTTTTTATTATTTAAGGATAAAAGTGACCATTTTGGAAAGTAAGTGATTTTTATATAGTTTTATGACTTAAGTGATTTAGTTCATGTCAACTTGATATTAAATGACATCAATTGAATAGTGCACCAAGATTTAATATTGACCATAGAATATGAACGATTAGGGTTTTTTTTATTAATGTGTTTAGAAAAGACAAGTTTGAAGAGACATGGGCATACATTCCAACAAAGAATGAGAGGGAAGAGATAAAAGAAGAAGATAAGGAGCATCAAGAGGATAGGCACAAATTATATCAACTTGACATTAAATCACATCCATTAATATAGTGGGACAATATTTAATCTTGACTATAGAAGATGAAGAGCTGGGGTTCTTTTCATGAATGAGTTTAACAAAGACAAGTTTGAGGAGACAGGGGGATACATTCTAAGAGAGAATGAGAGTGAAGAAATAATGGGAATGAAAGAAGGAGAATCAATATGATAGGCACAAATCCCAATAGAGAAAAGAGTCATGCATTTGAAGGAAAAATTAAAGCATTAAATGTAACATACTTCAAATTTCAAACATAAAAAAATTATAACCATATATCTTGAGACATATTAATAAAATACCTAAGTATTACGAGGAATTACAAACAAATAGAGAGTTTAAAGCATAACCATGACCATATGAAATGATCATCATCTCCTTAAAATATTAGAAACCCTTTTCCGAAAGAATAGATTTCCAAACAAAAACTTAAAATGCTAAGTTATTGTTCTTCTCCAAGAACCATTTCGCAATTCCGATTCCACAATGAAGAATGTGGAATCCAAAATTCTGTTAAATAAATCGTTTAGCTTTCACACCGTTGATTCCTTGCGGAATCCACCATGACCATCCATCTTGACCTGATAAGGATTGCAGGTTGTAGAAACTCCAATCCCCGTTAAATTAGTCCTTGACTTTCTGCATTTTGCATTCCAGAAATGTAGATTACAGGTCGCGGGTTGCAGAAAATCCAAATTTTGTCAACTTAATATTTTACTTCCCGCCTTCCGCATTTCATAAATGCAGATTTCAGGTCGCAAAACTCCAAAATCCGTGAACTTAATATTTTACTTCCTGCATTCTGCATTCCATAAATGTGTATTGTAGGTTGCAGGTTGCAAAAACTCAAAAATCCGTGAACTTAATCTTTTACTTCTTGCCTTTTGCATTTTGCATTCTGCAAATGCAGATTGCGGGTCCTGAAAACTCCAAAATATGTGAACTTAATCTTTTACTTCCCTCCTTCCGCATTCCACATTCTGCAAATGTGGATTGTGGGTTGCGGGTTGCAGAAACTTCAAATTCCATGAACTTAATATTTTTACTTTCCGCACTGTTGATTTCTTATCGCTTAAGTCCCAACTGTTGATATACTTCTTTGGGGATGCCTTAATGGAAACTCTATGACTATTATCAGCCATTGATCTTCTTTACAAATACAATCTCGACTGCCACTCTACTTCTTTGCAGATTGACATCTAACCTTATGGATTGTAGAAAATGAGTTGGCTTACATATTTTCGGAACTAAACCTCCGCAATCCGTCTTCCATAACTTTTGTGAATCATTGATATCATTGAGTATTTGATCTGGACCATTGATCTTCTAATTTTGTGGATCAACGATTAACTTTGCGGATTTAAGTGTTTCTGGTTTGATTTGGGGTTTTGATTTACTGTAAGCCAAACCGAACTGAAATTAACTTGATGCTTAAGTCTTCTTTGATTCTGTCTTCTTTATTCATAATTTTAACAGTCAAGCCCTAACTGCGCTAAGTTAATTAGGGATCCAGAAAACAAATTTTTAAGGTTTCCTCTGTGTAAAAACAAAATATTTTTCGTTTGTGACATAGGCATAGTACATATCTATGCTATAATAACATTACAGATTCAATCTACATTCAATAAGCATAATTAGGTTGAACGAAAACTATACAAACAGATAATGCCCAGTTAAATGTAGGAATACACAATACATTTTAAAAAGAAACAGAGGATTCAATCCATTATATATAGATTCATGCGTTCTAAATTCTTCAAGTATCAGATTCGAAACTATATCAACAAAAACCAGTTCTACCAACTTATGCTCAGAATGAGTTATTAATCACTACAGTAATAACATTGTACATATCTAATATAATTCATAGAAACAAGGATATTTGTTCTACAAAAATGCATAACCCTACTGCTTGGAGATGTAACTGTATATAAAAATTTCACATACACATCCTACAGTAACGAGAATTAGTCATAAGAAAAACAGAGTAGGAACCTAGCACCAATGCTGGTAAAACAAAAGTGGAGAAGATGTTCCTCACAACCAACTCCCAGAGCAGCCAAATTACTTGCTCCAGAAACCCCGAGACCGTTCGCTGAACCACAAGAGAAAAATATCTTAATGCGCCATCTCTTGCAATACACCTATGTTAATCCTTGTCCAATGCTAGCCTCCTGCTGCTCATGGACATACTATTAAATAGTATTTTTCCTGGGAGTTGGTCATTTATGAGCCTCCTTCTCTTTAGCAAATCAACTAGGAGTGAAGAGATGATTTTTTGGGGATGATGCTTCCTGCATCTCGAGCTCTCACTCGGTGGTCTCTGCCACTTATCATTTCCATTTTTTGGGAAAGAGAACACTCTTTCAAGAACTACTTTCAATTTTTTTTCCTTCAACATATTTTATTAATAAGGAATGTTTTATTACAAAATGTTGTATTCTTGAATTTCCTGTCAAATAATAATAAAATAATAATCAAAGTATTTTCTAGTAGAATTAATAATTATTAATTCAGGGGGTATTACATACACCTCCCCTTAAAAGATAACACTGTCATCGGTGTTATAACTTTTTCTTTTATTCATCCATGTCATCCTCTTGGAATAAGTTTGAATATGCCTCTTGTATATTATTTTTCATCTCCCAAGTAGCTTCTTCCGGACTAAGGTTCTTCCATTGCACCTTTACCTATCGGATGGTATGGTTATAGAGTAAAAGTTCTCTCCTGTAGAGAATGCACTCTGGTCCCACTTGGAACTCTCCCTCGGGTTCCACTTGGATTACATTCTAATTAATCACATGAGAAACATCATGAACATATCTTTTCAATATAGAAACATGAAACACATTATGTAATTTAATATTGGGTGGTAGGGATAACTGGTATGCAACCGACCCCACTTTAGCAGAATTTTCAAATGGACCAAAATACTTGGGTGTGAATTTCTTATACTTTCCTAGTATCAAGGTAATTTTCTTGGGCTTTACTTTTATGTATACATAATCACCCACCTGGAAGTCTCTAGGAGTTATTGTTAAGTCAGCATAACTTTTCTTCCTGTCTTCGGAAACCTTCAAGTTTTGTTGTACCTGTTTCACAGTTAGTTCCATATCTTATAATAAATCGGGTCCTAACATTAATCTATCAACATGGTTGCTCCATGATATTGGAGTATTACACTTATGCCCGTATAAAATTTCAAATGGACTCATCTTGATAGAGGCCTAGTAGCCATTATTGTATGCAAACTTTGCTAGATGCATATAGTCTTCTCACTTAGTGGGTCTTTCCATGACATACATCCTAAACATGTCCTCGATGACTTGGTTTGTTCATTCTGTTTGTCCATTTGTTTCAGAGTGGTATCTAGTGCTAAAGTTTATCTTGGTTTCCAACCTTGCAAACAATGATTTCCAAAAGTTTGATGTAAACTTGACATCTCGGTCAGAAATTACCATTTTTGGCACTCCATGAAGTCGAACTATTTCCTTCAGGAATATTTCTTCAACATTGACAGCCTTGTAAGCCGATTTCATAGGTATAAAATGGGCAGGTTTACTTAATTTATCACTACAACCATAATTGAATCATGTTGTTTTTGAGTCAATGGAAAACCTATGATAAAATCCAAAGATAGTACCTCCCATTTCCATTCAGGAATTGGTAAGGGTTGTAACAAACCTGCTGGATGTTGATGTTCCTCCTTCACCTATTAACATTCCAAACATTTAGATAGGTAATACACTAGATCTACCTTCAATTTTTTTTTTGGCCAAGAGAATTGCTTCTTGAGGGTTGTTATCGTATTTTGGTAACCAGGGTGCCCTGCATAAGGAGGTTTATGCAACAAATTTAAATTAAACCATTTTAGATCTGCAATATCAAGCATGTATATTGGTGAGAAGATGCTAAACAACCCAAATAAATATTCACATAAGAAACTCCTTCTAACTCCACGGGTATCCTTCTTTGATTTTAGACAACAAAGGAACCCCCAAGACCTTCCTCAAGGGAAAACATTATCATCTCAATTGGTGTTTTGTTTCTTGCAAGAAAACATACATGGTTTTTCTGCAATGTATCTCTTGACATTGTTCCTACATCAAACCATTAGTACATAGTTAAGAAAATCAAATTGTGAATTTACAATTCTATCTCCTACAGAATTAGATTTTTGCAATCCCTAGGCCATCCTCTTATTGTTTGGCTCTTGTAAGCGGGAGCACTTACCCCCTATCATTTACACTTGATTCCAGCTTGAACAACAACATATAACACGCCATCTTAACACAATTATAGATTAGTCAAACCATGAGGTCCTTCTTAGATGTTTGGCCCTTGCACATGGTAGACTCTTGTCTTTATTTTATTGGGCATAACCGTACTGCCATGTCTTTAGTCAATTCTACCTGCAATTTGTAACTTCCAAACATCCAAGCAATTTGGTGATACTCTATGTATACAATCCTTTCATCACAGGATTTACACTAATCTCTGAAGTGATATTCAAAATTAAAATACTAAGTAATTTAAACCATATCATTTACTACCATTTCCGGGACACTATATGGTTATCTTATATACATCATTAAAATAACGAGACATTTTCACGTTATTTATGTAACTGAAAAAAACCTTCCATACCCATGGTTAAGCAATCCTATTCATCATGCCTTCATACCAAACCATCGCACACTCATTGAGCCCTTCACCACATACTATGTTTAGGTTTTTATTAACTAAACATTCTCTGTTCACCATTATTTCTCACTACCTCATGTATCTTACTGGTTTGATTTCAATGATAGGACACTCTAATCCTGATTCCCGATTTCCATGTATACAATATTTCTTGTGACTGATACACAATTTAGTTAGGTTCTATATTAAGAAGAACCTCTAAATCTAACCAACTAGACTAGTATTCCTTCGGATCATGATGAAGAGTGGACTTCAAATTGGAGGTGAGCTATTTTTCATAAAAATTCCGCATCCAAACTAGACTATTAACCAGGTCACTAGTTGAATCAGTGGAATTTTTAAGGACCAATAGATCTTGATCCATCCAGATCGACATTGGACTTCAATTACTATATATCGGATTACATTAAAATTCTCCATCCATTCAGTTTTGCGAAGACCGTGTAACTTTATCCAGCGGAATAGCTGACAACTATAGATATTATTCAACAATCAACCTCATCCATTGATCTCGATCTCCTTTGCATCGATTACTTTCCAATTCTGTAGCTCGAATCACCTTTTATCTTTCGTGCTCTTCCTCCTAGCGGAATGGTCTAGGGCCATTGGATTTATCTCTAGTCAAAACGAACGATGGAATTCCAGGTCCACCTTGCATAATTTAATCTTCATGCACTTTAGTTCAGCGGGGTTCCCACCAACCCCTGGATCATCCTTGTAGCAGGGATTTCTCCCTTGCTATAGGGCAGGAATGGCTACCTTCCATCTATGGGATGGAAGGATAGGGTTCCTGGTGGTTATGCAAGAAAAATGAAACAGAAAGGAAATAAAGAACATAAAATAAAGAAATGGAAACCCCTCTGCACACAAGGTTATGAGTTTAGATCAGATATCCTCCATACAACTTGTTAGAAAACCTGCAAACAAACAATGCAGACCTACAACAACATGTTAGGTAATGAAACTTGCAAGCAAACATAGGTTAGAAAAAACTAAGCAAACAAGACAAAACATACATTGTACCTTCAATGGGTGGAGATGGGCCACCATGCCCTAGCTTGGAGAAGCACCTCTCTTGAGAATGGGGGAAGCTATGGCTCAAGGATGAGAGGGAGAGTGAATGGCTTGAGAGGTAAAATGGTCTCAAGGCACTCACTCAGGAAGCATAAAAGTATGCAAGGAAGGAAGTTTTTGAGAGTGATCGCCACCCCTCTATTTATAGCTTTTTTAGGGTTATAAGCACTTGGTCAGGGATTTAGCCCCTTTTTTTGGGCTTTTAGCCCCTTTCGCTCAATCTTTAGCCCATTTTAGGGTTTTAGGCTCCTTTGAGGGGTTTTAGACCCTTTTTGGTGGCTTTAGCCCCTGTGAGAGCTATTTAGGCTCTTTTTAGGGATTTTTAAGCCCTTTTTCATGTTTTTAAGCCTTCTTGAGGGTGTGAGGCTCAAATGGGGTCAAATGAGGGTCGTGCACGGGTGTCCTTGGGTGGTGTCAGCCATGTAGAGCTAAGTAAGGGATTTTTTGGGTTAACAGATTGCCCCTTGATGTGTTAGGGCAGGAGCTCATTGTATGACCGACAGACATCATAGGATTTTTTGTGGAGAGGTGGTGCTTCCTGGGCTAGGGCATGGTGGCTTTTGGTTTTTGTATTAATATGGTTCCCATCAATGGGTGAGATACAAATAATGTATGACATGTATATGGACGAGGTAGGCATTCCCATGCTTGTAACAATGTCAAAAGAATAATGTGATCTATGATCTATAATAAAAGAGCCGATCATATACAACTGATGATACATAGTGTTTGCCTCAATGAGAGGCTGAATACAATACTGATCTAAAGAATTGCTACATTGGACCCATGGAATTCTCATGGAATGCTATATCTTCATGACTGATAGCCTGCTGGATATGGAATGGTACATAGCTATATGGACTTACTAATTGAGAGTTAGAGTCTCTGTGGTACAAGTATGCTGCATTAATCATAAATCTATATAGAAGCACTACTGGGGCTTCTGAACACTGTCTCCAACGCAAACCCAAAATCATAAGGGACATAACCTGTTTAGGTCCCTCAAATAGACTCATTAATGTGCTAGAGTCAGGCAACATTCGGGGTCTTCAACCATATACTGCACAGACCGATACCCTGTACGAATTTCAACGGTGCGATGATGTAGTTGGAGTCAAGCATTTGAGAACGACCATCCCGAGAGGCACTAAGGACTCCTCTCAAGTGGTCCAAGGAACTCATCAATGGGGTTAATGAAACCAGGATACAGGGACCTCTGGGTCTCTCCTCTAGAATATGTGTGTTTTCATCGACAGAGGGAGACCTGCCCCTGGTCAAGGCAATGATGTTTACTTGACCAGAAGTGCGAGGGAGATAACTGAAGGATGTTAGACAATCTACAGACTGACCCACTGAATGGGGGGGGAGGGAAAGAGTTGAATAGTGGAAAAGAGAGTGTAGTAGACTCAAACTTCCTTTGTTCAGAGTATGATGACAGGGCGGACCATGCAACAAATGAAACTGACTCATGGGAAAGGGATCATAGCTGTAATACTAGGAATGTCACTGCAGATGGGAAATACTTGGGGGAGGTAGACACTTTTGATATTGATGGGATCCAAGGAAGACACATTGTAGAGTATTTTGAACAAAGGCGACCCAAAGTGGTAATGCTGCCAAACTATCTTCTATAGGGTGGTGTCTAGAGACACCATTGTGGTACGATATCATGGATTTTTAGTGAGCCCGAGAGTAAATTCTTGATGGTGCTTTCAATTTTAGAGATTATGAAAGCACAAAGAAGAATCCAGTGGGGGGTATTTTTCATTGGTAGTCTCTTGTGCCCGAAAAAGGATAAAATTATACATAGGAGAGCTTGCCCATCCTATAGGGGATGAGAAACTTCTTTACCATTGGTAGTCCAATCAGGCCGAAAAAGGTTAAACCTATACTAACTGGACAGTCATTCAGATACTTTTACGAGCATGAATGAAACCAAGTGTTAGTTTTTTAGCATTAATCTAGCATTATTAGAATCTTTAATTGAGAAAATAATAAGCACAACAATCAAACACAAGAGACAATGAACATAGTGTTTTTCCTCGGGGAAACCATAAAGGAGAAAACCTTGCAACTTCCTCGTAGATAGAATCAAAACCAAAATAGAAAATCCCAAAACAGTAATTGATATCCTGACAGCAGTAATATTCTTCTTGTCTAGCCCCAGTGTCTTCTCCTTCCTCAACTATGCACTACAATTGAGTGTGGATGAGTTGTGTGATAAATAGAGACTCCTGTTCTCTATTTATACTAATCCTGGCATGACTAAAACCCTACTAGGGCCGACCTCTACTAGGAGAGTCTAATAACCCTAGTTCCCCGAAACTACGAGGACTTTAACCCTTAGACAATCAGAGGGTTACCTACTATGACTTGACATGACTTGTTTACATAATAGATCCTCCCGATCAGAACATCGGGGCATGAAAACATGACTCAATTACATAATAGATACATCCCGGAATAAACATTGGGTTACAAGACATAAGATACATAGATGAATACATTCTGAAGTTACAAATACATCAACACTTCCTCTTAACTAGGAAGGTATTCTTTCGACACATTTTTCAGCACTGGTCTTCTTCTCTGCATCAACTGGATCATCTCGTTATCTTCAAGTCTTCTTTGTCTTCGAGTCTTCAAGTCATCCTCTTCTACTTTATCATGGGATCTGTATCATCATGACTACTGGCTCATCACTGCTGGACCATCACTCGATTTGGATCATCATCAAGTCTGGATCATCTCATCTAGATCACTTGATCTGGATCATCATCACAACTAGATTGTCACTTGATCTGGATTTTCATCAAGTCTACATCATCTCATCTAGATCACTTGATCTAGATCATCATCAAGTCTGGATCATCATCTGCTATCTCATAATGGTGCTATCTCAATTCTTCTCATCACAGGAAGTTCTACAGAGTCAATCCTGTAGGCCTACTATTCATGTAGGTCTTCATCAGCGCTTATATCTGACACTTAAGTCAGAATGGCTCACCCAGCTCTTACATCTGAACTCATCTTGTCAGAAAGGCACGCCCAACACTCACATCTAACCTCATCCTATCAGAAAGGCTCAGCACTTATATCTGACCATGTGCAAGCACACCGCATCGGAAAGGATCTGCACTTATATCCAACCTCATCCTGTCAGAAAGGCACAGCACTTACAATCGATCATGCTCGAAAGCACCGCATCGAAAGGGCTTAGCACTTACAATCCGACCATGCATGAAGCACCGCATTGGAAAGGGCTCAGTACTTACAATTTGACCATGCACAAAGAACCGCATCAAAAAGGGATCAGCACTTACAATCTGACCATGCATGAAGCACCGCATCAGAAAGGGCCCTGCACTTACAATCTGACCATGCACAAGGCATCACATCAGAAAGGGCATGCACTCACATCTGATCATGGAGGAACTAATCCTTCCATCGCATCAGAATGGCCCCCAGTCCCAGACTGAGCTACCTGGTAACTGACCAGGCGCCTCCATTCCTAGAATGGCAGTTGCTCTTACATCTGTCCTGCTCGACAGAATGGCCAACACTCACATCTGACATGGAAGGAACCTAATCCTTTAGACATGATAGAATGCTTCAGCTGTTGGGGCTCCGACCCTAAAGGTCCTTAGTTTTGGTAACTCCACGGTTTTTGAGGAAGTATAAGCAGAGTTATAGCCTAAAATAGTCTTAGGGGTGTCACGGGTGGGTCAAACCCCCTTTTTGTAATTAACCCTTGTGTTAAATCTAGGGTTAGGGTTTTGGGTGCCCATGGTGTAAATCCATGGTTTTGTAACAGTGCGCTATATAAATAGGCACTTATGTAAAGAAGTAGGGTTAGGTCTTGAATGATTATCTTATGAAGCTATTGTAATGCGAAGATAAGATATTGTATAAGGGTTTTTGTAAGAAGGTTAAGTCCCAGCTATGTGCGGGATGACCTCTGCAGCTGTGTGCGCAGAGGTGTTTTGTGGGTAAAAAGGAAGATCTGTAGCTGTGTGCGCAGAGGATTGCTGCTATGTGCACGGCTTTGAGGACTGAAGGGATCTGCAGCTGAATGCACAGATCAGAACTGTCGTTTTAGTTGTAAAGAGTTAAATAAAGCGCAGTTCTATGGACGTAACCCCTACACTGGGGGTGAACCATGTGACATCTGGTGTTGTGGTTCATTTGTGTGATTTGTTATTATATTTTATATGCTGTTAAGTAAATAACTGATAAAGTAAGACTGTTGTTAATAACTAGCTTCGCTGTGAATTCCCAGATAAAGGTTGTGCAAGTAACTGTTTATTTATCTAATCGTGAAGCTGCATAATTGATATTACAAGCATTCTGTTAAGTGATTGTTAATAGTTAAATAATAAAGGTACAGTAAGATTCTCTCTTCTGCTTGCAGAAACCTGATTCTGTGGCACCCCATAGCTGTTTCGGGTGAGACTGTAGCCTGTTCGTAGGCTGCTGCTGAAAGGGCCAACACTGTGGGTGTTTTGTTGGTGAGAAGTTAAAGGTGAAACCCAGGTCTGCCCATTTAGCCCAACAAATTGGTTCCATTGCCAGTTGAACTCAGTATCTGTTGAAGAGAGATCTATGTCATACCTCGAGGGCTATGTTTTGGCGGCCCTCTGTAAAAGAAATTGGTGATTGGATTGAAGCGACCTATTTCAAGTTTGCAGAACAGGAAAATAAAGATCCCATCGTAGCGCGGAACAATTTTTGCAAAGGTACGTCTTTTCTAATGTTCATGAAATTTTCTTTGGTTCTATACACATAGAGTTGCACCAGTGGTTATCCAGGTTAACAGAAAGAAGGACGAACTTCCAAGAAAATCAGTTTCCCCCCTGGACCCCCGCAAGAATCGTGATCTTGAAAAGAGTGAACAACGCGATCTCCCAAGCCGTGGATTTTTGGACTGCGCGAACTCTCGAGGCATTTGTGATGGAGTTCGCCATCGACACAAGTACCTCCTTTAGTGAAGCTGAACGACAATTTTTCAAAGGACCAAGGGGTAAGTACTTGAACCTATTTAGTTTGAATATTAAAATACTATTGGCTGAAAAAGGAATATTTCTTATAGAATCAGATTGTTAGATCTAGTATTGCTAACCTATGATTGCAAGTGACTGGGACTGCGACGAGCAAAGCGGTTTGTTGCGAAGCGGAAAAATATATAAGAGAGATCTTAGCTCCTCCACTGAGTATACCCCTTTAAGCTCTGAAGCCTCTGAGTCCGCCGAGGTCCCCTCTGTTAGAAACCCTCCGATAACCCCGTAGCAGAGACCTATTATCCCCGAGAACCTGTCGCAGTCTGAAATTAACCCCAGCCTGAGTATCCCTGTCATAGGACAGTCATCCCCAACTAGTTCAAACCCTTCTTCCCCCCCTAGATCCCAGATGGCCCATGTTCATGACGACATCAAACTACCGGTTTTTAAAGGAACCGGGTCAGAATATCTAGAACAGTTCTGGTTTCTGTGTGAAGCTGTGTGGACCGCGAAGAACATTACGGACATAGATGTTCGACGAGTGCAGCTGATCACTTCTTTTAGAGACTGAGCCCTAACTTGGTTTATGAAGTTTTCTAGCACGCAGAATCCTGTCTTAGCTGACATCAAAGCAGCACTAATCTGAGAATTTAAGAAACCTAAATAAGAGTCGCAGTGCATCACTGAGTTAAAAGAGATTCAGCAGTGGCAAGGCGAATCTGTGTGGGACTTTGATCAGAGATTCAAATTTCTGCTTGAATAAGTTAGCTTCATGATTGGACCAACACAACATAAGTAGTGGTTTATTGCAGCATTATTACCTCACATCAGAGCTCCACTGATGCAACAGAAGGTTGCTGATCAGCAAGAGGCCTTAGAGATTGCCATAAAACTTGAAACTGCACCTATCGAAGATAATTCTGGTATATCTCAAATTCAAGCGCAGCTCGTGGAGATGGCTTTAGAACTTCACGACATGAAAAAAGGGAAAGCCACCCGCAAAGAGGTATGGTGTATACATTGTCGAATAGAAGGCCATGACAAGGACCAATGCCCGGCACTGAGAAACTATTTGAATACTAGCACATCAAACCTGCTGAATCCTAGTGTTCTGTACTGTGAGATCTGTTGAACTATTGGCCAACATCGACCGAAAGACTGCTATCTATTACAGAGGTATGTTCAAGTCCTAAAGGACCCTTACTGTAAATTCTGTAAGTTCGTTGGCCATAATGAAGATGAATGTCGCAGTTTTGAACTTATGAGGGAGCGGACCTACGACACTTATAGAATCTACCCGGATACACAAGGCAATGATGGATATGGTTACCAAGGTGGTCGAGGCAGTTTTAGAGGCCGTGGTCGTGGTATTCCTGGCGGATCGTGGTCAAGTTATTTTCTATAACTGCAATCAGGCAGGACATCTAGCTCGAGACTGTCAAAACCCAACCACGACATGCTGATACTGCAGAGCAGTTGATCATGTCATCGAGCAGTGCCCACAGTTACTAGCTAAAATCCAAGAAAGAAACAACAAACCTATTCCAAGTGTCCAGTTGATTGCTATCGAGCCACGACCGATCCTAGCTGTTAATGTTGTTACAAGAAGTGGAGCTACGACAGAGGCGTAGTGTCAGGAAAAGTAGCCTAACGAAGCTTGGGTTCACAAGGCCGTAGAAAAAACCCCAGTATTTGATGTTTGATGAGAAAAATAAACTTTTTGGAGGCCAGACAAGACTTTGTTGATTCAGATTTACCAGCACCAAACAAGCAGCATCGGCAGCTGCAATCCCAGGAAGACTCACAAGGCCAAGTAAGTACTCTGTCATCGTTTTTATAGAGTTGCATCAAATTGTTAAGAAATTAGAATGCCTTAAATGAATTACAAAAAGTTATACAGTCTTGTGAACCTCATCAAAGTCTTGATAGTGAAAGAGCTATTAGTAGAATTAGAAGAACTGGAAGAGAGATGAGACTACATGCTCAGGTAGGAGAGTATGACATGAAGGATATTATTCTAGATCTGGGTTCTAAAGTCAATATTTTAACTAAGCAAACATGGGAACAAATGGGAAAACCTACCCTTGATTGGTCACCTATACAATTGAGACTAGCCAATCAATAGAGGATTGTACCTTTAGGAAGATTTCCTCGGGTACTAGTGGATATAGATGGAGTCAGTACTGTAGTAGACTTTGAAGTTATTGAGATCATTGATGACAGTAACCCCTACCCAGCTTTGCTAGGAATTGAGTGGGCAATAGATAGTGATGCAGTTATCAATCTTAAAAAGAGACAAATGACTTTTGAAGGGAAGGGATTGAGAGCAATACTACAATTGGATCCTTCTCAAGGAGAAATATATACGGAGCCAGTCAGAGAGGAAGATCAGGATATTCTGGACCACATCTATAATATCACAGCTAAAAAAGAAGATTATGTCGAGCCTAATACCGAAGGTGTAATGGATTGGCAATGTGATAGCTCCTGCATGTCTGACTCAGATGATGGTCTCGAGAGTTGGCAGAATCGATTATACGAGCTACATGGCCATCGGTGTGCATGAATTACCAAATCTCTTAGATGCCTTAGTGCACAGGCCAGAGACTTGCCTACATATGATGGGTTGACAGACCCAGGAAAATTCATTGCGCAATTCTCAGAACAAGTGCCAGAATCACAGAGAATGTAGACTCTGGAAGCAGCATTAAGAGCTACAGCAGCGATATGGTGGAAAGGCCACAAGAAATATATTCACAGTTGGGAAGCTTGCCAGAAATTTATATGCCTCCGATTCATAGACCAATATCAAGGGGTGCGATGTAAGTTCAATGGGCAGAATAGTCCTCAGGAACATTTGAAGCAATGTTATGTAGCATGGGAACATGTACCTATTGCACCTGCAACAATTTCCCAAAATTCTAAAAATTTTAGGACCCTCCTCTACTTTGATTTAGTCGGTTTTCTTCTCAATTTTGGTCTATGATTTTTCGGAAGGTTTTACAGCATTTTGATTTGCTATCAATCGATCTTTTTTAATCCTTTGATACTTTTAAATGATCCCTTCCATTATCAAGCTCATCTTTGCTTTTGCATGTCTTTAAAGTCATTTTTTCATCGGGAGTTGAGTCATTTGTTCTTCCCGCAGTTGCGGAGGTTGCCTACTTTGTTTTTCACCATTGCGGATGGTTTATTGTCCCGCCGTTACGGGTGAGTTTCGATTCTCTAACGTTTCAGGTGGTTTTCTATTCTTCATCAGAAGGATTGAGTTCTCCCTCATTTGACGTTGTGGACAGATATTCTTTCCAGGCGTCCGTCGTTACGGATCATGTTGGGCTTTGACTTTATCTTATCTTCCGATCTGTGCTTTGATTTGTCTTTCGGCTGCGTATCGGAGCCCATTAGCTTCGCACTTTCTACCGTTGCCGATGGAGTTCAACTTGTGAATGCCCACCATTGCAGAGGAGTCCCATTTCTTGGCTTCCGATGTAGGTTCCCGCCAACGCCCGATTTTTCGTTTACGCGCTCTATCCGTCGTTGCGGGTGAATTGACGCTGGGAACTATCCGCCGTTGCGGAAAGTCTATGACTCTCGCCGCCCTGTTCCACTTCCGTTCCACGCCCAATCATTGTGATTCATGCATTCTATTAGCCGTGGTGGGTGAGTTGGTGCTGGGGACCATCCGCCGTTGCGGACGGTTTGGGGTTCTAGCTGCCCGACTCAGGTTTGGTTTCGTGGTCGATTTATAGCTCTCACACGTGTGACTTTGTTTATATATGGGGGCCGAGGGTTTTGGATTTTTTATTGTTATTTTGGGCCCGAGTTGTCATTGTCTTCTCCACGCTGTCGACCCTGCAAACTTTGTGGATCTCCATGCTTGTACCCGCATCCAGGTGTTGATTGGAAGCTTAACCGTTGTCGTCTCATCAGCTGCGCCTTACTACTAGGTAGGATTGTTACCGCCTTACCTAGTGCTATTCAAGGTTTTTATTGGGTGATGTGTTGGGGTTTGGGGTATTACTAGGGTTGTGTATACACTTCCTGTCCTGCCCGCATACTGAGTCTTCCCCGCGGCTAGGTGCCATAGTCGCTTTTCTTGTGTTTTACGCCCGCATGTTGAGATAATGTCCGGTTGGGGTAGCTGTTTGCGGTTAGAAAGGGGGGTAGTCGTTTTCTTTTATAGAGCCCGTGCTTTTATTTGTTTACCTCGGCCTTTTTAGTTCCGCCCTGCGCGCAGTGGAGGAAGGAGCGGTGCAGGCGGCCGTTATGTCGCCTGCACCTGTAGTAAGGAGGTCCAGGAAGTAGTTCCGATGGGGGTTTTCCTAAGGGTTTGTTAATTTTCCTCTGTTGATCAGTTTCCCTCTTTTGTTTGCCCAGTTTCGAGCCCTAACCTCTGCCCACGCGCGTAAGTCGTTGTTTTCGGCTGTCTTAAAACCTAGGGCTTTGCTACTGTAGTATTGCATTTTGAAGATAGCTTGATTGAATGAAAACCTTGTATGCAGAAAAGGAATGTTTATGCCCACAGTCTCTAGCTATACCGATGTAGTTACCTTTCCGCGAGCAGCATGAACTATTGCTGTTTTTATCCTTAATAGCGCCATGTCGTCAAAATATTTGAATTGTGGACAGTTACATTTGGCCCTTTGCTTTTAAGCTCCATTCATTTGCATTGCAAGTTATTTTAATAGGAGAAACGGCACTACGAGATGATGGATCACTGTATTGCGCGGGATTTAGTTTTTTAGTTAGGGCATGCTTGGGTTGTGCATACATGCATTGGTTTCTAGGCCTAACTTTACTTTATGGCACTTTGCATATGATGTGCATATTTTGCTTCAATGAATTGCTATCCTAGGAAATTGGCATGTCACATAATGGTGTAGATTTAATGCTGTCCCAAACATAGTTGATAAGCTTGATATCATGCAACAGTGGTAGGTTGTTCAGAACTATGTATGCTTCACATAAATCAAGTCATGAAATATTGCACCCTAGTCTCAAGGCATTATAGAGCTGTGCAATGCGTGCTTTTGTTGCACAGACTATTAGCACAGTACACAGTATTACATACTAGCTCAACTCTTCAGCCTGAAGGGCTTATGTCTTAATTTCATTACAAGTCATAATACAATTGAGAATGAATAAATGGCTGCACAATGTTCGCAAATTCGATTTTCTTAATGATAAAATGTTATACATGGCAGGAAGAGCTTACAATGTCCAAAAGGAATAAAAAGAAGGCCCCTATGGTCGAAGAACAATCAACAATAGAGGTCGTTACACAGGTAGAATATATATATGAGGACACCCAGTGTGTCTCGGGTGTTGAGCCTGAGTATAAATGGGATGAGGTATACAGATTGATTTCCTGTAGGGAAGTCCCAGACATGGGTCCCGAAGAGGAGCCCATTTATGCCAACATAGAGAAATCCGCCATCATGAAGGTGACTACCAGAACAGAGCTGTTCCCATGCTCTGATGTTATGAGATGGATTCTGCCCCACACAAACAACAACACCATGCTTATAGGAAATGTCGAGGGTCAGGGCTATGTTGCATTCAGCCATGGATATGTGGCATTAGCTTACCACCTGCCAGAGCCTCAAGTCTTTCTATCTAATGCCTGGCTGGATAACCTCAGGATGGATTTGGTGGAAACCCCGAGGAGAATGCTTTTGCCAGGAAAGCTCTATAGACACAGAACAATCGAGGATTATGATACATCGACTTTAAGAGCTCCTTACAGGTTTATTGCTCTGATGCTAAATCAGATCTTTGGTAGAGCCAATGGTAGACTGTTCAAATTTGAATGGATACCCCTTATATTCCATGTGGCTACAGAAGGAACAGTCTTCAACTAGGCCAGCCTAGTATCAAGTAGTCTCTCTTCTTGTGTAGCTGTAGCCTTGGGAGGAGGAGAAGCCTAAAAAAAATATAAATTCTATATGAGTTCCATTTTGATAGACTATATACTATGCCACCAACCTTTTCCCGAGCTCAAATGTGTTTGGGATAGGGATAGGATTCCCGTATATGCAGCTTACAAGCCATTGGGGGCTCATCAGTACCACAGTTATTACAAAGAAGTCTGTGAGCATTTTATTATGCCACGATACACGCTTATATTCTGGAAGGAATGTGACTGCATGTTTGCAGAGGCTATGCAGGTAATAGAGGAGCATGGAGATTATTTTTTGACAGAAAATGGCATGTACCTTAGAATGTATGGAGGATCAAAGACACCTTATCTGCTGCCAAAGTATGCAACAAATTATATAATCCATAAGGAGGCGGTTAGACAAGTGTTCATTGACGGAGTTGGTCATTTATTGTTCCATCATAAGAAGGCTATATATCCCCCTTTACCATTCAAGTTAGGCAGCTGCAGATTCACCAATGTGAAACAAGCTGCGGAATTTATAGAGGAACTAGGGAAGTTCCATTTTGGGGAGATGCCTTTCCGGCGCAATGACACTCAGGGTAAAGTGGCTGAGCACTGCAAGAATCATAAAGTGTTCTATGAATATACCCATCATTATGATAAGGATGAATCTATTTTTTGGAGGGCTCCAAACATGATGGAACTCAGCAGAAGATTCAAACCAAAGAACCCCACCAAAGGTGGAAAAGGGGGAGAGCAAGCCAAAGCTGAACAAGCCAGAACTGAAGAAGAGGCCAAGAAAAGACAGGAAGAGGCCCAAAAGATAGAACAGGAAGCTGTAGAATGGCTGCAGAAAGGAGAGGAAGAAAAGAGGAAAGCTGCCCAAGAAGCAGCTGAGAAAGCTCAGGAAGCAGCCAAAGAGGCTGAAGAAGCAGCTAGACTGGCAGCCGAAGAAGCAAAAAGAAAACTGGATGAAGAGCTTCAAAAGCAAGAGGCTGAGAAGATAAAGTTAACACAATAGTCAGCCTCTGAAACACCAACAGGGAAGAGTCAGGAAGAGGAAAACCCTGAGGAGAAAATCCTTCAAGTACCTACTGCTAGCACTCCTGTAACCCCTATGCTCCAATTAGTGCCTTTCGTCCAGAAGAAAGGGGAAGAAGTCCCGGACTTCAGCACTGTCTATTACGACCTGGCCACCAAAAGAATCATGAGGAGGATGGAAAAGAAGGTGGAGGCAAAAGATCTATCAGGAAAAATGGTCACAGATACAATAGTCATGCTAGGAACAGACAAAGACCCCATGCTCACGATAAGAGCCGGGGCTGCACTAATTGATGCCTCTGTTGATAATGTAAACAAGATAATGATTGAGCTAGAGTCGGCAAAGAAGACCACTGCTCAGCTAAAAGACACGCCGAGGCAAGAAAGAAATGAGGGTAATAGACTAAAAAGGAAGTATGAGCACGTGCTAAGGGAAATGGAATCCATAAAGGGTGAAATCCATGCCCTCCAGGTAGAGGTGCAAGACAAAGAGACAGCACAAGAGGCTCTAGAAAATGTACAACAGGAAGTCCAAAATCTGAGAAATGAGAAGGAACAGTTGAGGGAAAAAGTGGAAGACCTAGAGGCACAGCAGAATATCATCTATGAGTCCAATACCGAATACATCAAAGAGCTGAAAGATAAGTTGGCTTCTCTGACTGCTGAACTGGAGAGAACTAAGGAGCAGAAAGTCCATTTGCAGCCATTTAAAGAACATATCCTTGCTTAGAAATCCAAGGTGGTACACCTACAGACTACTCTGGAAGAAGAAAGATGCCAGGTCCTCCAGATTGATAGCCGACTAGACGAAATCTTGGACACTGCTTCTTATTTTGTTGACAGGTCTCAAGACATCCTCGAAATACTGACTACAAGGATAGCAAGGGCGGAGAATAAAGAGGAATTTCTGGCAGAACTACCCTCCAAGGATAAACAAGCCCTCAAACGGGACTATGATCTGATAGAATTCGCTATGAATACTACAGAAGATTTCAAGAAAACGGTTAAGAAGACAAAGGGAGCTTGCACAGAATTCTTCAGGAGAGCCCTAGTTACCTACAATCGATGCCAGGTAGAAGCCGAGCAGAGGCTATATGAGTTCCCAGATCATGATTTGTTTGTAGAAATGTTGCAGAAAGGACAGCAGGATGAAGAAGCAAAAGTACAGCACATCAAAGCCATCAATGACCAAGTTCCGAGAAATGAGATAGGTCATACAGCTGTTAGTGTGCAGCTCTTAGAAGACCAGGTGCAATTAAACACAGCCAGGGTGGACGCCATTGGAAACCAAGCCGAGAAGTTTGAGCTAAACATCCAGTTTTTAGAGCCTACCTTGTTTGAAGGTCTCGCTGCTAAGGCAGCAGCATGGAAAAAATTCCTAGAAAACCAAGCGGGACCCTCCTCATAGGGGACCGGTCTGCTTTGTATTAATTAAAATTTGGTAAAAGATTTTTGGGAAAAATGAAGCGTTGGGAAAACCAAGGGTTGGGAAGCCCAAAAGTTATTTTGGGTAGCCCAACCAAATTTTAGCTTCTTGTATAAAAGTAGGAAATGTAGAGAGGAAAAGGGGCTTTTTTCCCCAGTAAGATTGGAAGGTTATTGTAAGAAGAACTACTTCCTTTTGCAATAAAATATTACAGTTTTCCTGTTGAAAGAAGATTGGTGGGATTTCAAATGTGTTGCCATGGATAGTCGAAAGATGAACTACTTTGTTTTTCAGCATTATATTCATGAATCGTGAGATCGTTCTAACTTTACGACCTATGTCTTTGTTTGATGATTTCTGATTTATTTCATGAAATAACCACCATGATTAGTGTATGTTAGTCATAAACAATTAGCTATCTGGTTGTGAAATATCCTCCATTGTTCATGCGTGTGGAAGTTAATGTCAGCTATCTATAGTTTCTTTTATTATGCGTGCACATTCACATTACTCATTCATATTAATCACAAGTGGGATCCCCGGGGATAGGATAGAATAGGTAGATGAGTAGGCATATAGATAGGTAGTCATTTTAGATCATAGACGCATGTGTGATTCTGGTGTTGGTGAGCCTAAGACGATAGGTAAGAACCTGCACATCACATTGTGACTGCTCCCCGCATCCTTCACCACCCTGCATAATCAGTTAGATACTTGCATATCATTCTTAAGTCAAAAAATACAAATTCCGGTGGACCGGGCCGCAACTGGTAAACCCTTGTTGTTACTTTGACCTACGGTAGCCGGAACGTAAAACCGGACATATTCCCTATACCAAATAGTCGACGGGCTAGTTGGGAACGTCGATTGGGGAGAATCCCTTACTGTTGTTGCCTGCAAATTTCCAGGCCCCAACAGTTTTGGCGCTAGAAGGAGGGCCACCATTAAAAGGCTGGCTGCGGAACTATTTTTCCCAGGACTATCCTACCAGCAAATGTTTGAAGCTTTCAACCTAACCCAAGTGTCCACAGTTTTCGGTACTATCCTTGAAGGACTGTTTTTCCTAGCATCACATTCGTTTACCTTTGCTCATGGCTGGTAATCAACCCAACCCTTTGCCAGCATGGAGAGCTAGGTCCCCTCTGAACTTAATACATCCTTTGCATAATTTACCTCAAGCCTTTGACAAGCTCTTGCCCAAGTTTGACCCTGTGGAAAATATCGTTGTAGACGATCACCTTCAAAGCTTCTACCTAGCATTAGAAGGGCTAAGGGCTGGGGAGTATGAAGATGTGGTTTGAAGACTTTTTCCACACACTCTGAAAGGAGCAGCAGCATCTTGGTACTTTGGTCTACCTGCAAATTCCATTCCAGATTGGGATACCTTTGAGAGGGTTTTCAGAAGTAGATACACAACTCAGAAGACACATGCCTCGTTGATGAAAGGGCTTGGTTTGTTAAGAAAAGAGAAGAATGAGAAGGTACATGGTTTCACTCAGAGATTTTAATTGTACTTAAAAAAAATTTCTTCTATGGATAGACCTTCAGACAAAGTTTTAATTGAATATTATACCTCAGCCCTAGGTCTTGAGCTGGCCATGTTTACCAAAATGAAAGTCAAGCCTACATTGGTGGAAACTTATGAGGAGGCCGAAAGAATAGAGGCAAAAAGTGAGAGTATAAAGGATTACCCTGATTCATGTGAAAAGAAGACCACTGTAAGAAGAAGCTCACTGCTGTTTAAATCTAGAGAAGATCAACCACATGATTATCATGAGATGATGAAAGTGCTTCAGAAAATGTCCAACCGAATCGTAGATCTGGAAAAGGAGAGGTACATTCAGAAAACCAATAAGCCACACTATCCAAAATTGGAAGATAACAACCAATGGCAAGTCCCACCTCCTAATCTGGCATCAATAAACATAACAGAAATAGGAGGGGATAATTTCTATACTTTTCATCAACAACCTCATTCTGAGAAGAAGTGTCCTCAATGGTTACATTCAATGACATTGGTGATGAATAAGTTGTTCGATCCAGAATTGACTAAGGACAGTGGTGAGGAAGAAAAGGAGAAATAGATCATAAGTAAACTAGAGGATGATACTATGTTCTCATGGAATGGCATGTCACTGTTTAAGATTGAAGATGACACTCCTAAATTTGAATGCGCATCCATAACTAGAAGGGACAAAATTTTCACCAGCCAAGACAATGCAATGATTTCTAAGGTTAACAGTTTGCAGGAGAATGTTAAGAAACTGGACGAAGGCAAAGAGCATCAGAAAAATACCCTCAACCAGAGGACAGAACCAACCACTAAGACTGTCGATCCTGTAGAGGAAAAGATAGGGCTCAATGGGGAGAACTCTAATGAAACTCAAGAGCTAGCAAGGGATATACCTATTCAAAACCAACCAGGAGAAGAAGACCAAGAACCAGGTTGGAAAGAAAACCTGGACACCCCTCCTTTTCTCTTGACTCTAGAGATGTTGAATTACAATGTGCATAATTGCTTAGTAGACTCTAGAGCAGCAGTAAATGTGATGCCCCTTGATATTTGTAAAAGGATTAATGGACAGCTAGAGTCCACACCTTGTGAAGTAACGCAATTGGATCATACAGGAGTCAAGGTGGTGGGTGAAATGAAGAATGTCCTCATTCGTTTGGCTGCAAAAAAAAAAATATGTCAATTTATTGACATAATAGTGGCTGATATACCAAGGGGATATGGGCTCATTCTCAACCGAGATTGGACTGCCAGGCTGAAAGGCTATTTTGCTTCAGATTGGTCTCATCTGTGGTTGCCTCTCAAGGGTACCCAAAGTCATATAAAATTTTTGAGAGAACCGTATATGAAGTATGCTGTCACTAAGTTAGGAGAAGGCAATGAGTCTGCTGATTCTATCCTGGGAAACTATCTCACTGAGCTTAAGCTAGACCATCATACCTCAAAAGGGGCCAGTCCTATGATGGGCACTCAGCCTGAGCTCCTTCAACTCCCTCAGGCTGATAGAAATGACTACAGGATCTTAGATATGGGTTCCATTTCAATAGCAGCACAATTGGACCATGGTTAGGCAATCCATGTCTAAATCCAGCTCATTCCTCAGTTTCTGGATTTATAATTTTTCAGAAATGGGAAAAATTTTTGTTTTCTTTTGTACATAAATAAATTGCCTTGTTGCATATGTTGTTTTCTTATTTTAGTGCTTTGATGTTTTTCTTTCTTTCAATTACTTGCTTCGCTGCTATTTTCTTTATAGCTTCGCTAGTTTTCCTTTGATTTTGAATAAAGAGGCAAACTTTTGGTTGCAATGGAAACATCAGGGTTCTTTATTAACTAAAATCTTGACTGAAAGACTCTGCTTAAAAGTATAGAATGTTTTCTAGTAACCGTATTCCTAACTGGCAGATCATTCATTGAAGTCTCACCTAACCCCTGTAAATAACTTAGAAGTGGAAAGGGTCTGAAGTACTATTTCGAAGCTCCATCTGTTTCACATCTTAAACACCCAAGGCAGTGACAGCAACAGACCCACGGAAAGGAAGCAGAGTGGAACAATTTATCATATATAAATGATCCCAAGCCATAAATTAAGAAAAGGCCAAAAAGATATTAAGAGTCAAAGCTCCTGAAAGAAACAAGACATGTAAAAAAAAACAAAGCTCCAAAAAGTATTAATCTCAAAGCATAAAGTACCAAATGGCCACAAGATCCTCTCCGTCTGTGAATTGAAGTATGAAATATATCATTCACACAAAAGGACACTATGGGATAGAGGATCCTGAATTAAAATTCAATAAGAAAGGCCTACAGGAAGACTCATATCAAAAGAACTAAAGTTCAAAAGGCACAAAAGTGCAAATTGGCATGGGAATGAGGAACAAAAGGATAATGCTGTTACTCTCTGTCACAATCCTGTGGTGTCTAAGCGGTAACTACCAAAGGGCAGGTAAAATAAACCTCATCCATTTGGCCTCAAAAGATTTTTTCAGACCTGAAATACTGCTGATGTTACCTTTTCCAAAAAGATGGGGTTCTTCTAAGTAATTTAATGCATAAGTTGCCTTGCTTAGGAATACAGATATCTAGAAGATTTCGATTTTATTCAGACAGTCTTAAGTTGGGAGAGAGAGTTATTTCAGAGATCTGGCGTTCACCAGGTAGTCGCCAATTGTTGCACCTGCAACAATTTCCCAAAATTCTAAAAATTTTAGGACCCTCCTCTACTTTGATTTAGTCGGTTTTTCTTCTCGATTTTGGTCTATGATTTTTCGGAAGGTTTTACAGCATTTTGATTTGCTATCAATCGATCTTTTTTACTCCTTTGATACTTTTAAATGATCCCCTCCATTATCAATCTCATCTTTGCTTTTGCATGTCTTTAAAGTCATTTTTTCATCGGGAGTTGAGTCATTTGTTCTTCCCGCAGTTGCGGAGGTTGCCTGCTTTGTTTTTCACCGTTGCGGATGGTTTATTGTCCCGCCGTTGCGGGTGAGTTTCGATTCTCTGACGTTTCAGGTGGTTTTCTATTCTTCATTGGAAGGATTGAGTTCTCCCTCATCCGACGTTGCGGACAGATCTTCTTTCCGGGCGTCCGCCGTTACGGATCATGTTGGGCTTTGACTTTATCTTATCTTCCGATCTGCGCTTTGATTTGTCTTTCGGCTGCGTATTGGAGCCCGTTAGCTTCGCGCTTTCTACCGTTGCCGATGGAGTTCAACTTGTGAACGCCCGCCGTTGTTGAGGAGTCCCATTTATTGGCTTCCGATGTAGGTTCCCGCCAGCGCCCGATCTTTTGTTTACGCGCTCTATCCGCCGTTGCGGGTGAATTGACGCTGGGAACTATCCGCCGTTGCGGAAAGTCTATGACTCTCGCCGCCCTGTTCCACTTTCCTTCCATGCCCGATCATTGTGATTCATGTGTTCTATTAGCCGTGGCGGGTGAGTTGGTGCTGGGGACCGTCCGCCATTGCGGACGATTTGGGGTTCTAGTCGCCCGACTCAGGTTTGGTTCCACGGCCGATTTATAACTCTCGCACGTGCAACTTTGTTTATATATGGGGGCCGGGGGTTTTGGATTTTTTATTGTTATTTTGGGCCTGAGTTGTCATTGTCTTCTCTGCGCTGTCAACCCTGCAAACTTTGTGGAACTCCATGCTTGTACCCGCGTCCAGGTGTCGGTTGGAAGCTTAACCGTTGTCGCCTCACCAGCTGCGCCTTATTGCCAGGTAGGATCGTTACCGCCTTACCTAGTGCTATTCAAGGTTTTGATTGGGTGATGTGCTGGGGTTTGGGGTATTACTAGGGTTGTGTATACACTTCCTGTCCTGCCCGCATATTGAGTCTTCCCCGCGGCTAGGTGCCATAGTCGCTTTTCTTGTGTTTTACACCTGCATGTTGAGATAATGTCTGGTTGGGGTAGCTGTTTGCGGTTAGAAAGGGGGGTAGTCGTTTTCTTTTATAGAGCCCGCACTTTTATTTGTTTACCTCGGCCATTTTAGTTCTGCCCTGCGTGCAGTGGAGGAAGGCGCGGTGCAGGCGGCCGTTATGCCTCCTGCACCTATAGTAAGGAGGTCCAGGAAGTAGTTCCGATGGGGGTTTTGCCGAGGGTTTGTTAATTTTCCTCTGTTGATCAGTTTCCCTCTTTTGTTTGCCCAGTTTTGAGCCCTAACCTCTGCTCGCGCCGCGCAAGTCGTCGTTTTTGGCTATCTTAAAACCTAGGGCTTTGCTGTTGTAGTATTGCGTTTTGAAGATAGCTTGATTGAATGAAAACCTCGTATGCAGAAAATGAATGTTTATGCCCGCAGTCTCTAGCCACACCGATGTAGTTACCTTTCTGTGAGCAGCATGAACTATTGCCATTTTTATCCTTAATAGCACCATGTCATCAAAATATTTGAATTGTGGACAGTTACATTTGGCCCTTTGCTTTTAAGCTCCATTCATTTGCATTGCAAGTTATTTTAATAAGAGAAACGACACTGCGAGATGGTGGCTCACTGTATTGCGCGGGATTTAGTTTTTTAGTTAGGGCATGCTTGGGTTGTGCATACATGCATTGGTTTCTAGGCCTACCTTTACTTTATGGCACTCTGCATATGATGTGCATATTTTGCTTCAATGAATTGCTATCCTAGGAAATTGGCATGTCACATAATGGTGTAGATTTAATGCTGTCCCAAACATAGTTGATAAGCTTGATATCATGTAATAGTGGTAGGCTGTTCAGAACTATGTATGCTTCACATAAATCAAGTCATGAAATATTGCACCCTAGTCTCAAGGCATTATAGAGCTGTGCAATGCATGCTTTTGTTGCATAGACTATTAGCACAGTACACAGTATTGCATACTAGCTCAACTCTTCAGCCCAAAGGGCTTATGTCTTAATTTCATTACAAGTCATAATACAATTGAGAATGAATAAATGGCTGCACAATGTTCACAAATTCGATTTGCTCGATGATAAAATGTTATACATGGTAGGAATAGCTTACAATGTCCAAAAGGCAGAAAAAGAAGGCCCCTATGGTCGAAGAACAATCAGCAATAGAGGTTGTTACACAAGTAGAATATATATATGAGGACACCCAATGTGTCTCGGGTGTTGAGCCTGAGTATAAATGGGATGAGGTATACAGATTGATTTCCCGTAGGGAAGTCCCAGACATGGGTCTCGAAGAGGAGCCCATTTATGCCAACATAGAGAAATCCGCCATCATGAAGGTGGCTACCAGACCAGAGCTGTTCCCAGGCTCTGATGTTATGAGATGGATTCTGCCCCACATAAACAACAACACCATGCTTATAAGAAATGTCGAGGGTCAGGGCTATGCTGCATTCAGCCCTGGATATGTGGCATTAGCTTACCACCTGCCAGAGCCTCAAGTATTTCTATCTAATTCCTGGCTGGATAACCTCAGGATGGATTTGGTGGAAACCCTGAGGAGAATGCTTTTGCCAGGAAAGCTCTATAGACACAGAACAACCGAGGATTATGATACAGTGACTTTAAGAGCTCCTTACAGGTTTATTGCTCTGATGCTAAATCGGATCTTTGGTAGAGCCAATGGAAAACTGTTCAAATTTGAATGGATACCCCTTATATTCCATGTGGCTACAGAAGGAACAGTCTTCAATTGGGCCAGCCTAGTATCAAGTAGTCTCTCTTCTTGTGTAGCTACAGCCTTGGGAGGAGGAGAAGCCCGAAAAAAATCTGAATTCTATATGAGTTCCATTTTGATAGACTGTATACTATGCCACCAACCTTTTCCTGGGCTCAAGTGTGTCTGGGATAGGGATAGGATGCCCGTATATGTAGCTTACAAGCCATTGGGGGCTCATCAGTACCACAGTTATTACAAAGAAGTCTGTGAGCATTTTATTATGCCACTATACACGCTTTTCTTCCAGAAGGAATGTGACTGCATGTCTGCAGAGGCTATGCAGGTAATAGAGGAGCATGGAGATTATTTTTTGACAGAAAATGGCATGTACCTTAGAATGTATGGAGGATCAAAGACACCTTATCTACTGCCAAATTATGCAACAGATTATATAATCCATAAGGAGGCAGTTAGACAAGTGTTCATTGATGGAGTTGGCCATTTCTTGTTCCATCATAAGAAGGATGCGTATCCCCCTTTACCATTCAAGTTAGGAAGCTGCAGATTCGCCAATGTGAAATAAGCTTCGGAATTTATAGAGGAACTAGGGAAGTTCCATTTTGGGGAGATGCCTTTCCGGCGCAATGACACTCACGGTAAAGTGGCTGAGCACTGCAAGAATCATAAAGTGTTCTATGAATATACCCATCATTATGATAAGGATGAATCTTTTTTCAGAGGGCTCCAAACATGACGACACTCAGCAGAAGATTCAAACCAAAGAACCCCACCAAAGGTGGAAAAGGGGGAGAGCAAGCCAAAGCTGAACAAGCCAGAACTGAAGAAGAGGCCAAGAAAAGACAGGAAGAGGCCCAAAAGCTAGAACAAGAAGCTGCAGAATGGCTGCAGAAAGGAGAGGAAGAAAAGAGGAAAGCTACCCAAGAAGTAGCTGAGAAAGCTCAGGAAGCAGCCAAAGAGGCTGAAGAAGCAGCTAGACTGGCAGCCGAAGAAGCAAAAAGAAAGCTGGATGAAGAGCTTCAAAAGCAAGAGGCTGAGAAGATAAAGTTAATACAACAGTCAGCCTCTGAAACACCAACAGGGCAGAGTCAGGAAGAGGAAAACCCTAAGGGGCAAATCCTTCAAGTACCTACTGCTAGCACTCCTGTAACCCCTATGCTCCAATTAGTGCCTTTCGTCCAGAAGAAAGGGGAAGAAGTCCTGAACTTCAGCACTGTCTATTATGACAGGGCCACCAAAAGAATCATGAGGAGGATGGAAAAGAAGGTGGAGGCAAAATATCTATCAGGAAAAATGGTCACAGATACAGCAGTCATGCTAGGGACAGACAAAGACCCCATGCTCACAATAAGAGCTAGGGCTGCACTAATTGATGCATCCGCTGATAATGTAAACAAGATAATGATTGAGCTAGAGTCGGCAAAGAAGACCACTGCTCAGCTAAAAGACACGTTCAGGAAAGAAAGAAATGAGGGTAATAGACTAAAAAGGAAGTATGAGCACGTGCTAAGGGAAATGGAATCCACAAAGGGTGAAATCCATGCCCTCCAGGTAGAGGCGCAAGCCAAAGAGATAGCACAAGAGGCTCTAGAAAATGTACAACAGGAAGTCCAAAATCTGAGAAATGAGAAGGAACAGTTGAGGGAAAAAGTGGAAGACCTAGAGGCACAGCAGAATATCATCTATGAGTCCAATACCGAATACATCAAAGAGCTGAAAGATAAGCTGGCTTCTCTAACTGCTGAACTGGAGACAACTAAGGAGTAGCAAGTCGATCTGCAGCCGTTTAAAGAACATATCCTAGCTCAGAAAGCCAAAGTGGTACACCTGCAGACTACTCTGGAAGAAGAAAGATGCCAGGTCCTCCAGATTGATAGCCGACTGGACGAAATCTTGGACACCGCTTCTTATTTTGTTGACAGGTCTCAAGACATCCTCGAAATACTGACTACAAGGATAGCAAGGGTGGAGAATAATGATGAAGTTCCGACATAACTACCCTCCAAGGATAAACAAGCCCTCAAACGGGACTATGATCTGATAGAATTCGCTATCAATACTATAGAATATTTCAAGAAAACGGTTAAGAAGACAAAGGGAGCCTGCACGGAATTCTTTAGGAGAGCCCTAGTTACCTACAATCGATGCTAGGTAGAAGCCGAGCAGAGGCTATATGAATTTCCAGATCATGATTCGTTTGTAGAAATGTTGTAGAAAGGACAGCAGGATGAAGAAGCAAAAGTATAGCACATCAAAGCCATCAATGACCAAGTTCTGAGAAATGAGATAGGTCATACAGCTATTAGTGTGCAGCTCTTAGAAGACCAGGTGCGATTAAACACAGCCAGGGTGGACGCTGTCAGAAACCAAGCCGAGAAGTTTGAGCTAAACATCCAGTTTTTAGAGCTACCTCATTTGAAGGTCTCGCTGCTGAGGCAGCAGCATGGAAAAAATTCCTAGAAAACCAAGCGGGACCCTCCTCATAGGGGACCGGTCTGCTTTGTATTAATTAAAATTTTGTAAAAGATTTTTGGGAAAAATGAAGCGTTGGGAAAACCAAGGGTTGGGAAGCCCAAAAGTTATTTTGGGCAGCCCAACCAAATTTTAGCTTCTTGTATAAAAGTAGGAAATGTAGAGAGGAAAAGGGGCTTTTTTCCCTAGTAAGACTGGAAGGTTATAGTAAGAAGAACTACTTCCTTTTGCAATATAATATTACAGTTTGCCTATTGAAAGAAGATTGGTGGGATTTCAAATGTGTTGCCATGGATAGTCGAAAGATAAACTACTTTGTTTTTCAGCATTATATTCATGAATCGTGAGATCATTCTAACTTTACGACCTATGTCTTTGTTTGATGATTTCTGATTTATTTCATGAAATAACCACCATGAGTAATGTATGTTAGTCATAAACAATTAGCTATCTGGTTGTGAAATATCCTCCATTGTTCATGCGTGTGAAAGTTAATGTCAGCTATCTGTAGTTGCTTTTATTATGCGTGCACATTCACATTACTCATTCATACTAATCACAAGTGGGCTCCCTCGGGATAGGATAGAATAGGTAGATGAGTAGGCATATAGATAGGTAGTCATTTTAGATCATAGACGCATGTGTGATTCTGGTGCTGGTGAGCCTAAGACGATAGGTAAGAACCTGTGCATCACATTGTGACTGCTCCCCGCATCCTTCACCACCCGGCATAATCAGTTAGATACTTGCATATCATTCTTAAGTCAAAAAATACAAATTTCGGTGGACCGGGCCGCAAATGGTAAACCCTTGTTGTTACTTTGACCTATGGTAGCCGGACCGTAAAACCGGACGGATTCCCTATACCAAACAGTCGACGGGCTAGTTGGGAACGTCGATTGGGGAGAATCCCTTACTGTTGTCGCCTGTGAATTTCCAGGCCCCAATAGTACCTAGCAAGGAATGGGTGCATAAGTTTGTGCACACGTTGGAACCTATAGCAAAAAACTGGTATACGGAGGTTGAGCTTCGACACGATGTCAGACTAATCCATGACAATGCAGTTGATGATCAAGAAAGAACTAAGTACCAAACTAAGGAGCAGAACCAAGAAGTTAGTGCACCGAACCTAATAGCCCCGTCACAGATCTTACCAGGACAGACTGCGGAGCAATGTTGTACCAAGGCTGCCCGTTGTGACGAAGCTAAGACAATGATTTTACCGAAGCACAAAAGCATGACAAAGCTTAAAATATAGCCATTGGAAAACAAACAAATTGGTGGCATGGCCACTTTAATTACCTTAATTGTTTGTACTAATGAGATCAAGGAAAATCCAGTACCGGTCGGACAAGATTTTTATCGGATTTGGTACCTTAAATGCATCGTCCTAACAAATTTGATTGATAAAGTGTATAAGAAGATCCCTAAGTTGGAAAAAAATGCATTCTGCTTTTCCTTGACACTTACGAGTGAACCCATGTCGGCCGAGCAAGAGCTTCAGGATATAGTAAGAGAGTTCGAGCAGGGAGGTCTCCCGAGTCATTCTGATCCCCCACATACCCCTGTGCCCCATGAAGAAGCTCACCCAGCCCCGCCACGGCCGATGCAGACGCGGTCCGCCAGGAAAAAGTTTAAACCTGAAGTTCGTTCCAAGCGGAACGAAGACCGACACAGGCAATCAGGGCAAACATCAGGGACTCATCAGATGGATGCACCTAGTTCAGCATAGGTCTCGCCTGGAGAAGAAGAGCACATTGAACCACAAAGGCCACCGTATCTCCAGCCTGTCCGGCCAGGCGTCTAGCCACCCCAGCGGAAAAAGCAGTTTACATTAAGCGCACCCTCGCTGCCACTGGGTGTACAACTAGTTGGCACCATGACAGGAAGAATAGACCGGCTCAAGTATGCCGACCATGACACAAATGATCATAGTAAGTTTCCACAATTTGCACCTACTCAATACTTGCATCGCGTCAAATACCCAGACAATAACGTGACACTATTGGAAGTGCGACAGTGGGATGCCGGCTTCGACACAGCTGGCCTGTTAAAAATGCTTGATATTCCTCATTTTGGGTGCAACACACAGGTGACCGTCGTGGTTAAACAGCTGCTAGCATTAGTACATGACAGCCACCTGTGGATAGGAGACCAGCAAATTCCTATCAATGCCGAGCTTATTCATAAGATCACAAGTTTGCTGATAGCAGGGCCTGATCCGAGCACTGAATTTTCGTCAAAACACGAGGATACGAAGCTCACGCAGAGCATGAAGGACCGTTTTGGCCTGACCAAGGGGAAACGAGGGTATCACACTTCCACAATTGAGGACAAGAACATCCGCTTCGCAGCTGAGCTATTAGCATGCAAACTCCTGCGAAAGTGCAGGCCCAGTGAAGTACCTGCCCCGGTTATCAGAATCACCATAAACTGCACTGAGGGTTACACTTACAACTAGTCCGCATATCTTACGAGGGAATTCCTGGAAGATGCCCGTGATGCGTAGTAAAAAGGTAGACCTTTTCATTATTCTTGGCTATTAATACTTATTGCATTAATTGGGTGGAAAGAACCCACTGAGGCTCAGTTCATGGAGGCACCCCCAGGCATGCCAGGTGCAGTAAGATACGTATCCCTCTAGCTGTCGTCCGACAGAACATCGCAGTAGATGACGAACACTATGTTCACCTTTTATGGCTTGAGTATACACTACGAGATCTTGTGAGTACCACAACTTACCCATGAGATATTCTCTCAATATGAAGGTGCCGCGAACTTCAGTGCCGACATGCATCATGTTTTCATTCAAGCCCATGCAGATCCAATACATTAGTGGTTTAAGTTACCCTATGTAGTAACCAACATAGACATCCTGGGAATAGTTCAACAGTGGCCGGCTGACTGGTTGAAAGATGCAGGAAAAAAAACCCACCATTCCAGTTCCCCCTGTTACCCATACAGGTGCAGGTACCAGTCAGACGCAGCAGCAAAACCCGCTAGAAGACAGTGAAGACCTAAGTGACTCGCAGTAAGATGGAAACGGCCAAGGTGGAGATGGCAACCATGAAGAAGAGGATGAGGAGTCGGTCAACACTCTATCAGATCTTAATCGATCAACTAAGCGCAAATCACCAGAGGTAGAGGAGATAACCAAGCCTCAGTCCCACAAGAAGGAAAAAATGTCGAAGGACAAAAATCTAGATGAAGGAGTCACTGTGACGTTGGAAGAGCTTGAGCAAGCCCTAGAAAAATCTACAGAAACACTAACTCACAAGTGGTCACAGTTCGCGGATGTGCATCTTGCTGCGCTCACAGGCGTAGCAAACAGGGTATCAGAGCTGAAAGAGTTAGTAACAAAATCAGCGACGAGTACAGCACCAAGTAGTACCCTAGCACCTGTGCAGCCGGATATGAGGTAATGGCTGACCAGAGATAACAGGGGCCAAGTGTCGAGCGCAGATCTCATACTGGCTGATGCAAATTCCCGGCCGCAGATGAGTATGACAGTTGGGATCGACTACACTAAGCTGTCTATGACAGAATTGCACCTCTGCCAGCTAGCCATCATGAAGGAAATCCACGCCCAAGATCACTATTCTCAAATTCAGTTGGAAGACACCTTGAAGCAAAGCCATAATCTCACAGCAAGGATGGAAGAAGTTACGCAAAAGAAGAAAGAGGCTGAACATAAAAGAACTACATTGGCGCAAGTGCTGGATGAGGCATGTCCGAGTCTTCCTGACTTCGACATCCAAGACGAAGAAGAACCAGAGCAGAGAATTACCAAGTTGAGAGACTATGCCCAACAGTATCGCAGTGAAATTGAAAATTTAAAAACAGAACGCCAGAATCAGATCGCGGAGCTTCAACTCCGCATCCCTCCAGAAACTCCACCTGAGGTCCAAGAACAATGCCACAGGGACATCCAGGCCTCCGCGGAAAAGATATCAGATATTGTGGGCAGCGCAGCAAAGCTACTGGAAGACAGTATTGAAGCATGGGTGAACCTACAGGACCACCCAGATATAGGTAAGGTACAAGAAACCATCAATCTAAGACAGGCAGAGTTAGATGCAGTCAGAGCATAAATTAAGACACTGCCTCCTATGCAGAAAATGGCTAAGGTGAAGCGAAGCAAGGAGCTCCAGCAGGAAATCGACTCCTGTAGGACGAAGGTAACACTACTGGAAAATTCTCTACAGCCACTTGTCGATGAAGCATTGGAATTGAGCAATGCTGCGGAGAGTCAACTCAAAATTTTGAAGAACTACGATGCTTTTGCGCAGGAAAAGGCTAATGAAGTATCATCCATAGTATTACAGGAATTGGTGGAAAAAGAGAAAGCAGCTGATGACATTGTACACAACCTCAAAATTCATTCCGATATCCTTGCAAAGAAGATTCTCCCACCAGAAGAGTCGCAGAGTGCCCCGGGACGGGTCACAAATGAGTCTTAGGGGCCTGTTGGGGCTCCGACCCTAAAGGTCCTTAGTTTTGGTAACTCCGTGTTTTTTGAGGAAGTGTAAGCAGAGTTACAGCCTAAAATATTCTTAGGGGTGTCGCGGGTGGGTTGAACCCCCATTTTGTAATTAACCCTTGGGTTAAATCCAGGGTTAGGGTTTTGGGCGCCCATGGTGTAAATCCATGGTTTTGTAACAGTGCACTATATAAATAGGCATTTATGTAAATAAGTAGGGTTAGGTCTTGAATGATTATCTTATGAAGCTATTGTAATGCGAAGATAAGAGATTGTATAAGGGTTTTTGTAAGAAGGTTAAGTCCTAGCTGTGTGTGGGACGACCTCTGCAGCTATGTGCGCAGAGGTGTTTTGTGGGTAAAAGGGAAGATCTGCAGCTGTGTGCGCAGAGGATTGCTGCTGTGTGCACAGCTTTGAGGACTAAAGGGATCTGCAGCTGAGTGCGCAGATCAGAACTGTCGTTTTAGTTGTAAAGAGTTAAATAAAGTGCAGTTCTGTGGACGTAACCCCTACACTGGGGGTGAACCACGTGACATTTGGTGTTGTGGTTCATTTATGTGATTTGTTATTATATTTTATATGTTTTTAAGTAAATAACTGATAAAGTAAGACTGTTGTTAATAACTAGCTTCGCTGTGAATTCCTAGATAAGGGTTGTGAAAGTAACTGTTTATTTATCTAATCGCGAAGCTGCATAATTGATATTACAAGCATTCTGTTAAGTGATTGTTAATAGTTAAAGACTAAAGGTATAGTAATATTCTCTCTTCTACTTGCAGAAACCTGATTCTGCGGCACCCCATAGCTGTTTCAGGTGAGACTGTAGCCTGTTCGCAGGCTGCTACCGAAAGGGCCAACACTGTGGGTCTTTTGTTGGTGTGAAGTTAAAGGTGAAACCTGGGTCTGCGCATTTAGCCCAACATCAGCCCTTACATCTGATCAAGTGCGAACACATCCCTCTATCATATCAGAATGGCTTCTTAGTCCTAGACTGAGTTTTCCTGGTAACTGACCAGGTGCCTCCATTCCCAGAATGGTAGTTTCCCTTACATCTGTCCTGCTTGACAGAATGGCCAGCACTCATATCTGACATCGAAGGAACCAATCCTCTCACCATGATAGAATGGCTCAGCCCTTACATCTGACCATGGAAGGAACCAATCCTCTCACCATGTCAGAATGGCTATGGGTCTCATCACTTTCTCTTGGAGGAAACCTCGATCTAGAGAACACCAAGCTTCTCCCTGAAGTACTCGAACTTCAGCCTAGCCAATGGCTTCGTCAATACATCATCTATCTGTTCCTCCGTGCAACATACTGGAGCTTCACTGCTCCTCTCTGCACCATATCCCTGATATAGTGATACTTGATCTCGATATGCTTCGACTTGTCATGGAACACTGGATTCTCTGACAACTTCATGCAACTTTGGTTGTCACAATGTATACAAGTAGCATCCAACTGGAGATCAAATATATCAGACAGTAGCTTCTGCAGCCATACTGCCTCACAACTAGCTAAACAAGCTGCGGCATACTCTGCTTCAGCTGTACTCAATGCCACACAGGATTGCTTCCTGCTAAACCAAGAGATCACACTTGATCCCATACTGAAGCAACATCCTAAAGTGCTCTTCCTATCAATGGCACTGCCTGCCCAATCTGAATCAACATAACCCTCCAGGTTAATATTCTAATTCACATCGTACTTGAGCCCATAATCAACTGTACCCCTTAGGTACCTCAGAATATGCTTTGCAGTAGTCAAGTGAACATTTCTCGGATCTATCAAGAACTGGCTCAAGGTGTTCACAGCAAAGCAAATATCTGGTCTTGTGTTCGTCAGGTACATCAATGACCCAATCATCTGACGATACATCGTGGCATCAACCATCTCTAATGAAGCATCACTCAATAGCTTCAGGTTCGATGCCATAGGTGTGGCTATGGCTTTGCAGTCCATCATCCCAAATCTCTTTAGAATCTCTACTGCATACTTCCCTTGTCCAAGGAAGATTCCATCTGAGCTCTACCACACCTCCATACCTAGAAAGTAATGCATCATACCCAAGTCCTTCATCTCGAACTCAGCAGCAAGATTTCTCTTCATATCAGTAATCAACCCATATGTACCTGTCACAAATAGATCATCTACATATAGTAGAGGCATCACTGGGTTGCCATCCTCAACCTTGTAGTAAAGGTTGGAATCTGATTTACTCTTGGTAAATCCCAAACTAGATAGAAAGTTGTCAATTCTGTTGTACCAGGTCCTGGGTGCCTATTTCAAACTGTACAGGGCTTTCTTCAATTTGCATACATGAGACTCACTGTCATGTGTCTCAAAACCGAGTGGCTGCTCTACATACACTTCCTCTTCTACTACACCATTCAAGAAAGTAGTCTTGACATCCATCTGGTGTATCTTCCATTTCATCACTGCAGCCAGAGAAAGTACTGATCTGATGGAAGAGTATCTGGCTACAGGTGCAAAGGTTTCTTCATAACCAATTCCTTCTTTCTGAGAGAAACCCCGAGCCACAAATCTTGCCTTATATTTTTCAATGCTGCTGTCTGCAGCATGTTTGATCTTGTAGATCCATTTGGAAGTCACAACTGATTTCTCTTTTGGTCTTGGGACAACATCCCAAACATCATTCTTCATGATCAACCAATATTATTCGATCATAGCATCCTTCCATTCTTTCCGTTCTGCTGCTTCTTCATAACTAGAAGGTTCTTTATCAATGAAATCACATAGTAAAGCTACATACCCGGAATAGGATCTGGTCCTCTTTCTTTCTATGCGATTCTCTTCTAGATCCCCATATCTTTCCACACCTTGGATAAGTTCTTGTACCCAAGCAGGTTTCCTCTTATGAGGATTCTTCTCTAGAGGTGGATCTACAGGTCTTTGTGGTTCTTCAAATTCTTGATCTTCTTCTTGAATTTCTTCATTCGTGGTTGTGTCATGAATTCTGGGTGCTTCTGCTTCTTCAGGTTCTTCAGCAGGTCTTTTTCTGGATTTGTTGTAAGCTGTGTCTTCATCAAATGTCACATCCCTGCTAATGTCAATCTTCTTGTATCCTGGGAAATAGATTCTGTAAGCCTTCGAGCTTTCAAAGTATCCCACAAATATGCCCTTCTTTCCTCAAGGATCTAATTTTGTTCTCTTTTCTTTTGGAATGTGTATGTACATAGGACAGCCAAATATTCTGAGATGGCTGACTTTTGGTTTCTTGTCGGAGAAGACTTCTTCAGGAGTCTTGTTCTTGAGTACTCTATGTGGAGTATGGTTCTGTACATACACTGTTGTTCTAGCAGCTTCCGCCCAAAAATGCATAGGAAGATATTGATCATGAAGCATAGCTCTTGTAGCTTCCATGATAGTTCTGTTCTTCTGTTCCACAATCCCATTCTGTTGAGGATTGTAAGGAGTGGACAACTCCCTCTTAATCCCTAATTCTTTACATAGCTCTTTGAATTAATTTGAAGTGAATTCTTCGCCATTATCTGATTGTAGGGTCTTGATCTTCTTTTAAGTATGGTTCTCGATCAAGGCTTTGAATTCCTTGAATTTGCTGAATACTTCATCTTTGTTCTTCATGAAGTAAACCCATGTATTCCTAGAAAAATCATCAATAAAAGAAACATAATATGCATACCCACTTAGTGAGCTTGATGACATAGGACCGCATACATCGGAGTGGATTATTTCCAAGATTCCTTTTGCTTTGCTTTCGCTACTTGGAAATGTCTTCTTTGTGTTCTTTCCTTTCGCACATCCTTTGTAGACCCCATCATGTTTTGCTTGCATTTCTGGAAGACCTTCAACAACTTTGCTTGCAAGAGGCAGTGCTCTGTAATGCACATGTGCAAGCCTTCTATGCCAAAGTTCACTTGGCTCTACTGTGTCATGGACCAAGGCTTGTTCTGGATGGCCCTTCAATTTGTACAATCCTCCTTCTTGTTCTCCAATCACTATTGCATCATCAATAGTCTTTCCTTTTGGCCACATGATGACTTGACCATCTATGAATGCAACCCTCATTCCTTTTGCATCCAATGCTGATATGGAGAGAAGGTTCTTCTTGAGTCCTAGCACAAAAAATACTTCCTTCATTGTTAGAGACTTACCAGAGTCTAGTTTATAGGAATATTCCCCCCTACCTTTTCACTAGTACAAGTGATCAATTTTTCCATGGAAAAACGTGGCAATATCCATGGAAAAACGTGGATATTGCCACGTCTAAGTGTTTTTTTTTCCGTGGAAACTATTTCGTCGCAATAGAGACGACCCCTAATTTGTGTCGCAAGAGCGACAATGTTCTATATTTCGTTAGATGTCTAAGCCGTCGCTATACCCACGCCTGGCCATCTCTGTATCCACGTCTGGTCGTCTCTGTATCCACGCCTTGTCGTCTCTGTATCCACGCCTTTCCGTTGCTGTATCCACGCCTTTCCGTCGCTGTATCCACGCTCTGTATAATGTTTTTAAAAAAATACAAATCCAAGACATCGCTATAGCCACGCCTTGCCGTCACTATATCCATGCCTTGGCCATTTCTATATCCACAGTTGGTGAAATTTAAAAAAAAAAAAAATACTTGCAGCCGTCGCTTAAGCGACGGTTTTTGAAATTTAAAAAAAAAAATTACGCGGATACCCATAATTTATTGGATAAATTACATAATTTATTGAGATTTTTGATGCATAATTTATTGGATAAATTACAAGGATACCCATTTATTCTCAAGGAACTCATTTCATGCTACTTTCCTTATGTATACACAAAGAAACTAGTGCCTTGAGAATTAGTCAAGTGCAGGAAATGACAAATCAGTAGCTAAGCCAACAAACAATAACAAATGTTAGTAACTATTACATATAAAAATTCATCCATCCACCAGCCTTCTTACCTCAGTAAATTCTAGTTTTGCCAAATATGATAGGAACTGACCCCAGTATTCATTAGTGTATTTGTACTCACTTGTGCTCCCCTTATTTTAGAAGGTGAAGCTTCTGCAATATAAATAGGGGAAGTGATTGATGCAATACCAACACCTAACCCCACCAACATTCTACCAACAAAAAGAACATATGGATCTGGAGAAGCATCCATGGTGATCTATCCAAGAATAAAAAATAAATCAGCTATAACTATTGACAGCTTGCATCCATAGGCATCACTAATCCATCTACTTATTGCTACTCCGATGATAACACCCACAATTTCCATACTAACCATAGTTTCCTGTTGAAATCTAAGGAAGTGGGTTGTTAATAACCGACCCTACACAATTGGTGAAAAGAAAAGAGGTTTTATTAATTATAAAATCCGAAATGAAACCTAGAATTAAGTTTAAATGTACCTGTAAAAAGGAACTATTTTTCATGAATGTATAGAAGAGCACCTGATATGACACCTGCATATATGTAAATCCCAATATTTGTCACCTTGTCTCAGTCTGACAATATCAAGCTAGCATAATCAATAAACAATAGGTTTGTGCAATGAATTCTTGGTCTGGAAACTTATTATCCATAAAATAGACTTCAAATGGGCATTTTGAGGCATATTTTCACATAACAACCCTAAAAGTGGTGAAACAAAATCACCTAGAACAAATATGGGCACTTCTTTGGGTGACATTCACGAGGAACAACCATGGATCTTCAAAAAAATGGATCGTCCTGAGCATAATCAGTCACCTATAGAAATCATAGGCACACCTACATGGATTCTGGGAACTTTTCAACCCCTAAATAGTCTCCGACAACTATGAATAAGAAGACAACAAAAAAATTAGGCATGTAGCAGCTTCTAATAATTAGTCTTGTGTGTTATCAACAATAGGAGGAGCTTTCCAACAATGGTTTTGAAGTTTGGGTACTTTACGGCAATGAAACAGCCCCCAATGGTAGTCCTCGGCATACTTAAGCCTTCAAAATGCAACCTACACCATTATATCAACATTCCTCAGCATTATTTAGTGAAACCTAGGCATGAACGAGAAGTTCTGCAATAAAATTGTCTTTAAATACTCAACGATGGTAGCCTCTGTGAGATAAACAATGGAGTAGCAGTTTGCATCAAAACAACAGTATAATGAATCTAAAATAATCAATAAACATCAAGTTTGTTTAACCTTGGTTTGTACACTTATTATCTGTAAAACAACCTTCAAAGGGGCATTTTGAGGCATATTTTCACACAATGACCCTAAAAGTGGTAAAACACAGTCACCTACAACAAATATGGGCACTTCTTTGGGTGACTTTCATGAGGAACAACCATGGATCTTAAAAAATATGGACTGTCATGAGCATAATATGTCACCTACAGCAGTCCTGGGCACACCTACATGGATAATGGGCACTTTTCAACCCCAAAACAGTCTCATATAACTATGAAGAAGAAAAAAGCCAAAAAAATTGAGCATGTAACAGCCTTTAATAATCAATCTTTTGTGTGAACAGCAGTAGGAGAAGTGTGTGAACTTGTTATGAGGTGTGCCTTATCCATTGAACTTGAAGAACACCTAGTAAATCAAGTTCTGAAGGTAGAGGATGGGAGGTTTTCTTATACTGATGATGCTCTTGTTCTTGTAGCTCGCATTCTTATTATAAGGACATCCACAGGGTCCATTTTGGGAGATGACTCCTTAAGACTCAAAATCTGCAAAGGTTACACTGGTTTTATTGTTGATAAAGTGAAAGCTACATATTCAGGGTGCTTAAATATCCAAGAAGTTTGTGCAAGTCTTCCATCCCTATTTCATTTGGAAGTTCTTCTCATGGCTTTTCATTCTTCAAATGCATTTGAAAAAATCAAAATGGCAGAGAAGCATTTTGCTGAAAATATTGACATCCCTTTTGAGCATGGATGTCGGGGCACTGCGAAAATCTGTGCTTTTTGTTCTTGATGGAAAAGAATGTGAAGATGATGCACTATTTTCACTAAATTTTTTGCTTCAAGCAGGTTATGACAAGTCAAAGCACGAAGAGCTATTGGGGAAGCTAGGAGCTAGCTTTAAGCTTATAGAGTCTGTACTTGGAACTTTGACAAAGTTTAGAGGAATTGTGAGCAAAGAAAACACAGGGAACCTGAACAAACTTTTTTTGAGCTCCTCGTTGCATGGTTTACCAGCACATGTTCATCCAGGGAGTACAGCTGTGGTCTCTTCTACCCTCTCTGTTGAGGGATTTTTGTATACAATTGAGCAATTTTTCAAAGCAAGAGATGCATTAGGGGGAATTGAGGTGGCCCATCCTTTGCAATTGGAGATTGCAGTAGCAAGTTTTGCAAGCACATGGCAGCTATAAGAGGGTATCCTGTATGACAGATGGGTAAGGGGCTGTTTTTGCAACTTGGAAAGCACGAGAGAAGATGAACTTATCAATTGTTTGCTTGGGCACAAGAAAATCAGAATTTTTTTCTTGTCTTCTCCAAGGAACCAAATGGCTCCATTTTCCTCAGTTGGGTAGTAGAAAAGTGAGGAGCAAATATGGAGAGAGAGGTGGTGCTATAGAAAAAGCAACAAATCACATCCCATTGACACAATACTCTAGAAATATGTGGAGAAACTTAGCACTAGGTGAAACTCTGGTGGGAGCTACAGATGAATAATTTATATGTTTTAAGAACAATTAGATTGGCTCAATGAGTGAAAGCCCATTTGCTTGATAAACGAGGGAATGGACTTGTGAAGCACAGAAGTATATCACCCAATGTTCCCTAATTCATAGATGCAAACCTGTGCTGACCATCCCACAAGTGATAAAAGCTAACTCACAGACAAATCCCACATGGGGCTTAACCCTTAGTATTTCATTGGTTATTAGTCAAATTATTATTCTTTTAAAGGGCCTTGGGAAGAAGATCGATATGATGGAGAAGGTGTGTGGGTTAACATTGATATTTCAACTAGAAAGGTGGTGGGAGATTTACAAGGAAAATTTTCCATTTCTCTCCCATGAGCTTAGAGAGAACTAGAACATAAAATTTATTTGTATGCAACATATAAAGCATTGCATGGATTATTTCCTGTCTATAAAAACATGCTGGCACTTCTTTAGGTGACTTTCATGAGGAACAACCATGGATATTAAAAAATATGGATTGTCATTAGCATAATCAGTCACCTATAGCAGTCCTGGGCACACCTACATAGATAATGGGCACTTTTCAACCCCAAAACAGTCTCATACAACTATGAAGAAGCAAAAAGCCAAAAACATTGAGCATGTAACAACCTCTAATAATCAATCTTCTGTGTGAACAGCAGTAGGAGAAGTGTGTGAACTTGTTATGAGGCGTGCCTTATCCATCGAACTTGAAGAAAACCTAGTAAATCAAGTTCTGAAGGTAGAGGATGGGAGGTTTGCTTATACTGATGATGCTCTTGTTCTTGTAGCTCGCATTCTTATTATAAGGACATCCACAGGGTCCAGTTTGGGAGATGACTCCTTAAGATTTGTTGGAGCTTGCTTAGTGCTCCTCTCTGTTTATCATTTAGGTTCAACTTAACGGTGAAATAAACAAGTCCAGGCAAATCTTCAAGTACATATCCTTTATAGTAATGGACAAATAATGATGTTAGTTCCTGAAGATCTTGTATAGTAGAGGTTTTAACTTCTTCCGTGCTACTCTGTAGTGCATAACCCAGCACTTCAGAGAAGATTCTCTCCACTATATCTTGAACATGCCCCCTGTACATTAATTTTGGATGCCTCTTAGTTGCAGTAATGATACTGATCAACCGGCTGAAGAAGGCTTGAAAAGAGTTCAAATCTAAAATAATAGGCCTTACCAGCCTCAAAAGATTGAAGAGCTCTTTAAAATTGTTCTGAAAGAGGGTGCCTGACAATAACACCCGTCTCCTCGTATGTATTTGGGAAAGAGCATGGAGTATGTTGGTGTCCTAGTTATGTGGGAAATGCCCTTCATCTAAAACCAACAGTCCTGGTCCCTCAAGTAGAACTTGTTGGCAAGATTGTGTCATTTGATTTTCTGATTTTTCACAGACTATACTTGAGAACTGTGAATAACTTACAAGGAGAATACAGATTTTCACCAATATTGTAGATACGTTGTTTATAATGCAATTATGTTCTACCATACACCTATATAGTGCTCATTTTCTGAGTAAACTTTCTGGCACCACTGAACCAGGAAAGAGACAAAGATCAATAAAGCCCATGATGAAAGCAGTCACACTAGAGGAAGTTGAACCTAGAATACTTGTCTGAGTATGGGCATGCACATTATAGCGGTAGCTTTAGAGTCCATTAGAGTGTCAAGTCAAGTTGTGCCATGGACACAGTGCACATGGTAGGGGTAACTTTAGAGTCCATTAGTGTGACAAGTTCAGCTGTGGAAATTACTTAGTTGTAGACAGCAGATGTGGTACAGCTACAGGAAGCAGATTAATTCAAGAGGTCAGCAATCCAGTGTCATTTACAGGTACAAATTCACCCAAAATCTAGAAAATGATGCCTTATTTTCCAATGGCAGGGCATCTAGTACCATCTTGCTGCAGTAAATTGGCAAGTTGTCTAACTGTGGCAGAAGCCTTAGTGGGATCCAAAGTCAAGGGAAAAATTTTGATGGCAAGAGAGTTCTGTGGCTCATGCTATATCTTTTTTGTTGAATCTCAAGATCAAGGTTTGCCCCAAAGAGGGTTTAACATGAAATAATATAACTGTCTGATGTTTCAAGATAAAGGTGTGGGCCATGGCCTTGGTAGAAATATTGAAGACTGTAAGCGTGGTTTTGCTAAGGTAAACCTCCAACACTTGCTATCACAAAATAGGACAAGTTAGTCTAATTGTTTCCACAGCCCCTTGGGAGTAGTGGAAAGGAGAGTCACACCATTGGCAAAATAGAAGATAGCAGTCTAATTGTTTTGGAGGAGCTCATGCATTTTCTGACCATATTTTAAATGCTAAAATGATTTTATAGAGTCAGCAAGTGGTCCCAATTAGTGTGGTACAAAACTGTACAAGAACAAATTTAATGTTTTTTTTGGAACATGAAATTGTCTAGTTGAAGTTTGGAACAGAAGATAGCAGTCTAACTATTTTGGAGGAGCTCATGCATATTCTGACCATATTTTAGATGATAAAATGATTTTCTAGAGTCAGCAAGTGGTCCCAATTAGTGTGGTACAAACTGTACGAGAACAAATTTAATGTTTTTTTTGGAACCTAAAGTTCTCTAGTTGAAGTTTTGAACTTTTACAATCTACAACATTTATGCATTTCAGAGAAGATGTGGAAATGTTGGGCTGTTGATGAAAGTTACTCATCTTCTAGAAGACCTTGATTAAATTTTAAATATCATGATCCTAAAAGCCTTTTTCTGTCTACTTTAACATGCAAATTTACCAGTTTGAAATCTTATGCAAGTTAGCAACATAGAACAAAAACCAAAATGCTACTCATTTTTTGCAGCTACTATCATGTTCTTCACTTTGAACAGTATGTGTGAAATGTCTTGGAAATAACAGTGTATAGCTTTTTCTAGCTTCCATTACACCTCTGGATTATGCCAATCAGACATTCTCTATGTGCTGTATAGCTGAGACATTCTCGATCTTTAGTGTCAGTAAAAAAGATTGGACTTGGAAGATCTCATCTTCTGAAATTCCAAAGAAGTTGCCATTGAAATGTCCATACCAAGTATTAGCAGTTACATGTCACTTACAGAGTACTCTTAAAAAATTGCAGAAAGGAGGAGTTTAATGAGATTCTGAACAGCACCTATGTAAAAGAATTGGCTTCTGATGTCAGAACTTGCAATATGCTGACTGATTGTTTATGCATGTAAGATGTGGATTTGTCATGAATTTGCATGACAGAGTGGAGGTGAAAGGTGTTGCACCTAATGATTCTACATACAATGCTGTCATTGGTGGACTTTGCAAAGTAGGAAAGGTAGATATGGTAGTGAAGATGCATTTGAGAATGCAGAAAATGGATTTTCTTCCTGTTATTGAAAGCTTCAGCACCCTTATGAATGGTCTTTGCAAGAAGGGCAGTTTGGAAGA
>LPNX010781807.1:190668-249450 GCA_001517045.1 Pseudotsuga menziesii
ACTTCAAAGCAATGATTTCATAACCTGGCTAGCATCAAATGCTGCCTTGAATATTGATTTTGGTATCTTAGCAAGCAAGGCTACTTGCAGACCATAGATTTCAGGAGAGGCACCAGACCTTAGCTTGTACAAAAAGATAAGCTGCCTCTCAGTTTCTAAGAAATATGAACTACAACTGTTGTCAATATAGGCTGCTTTCTCAGAAAGGATATTAAAATCCCCTCTGTTATGTACAATGGTGGGATTCACCTCGAATGAGCATGCCATGTGATTTAGACTAAAACAAGGGTGGGAAGCAAATTCCTTAGTTAAAGGATGATAATGTGTTGCAAAGAGAAACCTACAGTCCTTTGTTTCAACCAAATGTCGAAAAACTTGGGATGCATGAAAAGCAATCCAATACATCAAAGTCTCATCAAATTTCTTCTTACTATCCTTAATCTCTCTATAAGTATGAGGCCAGCAGAGACTGTAAATTTTAAAGCATCCATACTATCATGAAACAACATGAGAATACAAACAGCGTTAATGATCAAGGTAGAAGCAACCCATGAAGGCAGCAGCAGGCTGCCAGCAGCCTTCACTGAGGTGGCAGCAGGTACAGGGACTATACCATAACAAATGACTAAACTATGAAACACAAGAAAGAACTATCAAACAAGTGGCATGAATGCAAGGTTATGGGTGCATGTGTAGTCTTATGTTAGGGTGCAGGATCTGGCTCAGCATTTTTAGGTGATGGGAGTGTCAGAAGATGCACTTAACTTTCAATGTAATCATGAAACACAGTTTTATTACCAAATCTTGATTTGAGTACCTTGTCAATTGAGTGTGAGAACCAGCTATATAGTTTTATTACCAAATCCTGATTTGAGTACCTTGTCAATTGAGTGTGAGAACCAGCTATATAGTTTTATTACCAAATCCTGATTTGAGTACCTTGTCAATTGAGTGTGAGAACCAGCTATATAGTTTTATTACCAAATCCTGATTTGAGTACCTTGTCAATTGAGTGTGAGAACCAGCTATATAGTGTGACAACAACCTACATTATGAGAAATGGTACAAGAAGGTAAAAGTTCTACAATAAACAGTCAAGAAATGAAAACCTGACAGAAATGCCATTCCTTGGGTATTCAGTATTTCTCTACCCATGGCAGCATTTTGAAAAAATAACCATAAATGTTTAAAAATATAAGTAAACAAACACACCCAAACATTGGAGTCATACTGCAATTTGATCTATAACATTGATAAGTTGCATATGGTGGATTGCTTTTGGACCTTTAATAAATTCACTAAATTTATAATTATTTCTTATAGCTGAGCATACATACACCAAGGAGAGACCATTTCTTATACCATGAAACCCTCTGGCCCCTGTTTCTCATTTAATTGCAGTTTCCCACTTCTCACTTCTAGTAACATGATCAACAACGAATCAAGGCAAAATTGAAAAAGTGCAGCGCAAAAATATTTAATGAGCCATATGAGCATATCCTTAGAGTGGGGATGAGTTGAGTTAGCAAAAAGAAAAGTCCTTGCAACTTCATGTGAAAACTATGGAGCATTTCCATGGGATGAAATAAAAACAGAAATAAACCTTTTGCCAAAAATGAAATGTCATGTAAGAAATTCGAAATATCAAAAATCACTTGAAGTATGACGAATCATAGCATCCTAGTGCTTGCTCCCAAATCTATTAAAAAAAATTCATAAGTTAAGATAGTCGAATTTTCATACTCAGAACCCAGTCCCACAAAACCAACCTTAGCTGTAGTAGGTATGAATCCCACCCTCTATCAATTTTTATGCTTCAGGTACATTCAAAATCAGAAGATTCCAATAATCACAAAGGTAAGAGTGAGCACAATGGACTTCTTCCATGCTTTAAAGAAGGGCAACAATCAGAGAAAGTTCCTCAAGAAAGCAGTAATGAGAGAAAGAAATGGCTTTATATTGTTAAGTGCATCTAATGGCATTTCCATTTGGGTAGTCAAACACAGCTTCTTTATTGTATAGCAAATGTTTTTATCAAACAAAGTCACTCAAGTTTAAAACTATCATAGCATTTTCAACCTAATGGATAAGATTAGCTTTATACTCAAGACCAAAGTGCTACAATTAATCTAGATAGGCATACTACTATTGAAAAACCCAGATCTTTTCAAATCAAAAAATTTCCATGATCTAGGTTTGGAACTTGACAAGAATTTGGTAGTTACAAAATCTCATGTAAAATAGATGTGATGGTCCCAACTATGTCACTAGCATTGACCCAAAATATTCTCCACATGCCATCCGTGGGCAGGTCTCAAAAGACTTGAAAGACTATATAATTGCTAACAAGGATGTTGTATTGCAACACATTGCAATAAAAACATATTTTTGTTTTACATTTAATTTTGTTTTAGAGGGTCTGGAGATGCTGTATGCACTCCTATGTAGTACAAAGAGATATACCAAAGAGAAATCATAACACCATAGAAAGATCCTTTGACAAAGTGTTGCTTCTTTTATTAAGAGCCTACCTAAAGACCATGTAGGTTGTTGAGCCTTCATCTTTATGCTATCGACATGATACAACTTACAAGGCATTACTTAAAAGAATTCAGTTGTATATCTGTTTTGGAGTTATGTTTTCTCTTTATTATCTCATTGGTTACCAAATCAAGAAAAGATTCCTGAATGTTGTGTTTCCTTTCATTTTATCTCTAATTACTGAAATGACTCATCTAAATATGTTTTGCAAGATACAACAAATCTAGTGTGGGGGCATGTTACCATCAAACTCTTGTGTTCAAACTTCAGAGTATTAGAGGTGATTAGATATTTACTGTTAAAATAAATATGAAGTAGGATCTGAGCTATGCTAGCCTAAAATTGTGATTATCTAGAAAGATAAAGAAATCAGATTAGTGAATTACTTGACAGTTTGAACCAATTTATGTTTGCAATTAATGGCATTTATAATAGTATAGTCAGTCCTCTATATCTCTCCTATATTCAGTTGTTTATTATTTGTATAAAAAACAAAATGCAAGCTTAAATAATTTCATCAATAGACACAAATGAAAATACTCACAACAAAGATGCTAAGGCAAATAAATATTAAGAGGATAATGCTCTGCACTTACCTTGCGTTGATTCTCAGAGTTTCCATGGCCATCTTGTGAGAAGAATGCAAGAATTAAATTGCCAATAAAATCACATATATCAAAACCTATCGGGCCATAAAAGGAAAATTCTGGATCTATAACTTGAGTTGAGCTGCTTGTTACCATGACTGAGTCAGTGTGTAAATCTCCATGAATAAGTGCTTGTGTCCTCTCACAAAACCTATGAAAAAATGTAAGAAAATATTAGTGATGCAGCTATAGTTTCAAAATATCCCAACTGAATTAAAAGCATTTTGGGCAGCGAAATTAGCTTTTCAAGGGCTTAAACTCACAGGCAAATTTACAATTGAGTTCAGTCTAAAATAGCAAACATTACTTTGATTTCAATTCAGCAATTTCCACCTTCAACTGATTATCCTCATGCAGAGCCTTAGCATCTTCATCAAGATAAGGAGAAGACCAACGATTGTTTGGTGCTAACATATATGGATCTGAAAATATGACCTGTTCGGTCAACCTACACATCTCCACATTGCTACAGAATCGAGCAACTGAAAACAACATGGAACATATAAGCTGTTAGTAAATAAGTCAAAGTTTCAAATGCATTATTCACTGAAACTTGTGAGTGCCTATTCCAAAACCAATCCAATTCCTAAACAATCCATTCCATTACTTATTAAAAAGATATAGCTTTTCTTTCTATGATCCAAAAGTGAAATATTTAATCACAACATTTGAAAGGGAAAATATAGCATACCTTCAGCCTTGTGCTCTGTAGTAGAAAGATATAAAAGAGATGTGTGGAAAAGAGTCTTTGCCATATAATTTGATATATGCTCTGCCAAAAGCGGATACTCAACACCAGCTATTAGACCTTTGCACAGAATGATGTGTGGGGGTTCTAAGTAACGCATAGCAAATAAAGCCATGCCACGATCAAAGTAATAAACTTTTGGGACATGTTCTGGGCAAAATTGACCATGCTCTTTCAAATATGTAACCTCAAAATATGCACGCTCCTTTGTCATCAACCATGACTCCCCTATACAGTGAATATATGGGACGACCTTTGCGCCCAATAAAGAAAATCAATTCATAAATCATATTTTCACTCTTCACAGACTTGTAGACATACATTTTTTGAAGCTATTACCAAGTGACAAAAACATACAGGGAAAGATCCTATCTGAGCCTAAGCTCTGACAAAATAGTCTAAGATCCCGTTTCGGTCTTCTGCGGATGATGTATTTCATTTCACTATCCAAACATCAGGGATTAAGGCCTCCCTGATTTGAATACCTAATCCTGTGATCTCTAAGATTTCACACCTAATGTGCCACATCCAACTGCCCCACATCCAATTGCTTTAAAACTGTATCTGCCCTCAAACCCCACATTTAGCCTAAGTCACTGAAAATAGCAATGCAGAAGGATAGATTAGAACCATGAAACTACAAACTTATGAAATTCTGAAATATGCCTCACATTACCTGCTATTCAATCAGATCTAATGCAAATACCAACCCCAAATCACCCACAGTACTAAGGATCTAGGTATACACCAAATTCCCATTGTAGGAGTATACAGCAGAGAGACAAAATGGTTGAATAAAATGAAAAACACCCACCACAAATTCCATAAATGGGCTTCATAAAAACCTGTAAGTGCCCCAACCCCAGCCAAAGTACTCCAAATCTAGATTCCCCATACACAACAGTCTGTGAGAAGGGGGCATCAAGTCAAATAAAAAATGAAATGGGTTCAGATGAACTTACTTCTCTGAAATCCACCATAGAGTCTGAGCAAGAATACCAATGGAACGAGCATGGATAGCAGCACCAAACCCACAAATGCAACTCCAATTTTCCTCCATCCCTTCTTCATAGACATAATTTCCTTACGAAAACGCTAATCACCGGGTGCTATTTTCCCTCCTTGCCTGCACCATCAGATATGGAGGTTTAATGCCCACAAAATCATGAGTGGGTGAACAGAAATTTATCACAGGCAGTGGTACACACAAATCAGCAAAAGACATTCTATCCTGGAAATTGCAATTCGCTCAAAATCCAGTACTGTGGTTAATTTGAGCAAACTGTGCATACAATATCAATATGTGTGGGGAAAGCTATGGATCTATACGACCCCTGGCTTTGCAGTGAGTTGAGCTGTACGATCTGTGTTTCCATTAGGAAGGCCAAACAGACATCCTTCTCACAGTATTATGCTAAAAGGTGAATCCTTGGCGGGTATGGCATTTGTAGGTTCCGCGCCCTATGTGACTTTTGGTTCCGCGCCCTATGTGACTTTTGACTTGTGATGAGTTATGTAATGGAATATCCACAATACATTACATATCAAACAACCCTAAGTTAAGGATCTTGATTACTCCTCCCAAAGAGCCTCCTCTTATGGTATGGATACGAGGTTCACTCTCCTCCACCCTTTTGGAACTCTTACGACAACTTAGATGTTGATAATTCTCAAAGGAAACCAAATGTTTGCACTCTGCATTATTGTTTACACACCTCTTAAAGATCTTATTGAATTCAAATATGTTTAACTCCCTTTGTGGATTCATAAATGGTTTAGAAGATGCTAACATGGAATCCATCACCATACCAATCTCAATCAAGGTGGTGACCTAGAATATTAGGGGTCGATTGGACCCTTATGGAAAATATATAGTTAGAAGAATAAGAACCATGTTTCATGCTTTGGACATTTGTTACTATAATTTTCTGACGAGCATGTCCTTACCCATTATGGGAGTATTACAGTGAATGTAATTGGATTACAACACTCTAAAAGGATCCATTTTATAAAGAAGCCACATATGGGGGGTTATCTATTCTACTATATTCACCTAATATTTTCAATACTTGGACCCAACTGCATGAAATCATTTGATTGCATGAGTGAGATGGCCCACAAGGAGAAAAACATGTTTGTAAGGGATTTGAACCTCGGTAGAGGGTATTGAACACCTCCTCTTTACTAAATAGATTTGGAAATTTTTTGTTTATATGAAGTTAAGATATTTTAATTTTCTTCCTAATAATTCACTGAGCTACATTTGGTTGAATGTGTTTCATTTCAAACCATGAGAATTGTACAACTAGGGTTGTGACCCTTATCTTGACATTAATGGCTACTTATGTTTCAAATTGGAGTTTTAGCCCTTTCCAACTTCTAGTTTTGATATTGATCAACTTAGACGACAACATTTAAACCTAGCCAATAGGTCAACTTGACCGTTGTAAAAAGCCAACAAAAGACGGTGCTGTCGCTATAGCGACGGTCAGGCGTGGATACAGCGACGTCCAAGGCTTTAGGCGTGGATACAGTGATGGCTAAGAGTATTGGCATGGATACAACAATGGCTATGCATGGATACAGCGACGCCTCGTTCCTGTTACATCGGATTTTACACCAAAAAGTAAGAAACGTGGAAAACCTCCGTGGAAAAATATGCACTTTTGTACTAGTGTTTATTGGATATTGGTAGTCATCTCCTAGCTTCACCTTGTGAGGTGATTCATGTTTTGAGAGCTTCACAAAGGATTCATTGAATCTAGTCATATGTTTGGAGGCCCCACTATCAATAAGCCAATCATTACTTCCATGAGTAATGTTACCTGTGAGAGCAGAAATCAGAACATATTCATCCTCGCTTGAAGAATCTTCACTTTCATATCTGGATCTCTTCTTGGATGGTTCATCATCCTCTGCAGCATGAGCATGATGTCTTTTATTGCTTCCATTCTTCTTGTGAGAGGTAATTTTTTTCTTAGGACAATCTCTAGCAAAGTGTCATTTTTCATCACATGTATAGCAAATGTATTTATACCTATCTCTAGGCTTTCTAGGGTTGTTCCTGTGATGAGAGTACTTACTTCTGTGATGGATGGATCTGGATTTCTTGGATTGTACTGTGAGAGCTTGATCTTCACTTCCCATCTTCTCTTCTCGAGCTGCTATTCGAGCTTCTTCTTGAGAACATTCTTCCCACAGTCTGTTGAACTTGACTAACTTCTTTCTAGCACAGATCCCTTGAATGAAAGAGTCCCATGTCCTAGGGAGACCATTCAAGGTGGTCATCACAATTTCTGCATTCTCCACTTCTTCATCTACTACTTCCAATTGTTCCTTGATCTGAGAAACCCTTGTGAAGTAATATTGGATGGTCTCTGCATTTTGGATCTTCACATTCTTCAGTTGATTTCTCAGAGTCATCTTCCGGTTTATGTTCTTCCCTTCAAACAATTTGGTTAGGGCATCAAACATAGCTTTAGATGTCTTGAGAGAGGACACCTATGGGATAAGGTGATCCTTGATAGAATCAGCAATGATCCTCTTTTCCATAACCATCTTCTTCTTATGTAAGGCCTTTGCCTCATCTCCCTCTGGAATTGGAACCTCCTCATGGATGTAGGAGTCTAACTCATTTTCTTCCAGGACCAGGGAAATCCTATACTTCCAGGCTCGAAAGTTATCAGCTCCCTCAAGATTTTCATCAAGATTGGTATGATGAGACATCTTAACTGAGAACCTCAAATGGAAATACAAAATATTTTAGATCTTACCAGGTTCAAAATGTCGGATCTGAAACTTGAGCTGAAATCCTGCAGTACTGGATTAGGAGCAAATTAGGGTTTTGCTTTTTCGAAGTTCTGTTCACCCAAATGCCTTGAAATTTGTCCCTAACTTCGATTTTGGGGAGGAGATCAATCCAGGCCTAGGATCACTAAAAAATTCCTCTTCTGTGAAAATCCCTAATTTCCGACAGCAGTGACAGGTCCAAAACTGAAAAACCTCAGAATTGGATTCTGCTTCGACAGAAAGATGCGCCCTAGGGAGGATAGTTATTCCACCTTAATTTTGCTGAAAATCTATGGAGGAAGATCCACAAACTAGGAAGCCCTAGTTCCCATAGCTACACAGTGTCTTATTCTCAGGTTAGCTCTGATACCATGTTATTTTTTCAGCATTAATCTAGCATTATTAGGATCTTTAACTAAGAGAATAAAAAGCACAACAATCAAACACAAGAGACAATGAACACAGTTTTTTTCCTCAGGGAAACCATAAAGGAGAAAACCCCGCAACTTCCTCAGAGATAGAATCAAAACCAAAATAGAAAATCCCAAAATAGTAAGTGATATCCCGACAATAGTAATCTTCTTCTTGTCTAGCCCTAGTCTCTTCTCCTTCCTCAACTATGCGCTACAATTGAGTGTGGATGAGTTGTGTGATAAATAGAGATTCCTGTTCTCTATTTATACTAATCCCAACATGACTAAAACCCTACTAGGGCCGACCTCTACTAGGAGAGTCTAATAACCCTAGTACCCCAGAACTGCGGGGACTTTAACCCTTAGACAATCGGAGGGTTACCTACATGACTTGACATGACTTGTTTACATAATAGATCCTCCCGATCGGAACATTGGGGCATGAAAACATGACTCAATTACATAATAGATACATCCTGGAATAAACATCGGGTTACAAGACATAAGATACATAGATGAATACATTCCAAAGTTACAAATACATCAACACCAATTTTGGTCGGCAATATTTTCTTAATGACAACCCATGGTGAGCTTTTTCATAAAGTGCGGCATCTCTGCCCGAGAAAGGATAAAATTATGTAGAGGGGAATGGGATTGGATTGAATATGCCAAGGTGGTCCTTTTCATTTGATGGTCTACATAGTCAGCAAAAGGAGGTAAACGAGATGATGCAGATGCCCTTTCCTATACTTTAACGAGTGGGAAAGGAAGCAGTTGTCCTCGATAATCTTTTCATTATTTTAGGAGTCAGAAAATAGCTTAAAAGAAACTCTAGTATGGTCAATCGATTGCAATGGCACAGGCGGTGCCCCATATCGGGATGGTGGACACTGGTCCAAATGTCATCCATGGAGTATGGATGTAGCAGGTGGATCTTAAACATACCAATACATGCACAGGATAGATCGCAGAAAAGGCACGTGAGTCAGTGTGGCAGATGCACGCAAAACAAAGTGGCTCTTAGACAGATGTTAGGAGAGTCGTGTGTGAATTGTGGTGAATGGAATTGACTACATGTGATGTGAGTGCAAGTCTGGAGGCAGTTATATGATAAATACATGCAAAGGAAATGATTCATCTTCTAGGCGATGGTCCGGATATCTGCATAAGGTGCGGTGGACAGAGTAGACAACTATGTGTTAAAAATCAAAATGATATTCCTTGATGGGCGATGGCCCAAAAATACGCATGAGTAGTGGTAGGAAAGTGTGATGCAAGTACAGGTCTGCAAACACTTGCATCACCATGATGTGGCTCATAAATCGAGGTAACTTCTGGAAAGTGGTCCTAAAATTTGTTTGTTTAAATAAGAGACGATGGTCTCAAAAGGAGATAGAAATTTGAGCTCGAAGGTGTGAGGAGTGTCTCGAACAGGCTTCGAGTGACTCTGAACTAGCAGCTAATGGTGTTGCCCCTAAATGGCGGGTTTCTGATTTGTGGTAAAAACATTGTAAAACAAAAATGTAAAAAAAACTACGCTATAAGGGACTCATAGTGGTGGTATTAGGCATAGGCTCTCTTGAGGTGGAGCCCGTTGCGCGGATTCTTCAAGAGTCGACCATATGATTCAGTGAGGAGGTATGCCCCCTTGCCAAGATGAAGGTCATTGGCAAGGCGGGGTGATGAAATATGGTATTTTCTGGGAAGAACCGATTCCACACTATGGTTTTAAGGGAATGGGGTAAAACCAGAGGTGGTCTTACAGATCTCTCCATCATCGCATAAGTGGTGTCAGGGTAGATCAAGTGGATATTCCATGACCGATGAGACGGAAGGGAAATTGGTGCTAGAGATCATGTAAATTGTATTGGTTGTGTCTTTGGTGGCCTTGCCCCCAGTCTCTATTGGAGGAAGAGGGGCAGGCGTGGAGATGGGAAGAGTCTTTGATTGACCCAGAGGTAGGTGCAACATCATCTCAATTGGATGGACATGAGTCAAGACATCCTAGGGCCTTAGAGGTAGGGTAGGTGGTTCAAGGTACCACATAGGATCTCCCAGTGTGAAATCCTATAGATTACGGGTTGCCAAGATAGACTTACTCATGATCCGAGATGGTAGGAAAAGGAAAAGGATCATGTTGATCGGGAATGAACCCCAATGTTTGCCTGGTAACTGAGATTGAGGTTGCGACTGAGGTTGCAGCTGTGGATAGGAAAACAACGGAAGAGACAGGTCTGATGGACCATTAGTGATGGTGGAGAGAAGAGGGTCTGTAGAACTGGACATCATGTAAATGGACATGGCGTCTGAAGAAGGAGGTGGTGAACTTCTTCGATCAGGGTGATCTCAAATTTGAGGGAATGTTATCGGAGGTCGACTAAAGCCATTCAGAACTTGGGAAAGTCTTGGCAGTGGTGAGAATAGTGTCCATACAATCTACAAATGGCACACACATGGTTTGTTCTCAATTACTTGTTTCTGACTACTGGCCCGCTTGGAAGTTCAACCAAGGGGAGGTTTTTGGTTGTATCCATGGCATCCAGGAGTGCACAGATTATAGGAATTTTAGGGAAGTTTTGAGTTGGATGGCCCTGTACTTCGCAGACGGTGCAAGGTGGGATCTATCAAGGATCAGTGGTAGTTTTCGCATTCTTTCCCCTGGCCCTTTTTGGGTGGGGCAGTGCGGGTGCGGGTGCGGTGGTTGGTTTTTGCGGGCTTGGTGGAGGGTGATACTTGACCGCAATGGGTTGCACGGGGGTTAAGACTACCTAGGGCATTAGTGGTTGAGCTGGTGGATCAAGATACCACACAAGAATTCCCAACGTAAGGTTGGGTAAGTTTTAGGTGGCCATTATTGGCTTGCTCATGACACTAGGCGGGGGAAAGAGGAAGGGAATTGTGTGGACCTGAGTGGAGCCCAGATAACTCTGTGATGGTTGTATGTGAGGATGAGGTTGTTGTTGCGGCTATGCGTAATGATGTGGCTGTGGATGATGTTGCGGCTGTTATTGATATTAGGGCTACGGATAGTGTTTTGGTTGTGGCTACGGTTGTTGTTTGGGTGCAGCTGTGCTGGATGAGAGCATGCACAAATCCGTAATCCCATTTGGTGTCAGCGATGATACTAAGGGGAAAGAATCCATCATGGTGGTATCGGCAAACAACCCAAGGCCCACATTCAACAATGGGGAGGCTAGTATGTTGTCAACTATGGTGTTGACAGTAGGGATAACATTGGTAGGTGCGGTTAGTCCTTGCAGGTCAATGGTGTTGATCGTAGGGATAACATTGGTAGGTGATGTTAGCCCTTGCGGATCGTGATAAGTCATTTGGTCAACTGTCATGATTTTCCCTTCATGGGGGAACATCATGAGATGGAAGATAGTTGATTCTACAGCACTGATGGCGTACATATAAATCCTTCCGAGGAGAAGGTTATAGTCCAATTGATCATTGACAACCTCTATGTCAATTAGAACTATCTTCCTGGCTAATGTGATGGGGACATGGGGGAGGATTCCTTGGGCTTTAGTGGGATGGCCATCATAAGCCTGTAGAGTTATGGAGGATGGTTGCACAATTAGGGATCCAAGTTTCTACCAGAATAGGGTTGACATAACGCACGTGGATGCCCCCTCATGCACTATGCAATGGTGCACAACCAAATTCTGGATAGACACCGTGATTTGAAAGGAAATGGTTGATGGAATTCACGCTTCTCCATTCTTTGGGTCGAATGTGATCAACTTGGAGTCAGAGAGATCCATGGCACCAAGGGCGGCTAGTAAGGATTTCCGCTGTGTTGGGAAAGTTTTGAGTACCTCAAGAGTGGACATTGCGGTAGGCTTTTGGGCCAAATCGTCCACGATGCTGTATCTAATAGTAGCTCTAGCTGTGGCATTGTTGGAAATTCAGCATATTGGGGGACATGTCAAAGGGGGAAACTGAAGAGGTGCATTGACTATTTTAGATGTAGATTCTGCTAATGTGTCAGTGGGTTTGGTGTTGGTTCCGTACTGATTTCGTCTGATATGTAGATTGACCTCTTTAGTGGTCATATCTAGCAGGTGGTGGACACCTGTTTCTATCGTGGGAGGTGCCCCCGGAGCATTGGTATTGGGTTGGGGATGGGTTGCGGTTCCCACCAATCCTTGGACTGGCAATGGGTTTTGGATCACCATAGGAGGAGGTCCTTGTGGTGCCGGGTTAGGTTGGGCTTGGTCCATTGTATTGGTGCCATGTTGAAACTTGTTTCTAATGGCCTGTTTAGCATGACCCGTGAAGGGACATTCGAATGTGTAGTGCTCATAGACCTTGCAAAGTGTGCACGATTGGTTTGTCCGCAACAGAGCATTGCGTCTTGGTGCATTTGGTCGTTGAGGATTTTGGGCTGGTTGGTTTGCCGCAGAATTGTTGGGAGGATTTGGTTGTTGACTGCCTCCCTACAGTTGATTGCTACCTGGGTTCTAAGGTTGGTTATTTCTGGCTTTCCCTTGTTGGTTATTGGGGGCTGCATGGTTGGGACGGTTTTGTTGTGCAAACACCTGTCCCAATGGAGAAGGTGGAGCAGGGGTGGGGGCTTGAACAGCTTGCACCAGTGGTGCATAGTAGATTCGGGTGGGTGCTAGTGCCAAAAATGTGGGAATTTGTCCCGCGTATTGCTGTATTGGCCAAGCCAAGGCCTAAGCCCACTACGGTGGCATAGATTGTGCATATGAAGTTGTGGCTCCGGACTGGGACATCATTTGTGCATAGTCCATAGTTTGGTTTTGGTAAGCAACACTAGGAGTGTTGCTTGGTTGTGGTGGTATTGCAGGTGGTGTTAGACGGTGTTGTGGTTGGTGAGAGACAAAACCTATGATGCCATCTATAGTATGGGATGCCTCCGGTGCGTCCCGATAGGAAGTGCCCGCACAAGGAGCATTTGGAATGACGGTGTAAAGGTATCTAGACTGTGCACATATCAAATCAAACTGCTAGGATTTCAAGATGGCCTCCTCTTCAGATTGGGGACGTTGGATGTGATGTCCTTTGCTATAGGTGGGAGCAAATTTTTAAGTAACCAATCCAGGAAGATCCTATCATCAAGTTGGATCTTACACAAACTATGGCGTCGCCACCACTCATGGATGTGGTCGGTTATGTGGATCACAGTATTCTAGTGGAAAGATAACAAGATCTTCACCCCTTCATCATATCTGATAGGGAGTTGGAAATATTGCAAGAACATGAACGCTAGGGAGTTGAAATCCAGGTACTTGGCTTGTGGTAGCTCAATGTACCACTTGGCTGCAGCACCTGTGAGGGTACATTGGAATAGTCTTAGCCTGATCGAATCATATACAATGTTGTTTGATGAGAACCATAGATGAAATGTAATGATATGGTTTTGGGGGCACTCCCTACCCTTCCCTTCAAACTTGGGAATGTCTGAGGGAAGTTTGGTTGGGATGGGAAAAAAAAGTTTGATCGTGGATAGGGTCATTTGTTAACTGAGCCACGTTAAGTAGGTTGAGACGTTCCATGAAAGGAGGTTTGACCCCAAATTGATGTGAGATGGGGTAGCCATGGTGGTGGGGTTTGCAGGTACATGATGCACCTGCATAGCTAGGGGTACTTATGGCACCATTGTGGATGGGCTAGTGCCCCCAAGTGTGGCAGGAGGGGTAGTGTAGGTGGAAGGGCCACTTCCCCCATGTATCCCAAGTGGGACAATGTGGGTTGAAGGAATACTACCCCCATCTGTTACAGGTGGGAAAAATTGACTGGTCAATATGGGTGGTGGTGGATGGCTTATGACGGTTTGCATGACCATGTTGGGGCCACCTGTAGGGGTGTTGGTGGTGGTTTGTGGTGTGGAAATGGGGGTTTCTAATCCTATTCTCGTGAATAAAAAATAGGGTACCATCCACGTTTGCACAAAATTCTACGATCTTAATGGGGTGTGTCCCAAAGACAACTTCCCAACACCCTGCATCGATCAGATTATCGATGCATGTGCCGGACATGAGGTCTTTTCCTTCATGGATAGATTTTCCGTATATAACCAAATTCAGATCTAGAAAGAAGATCATTATAAGACTGCATTCACAACCCCGTGGGGCACATTGACATATCGAGTAATGCCCTTTGGTCTGAAAAACACTGGAGCCACCTTCCAGTGCACCATGACATATTGTTTCCATGATCTAATCCATATCATATTGGTCTACCTGGATGATCTTACCGCTCGATCTCCAAAATGAGCATAACATATGGATGACTTACGGCAAGTATTTTTACGTTGTCATAAGTACAAAATTTGCCTGAATCCCCTAAAGTGTGTTTTTTGTGTCTCAGGAAGCCGTCTACTTAGTTTTATTGTATCCCACAAAGGGATAACTGTAGACCCCCTCAAAGTTTAGGCTATCCTTGAACTTCATTCACCAAAAACTCAGCACCAACTACAGAGCCTCCAAGGCAAGGCCAACTTCCTTCACCGCTTTGTACCAGAATATGTAACAAAATCCTATGGATGCATCCGCCTGCTCTGCACAAAAATCCCCTTTATTTGGGATCAGCAAGCATAAGAATCATTTGATGCACTCAAGCAATCCTTGGCTTCTGTACCATTACTCTCAACACCAAACTTCACCCGAGACTTCATTCTCTATGTGTCAGCCTCAGACAACGCCATTGCTGGAGTCTTGGTCCAAGAAGATGATGCTTGCCATGAGCACGTGATTTACTACATCAGTCAGAAGCTGAAAGACCCCCCACTACAATATTCACCCAAGGAGAAATTGGCCATTGCCATCATCTTCTTGGCTCAAACGTTGCGCCAATACATCATTGCAAACCATACTCATGTAGTGGCCAATTCCCCAATGTGGTACCTCTTAAGTCATCGCCTCCTACAAGGTCGCACGGCTAAGTGGGTAGTCATTCTCCAAGAATTCAACTTAGAATTCGTTTCCCCAAAAAGCACAAAGGCACTTGCACTAGCCGTGCTCATGACCGACTTACCTCCATTAACCGCGTCATCACCACCCAAGGATGACCTCCCTGATGATTTTATGTTCGTCATATCCATGGAAGACACATGGTATGGGGACATCCTTTTATATTTACAAACACATAAGTTTGTAGCGCACTTAAACTGTGAGGATAGGTGATGCATCCGACATCAAGCCATTCACCACTTGCTGATTGGAGATGTTTTGTATCGTCGATGCATTAATATCATCATACGTCGTTGCCTCACCCGTGACGAGGCCGAGACCATCCTCAATGATTGTCATAATAGAGACTGTGGTGGCCACCTTTTAGGCCTAGAAACTGCCCAGAGGATTCTACGCGTCGGCTACTTCTGGACTTCTATATTTGCTGATTGCATAGAGGTAGTGAAGCATTGTCGCAACTGTCAGCTCTTTGCCCCAAAGGCAAGAACCCCCCCTGCATCGCTACACCCCGTAGTTACAGTCGAGCCTTTCTGCAAATGGGCAATAGACTTCATGACAATCAACCCTATCTCGGCCAACGGTCATAAATACATCATTATGGCAGTCGATTACTTCACTAAGTGGGTCGAGGCCATGCCCACATTTGATTGAAAAAAGTGAAACAACAGTGTGCTTCTTCTTCAACCATGTTATTTCATGATTTGGTGTTCCTAAACAATTAGTCTCAGACCATGGAGCAAACTTTCAAGACGATGTTTGGGATGAGTTGTCAACCATGTTGAAATTCGAACACCAGTACTCATCTTCCTACTACCCCCTGGGCAACGACCAAGTTGAAGCAGTCAACAAAATAATCAAAACAATGCTCCAAAGGATGGTGGGAAACCATAAAACCAACTGGAATCACATGCTATTCTCCACCCTATGGACTTATCGCACATCCACAAAAACTGCAACCGGTTTCACTCCTTTCTGCCTAGTACATGGCGTTGAATCAGTACTCCCTATAGAGTGCCAAATCCCATCCCTTTTCCTCATAGTAGAACTCCTCCCTGATGCTTCTCCTTTAGAATAATGACTCCTCCAACTCGAGCAAAACATAGAATACCATCAAGCTTCCCTCTAGGCCATTGAAACAGTGAAAACACGATCAAAGGCCCACTATGACTCCCATGTCCACCCTTGCACCTTCAGTGAAGGCGATATGGCTCTAGTCTACGACCAACCCAATGATAAGTTGGGAAAAAGCAAGTTCAATTCAATGTGGTATGGCCCATACGTCATCCATCATTGCCTCAGAAAAGGGGAATACACCCTTATTGACTCTAATGGACTACTCTTGGAGAACCCTCGTAACGGGCTCTACCTTAAGAGATTTTATGCTTAACATCACCAATGAGTCGTTTCATTTTATTTTCTTGTTTTTCAACATTTTTAGCACAAGTAAGGGGAAAAACCATTACATGCTAATCCAAAGTCACCTAGAACCGGTTCAAGACACCTCTCACACCTCCAGGCTCAAATTTCCATTTCCTTATGATACCATCGTCTCATATTTAACAAACAAATTTCGAGACCGCTCCCTGAAAGTCACCTTGATTTACAAGCCACAACATGGTGATGCAAGTGTCTGTGGACTTGTACTTGCATCACACTTTCCTACCACTACTCATGTGCATTCTCAGGCCACCTCCTATCAAGGAATATCATTTTGATTTTTAACACATAGCTGTCTACTCCGTCCACCGCACCTTATGTAGATAACTGGACCATCACTCGGAAGACAGATCATTTCCTTTGCATGTATTTGGCATATAACTACCTTCAAAATTGCACTCACATCACATGTAGTCAAGTCTATCCACCACAATTCACACACAATTCTCTTGACCTCTGTCTGAGAGCCACTTTGGTTTGCATGCCTCTGTCGTACCGACTCGCATGCCTTTGTAGCGATCTATCCTGTGCATGTATTCGTATGTTTAAGAGCCACCTGCTCCATCCATACTCCACAGATGAAATTTGGAGTCCACTGTCATGATATGGGGCACTTCCTGTGCCACCACAATCGGTTTACCATACTAGAGTTTCTTTTAAGCTACTTTCTGACTCCTAAAAGAATGAAAAGATTGCCGAGCGTAGCTGCTTCCTTTCCCACTCGTTAAAGTATAGGAAAGGGTGTCTACATCATCTTGTTTATCTCCTTTTGCTGACTATGTAGACCATCAAATGAAAAGGACCACCTTGGCATATTCAAGCCAAGACCATTCCCCTCTGCATACTTTTATGCTTTCTCGGGAAAAGGGGCCACACTTTACGAAAAAGATCACCATGGGTTGTTGTTAAGCTCTTTTCTAGCCTTCTCATCAAGAAAAGATTGCTGAGAAAACTTGGTTTCATTCATGCTCATAAAAGTATTTGAATGACCGTCTAGTTAGTATAGGTTTAACCTTTTCCGGCCTGATTGGACTACCAATGCTAAATAATTCTCACATCCCCTACAGGATGGGCGAGCTCTCCTAGGTATACTTTTATCCCTTTTCGGGCACAGGAGACTACCAACGAAAAAGAGTCCCCACTGGAGTCTTCTTCTTGCTTTTAGACTCTCTAAAATTGAAAGCACCATCGAGCATTCACTCTCTTGGGCTCACCAAAAATCCACGAGATCGTACCACAACGGTGTCTCTAGACACCACCCCATAGAAGATAGTTTGGCAGCATTCCCACTTTGGGTCACCTTTCTTCAGAATATTTTGCAATGTGTCTTCTTCGGCTCCCATCAATATCAAAAGTGTCTACCTCCCCCAAGTATTTCCCATCTGTAGTGACATTCCCAGTATTACAGCTATGATCCCTTTCCCATGAGTCAGTTACATTTGCTACCTGGTCTACCCTACCATCATACTCTGAACAAAGGAATTTTGAGTCTACTACACTCCCTTTGCCCTTGTTCAACTTTTTCCCTCCTCCCCCCCATTCAGTGGGTCATTCCGCAGATTGTCTCACATCTTTCGGTTATCTCCCTCATGCTTCTGTTCAATGAAACATCATTGCCTTAACCAGGGGAAGGTCTCCCTCTGTCAATGACAACACACATATTCCAAATGAGAGACCCAGAGGTCCCTGTATCCTAGTTTCATTATACCTTCAATGGGTCGAGATGGGCCACCATGCCCTAGCTTGGAGAAGCACCTCTCTTGAGAATGGGGGAAGCTATGGCTCAATGAGAGGATGGATTAGAGGGAGAGTGAATGGCTTGAGAGGAAAAATGGTCTCAAGGCACTCACTTGGGAAGCATAACAGTATGTAAGGAAGGAATGTTTTGAGAGTGACCCCCACCCCTCTATTTATATCTTTTTTAGGGTTCTAAGCCCCTGGTCAGGGATTTAGCCCGTTTTTTGGTATTTTAGCCCTTTTTGCTCAATCTTTAGCTCCTTTTACGGTTTTAGGCTCCTTTTAGGGGTTTTAGCCCCTTTTTGGAGGATTTAGCCCCTATGAGAGCTATTTAGGCTCTTTTAAGGGATTTTTAAGCCCTTTTTCATGTTTTTAAGATTTCTTGAAGGCGTGGGGGTCAAATGGGGTCAAATGAGGGTCGTGCATGGGTGTCCTTGGGTGGTGTAGGCCATGTAGAGCTCAGTGAGGGAATTTTTGGGTTAACAGATTGCCCCCTGATGTGTGAGGGCAGGAGCTCATCATATGGCCGACAGACATCATAGGATTTTCTGTGGAGAGGTGGTGCTTCCTAGTCTAGGGCATGGTGGCTTTTGGTTTTTGTATTAATATGGCTCCCATCAATGGGTAAGATAAAAATAATGTGTGACATGTATATGGATGAGGCGGGCATTCCCATTCTAATAAAAATGGTGAAATAATAATGTGATCTATGCTCTATAATAGAAGAGTCGATCATATACAACTGATGATACATAGTGTTTTCCTCAATGAGAGGTTGAATACAATACTGATCTGAAGAACTGATACATTGGACCCATGGAATTCTCATGGAATGTTATATATTCATGACTGATAGCCTGTTGGATCTGGAATGGTACATAGCTATATGGACTTACTGATTGAGAGTCGGAGTCTCTGTGGTACAAGTATGCTGCATCAACCATAAATCTATATAGAAGCACTGTTGGGGCTTTTGAACACTGTCTCCAATACAACTGAGAAATCATAAGGGACATAACCTGTTTAGGTCCCTCAAATAGACTCATCAATGTTCTAGAGTTAGGCGACATCTGAGGTCTTTGACCAAATACTACAATGACGAATACCCTGTACGAATCTCAACGATGCGATGGTGCAGTTGGAGTCGAGCACATGAGAAAAACCATCCCGAGAGGCACTAAGGAATCCTCTCAAGTGGTCCAAGGAACTCATCAATGGGGTTAATGAAACCAGGATATAGGGATCTCTGGGTCTCTCCTTTGGAATACGTGCGTTGTCATCGACAGAGGGAGACCTGCCCCTAGTTAAGGCAATGATGTTTCCTTAACTAGAAGCACGAGGGAGATAACCGAAAGATGTGAGACAATCTGCAGGCTGACCCATTGAATGGGGGGGGGAGGGAAAGAGTTGAATAGGGGCGGAGGGAGTGTAGTAGACTCAAACTTCCTTTTTTCAGAGTATGACACCAGGGCGGACCAAGAAGCAAATGAAACTGACTCATGGTAAAGGGATCATAGCTGTAATACTGGGAATGTCACTGCAGATGGGAAATACTTGGGGGAGGTAGACACTTTTGATATTGATGGGATCCAGGGAAGACACATTAAATATTATTTTGAACAAAGGCGACCCAAAGTGGGAATGCTACCAAACTATCTTCTATGGGGTGGTGTTTAGAGACACCATTGTGGTATGATCTCATAGATATTTGGCGAGCCCGAGAGAGTAAATGCTTGATGGTGCTTTCAATTTTAGAGAGTCTGAAAGCACAAAGAAGACTCTAGTGGGGGCTCTTTTTCATTGGTAGTCTCTTGTCCCCGAAAAAGGATAAAAGTATAGATAAGAGAGCGCACCCATCCTGTAGGGGATGAGAGACTTCTTTACCGTTGGTAGTCCAATTAGCCTGGAAAAGGTTAAACCTATACTAATTGGACGGTCATTCAGATACTTTTACGAGCATGAACAAAACCAAGTTTGCTCAGCAATATTTTCTTGATGGGAAGGCCGGAAAAGAGCTTAACGACAACCCATAGTGAGATTTTTCGTAAAGTGTGGCCCCTCTACCTGAGAAAGCATTAAATTATGCAAAGGGGAATGGTCTTGGCTTGATTATGCCAAGGTGGTCCTTTTCATTTGATGGTCTACATAGTCAGAAAAATGAGATAAATGAGATGATGTAGATGCCCTTTTTTATACTTTAACAAGCGGGAAAGGAAGCAGCTCCGCTCGGCAATCTTTTCATTCTTTTAGGAGTCAGAAAAGAGCTTAAAAGAAACTCTAGTATGGTCAACAGATTGCGGTGGCATAGGTGGTGCCCCATATCGGGATGGTGGACAGTGGTCCAAATGTCATCCATGGAGTATGGATGGAGCATGTGGCTCTTAAACATACCAATACATGCACAAGATAGATCATGACAAAGGCACATGAGTTGGTGCGGCAGAGGCACGCAAACCGAAGTGGATCTCGGACAGAGGTTAGGAGAGTCGTGTGTGAATTGTGGTGGATGGACTTGACTACATGTGATGTGAGTGCAATTCCAGAGGCAATTATATGCCAAATACATGCAAAGGAAATGATCTCTCTTCCAGGCGATGGTCCGGATATCTGCATAAGGTTGGGTGGACGGAGTAGACAGCTATGTGTTAAAAATCAAAATGATATTCCTTGACGGGCGGTGGCCTGAAAACCCACATGAATAGCGGTAGGAAAGTGTGATGCAAGTACAAGTCTACAAACACTTGCATCACCATGATGTGGCTCGTAAATTGAGGTAAATTCCATGAAGCGGTCCTAAAATTTGTTTGTTTACACATGAGACGATGGTCTCATAAGGATATAGAAATTTGATCCTGGAGGTGTGAGGGGTGTCTCGAACAGGCTCCGAGTGACTCTGAACTAGAAGCTAATGGTTTTGCCCCTAAATGGTGGGTTTTTTATTTGTTGTAAAAACATTGTAAAGCCAAAACGGAAAAAAAACTATGCTATAAGGGACTCATAGTGGTGGTATTAGGCATAGGCTCTCTTGAGGTGCAGCCCATTGCGTGACTTCTTCAAGAGTCGACCATCTGAGTCAATGAAGAGGTATGCCCCCTTGTCGAGACGAAGGTCATTGGGAAGGTGGGGTGACAGAATCTGGTCTTTTATGGTAAGAACTAATTCCACACTATGGTTTAAAGGGAATGGGGTAAAACTAGAGGTGGTCTTACAGATCTCTCCATCATCGCATAAGTGGTGCCGAGGTAGATTAGGTGGATATTCCATGGCTGATGAGACAAAAGGGAAACTGGTGCTAGAGATCATGTAAATTGTATTAGTTGTGGCTTTGGTGGCCTTGCCCCTAGTCTCTGTTGGAGGAAGAGGGGCAGGCCTGGAGATGGGAAGAGTCTTTGATTGACCCAGAGGTAGGTGCAACATCATCTCAATTGGAAGGACATGAGTCAACACATCCAGGGGCCTTAGAGGTAGGGTAGGTGGTTCAAGGTACCACATAGGATCTCCTAGTGTGAAATCATGTAGATTGTGGGTTGCCAAGACAGACTTACTCATGATCTCGGATGGTAGGAAAAGGAAAGGGAAAAGGAAAAGGAAAAAGAAAAGGATCGTGTTGATCGGGAATGAACCCCAATGTTCCCTTGGTAACTGAGGTTGAGGTTGTGACTGAGGTTATGGTTGTGGCTAAGGAAACAACAGAAGAGACAGGTCTAATGGACCATCAGTGATGGTGGAGATAAGAGGGTATATAGAACTAGACATCATGTAAATGGACATGGTGTCTGAAGAAGGAGGTGGGGGGTGAACTTCTTTGATCAGGGTGATCTCAGATTCAAGGGAATGTTGTCAAAGGTTGGCTAAAGCCATTTGGAACTCAGACAAGTCTTGGCAGTGGTGAGAATAGTGTCCATAAAAACCATAGAAGGTGCAAGCATGGTTTGTTCTCAATGACTTGTTTCTAACTATTAGCCCACTTGGGAGTTCAACCACGGGAAGGTTTTCCATTGTATCCCTGGAGTCCAAGTGTACTTGAATTATAGGAATTTCAGTGCAGTTTTAAGTTGGATGGTCCTGTACTTCATAGACAGTGCAAGGTAGGATATGTCAAGGTTCAATGGTAGTTTTTGCATTCTTTCCCCTGGCCCTTTTTTGGGTGGGGTGATGCGGGTGTGGGTACAGTGGTTGGTTTTTGTGGGCCAGGTAGAGGGTGAGACTCGACTGCAATGGGTTGCATGGGGGTTAAGACTATTTGGGGCATTAGTGGTTGAGTTGGTGGATCAAGATACCACACAGGAATTCCCAATGTAAGGTTGGGTAAGTTTAAGGTGGCCATTACCGGCTTGCTCATGACACCAGGTGGGGAAAAGAGGAAGGGAATTGTATGGACTAGAGAGGAGCCTAGGTAAATCCCTTATGGTTACATGTGGGGATGAGGTTGTGGTTGCGGCTATGCATAATGCTGTGGTTGCAGATGATGTTGTAGCTGTTGTTGATGTTGCGGCTATAGACAGTGTTGTGGTTGTGGGTGGGGCTACGGCTATGGTTGTTGTTTGGGTGTAGTAGTGCTGGATGAGAGCATGCACAAGTTTGCAGTCTCGTTTGGTGTCAGTGGTGATACTAAGGGGAAAGAAGTCGTCATGGTGGTATCGAAAAACAACCCAAGGCCCACATTCAAAAATAGTGAGGCTGGTATGTTGTCAACCATGGTGTTGACCATAGGGATAACATTGGCAGGTTCAGTTAGCCCTTGCAGATCAATGGTGTTGATTGTAGAGATAACATTGGTAGGTGCTGTTAACCCTTGTAGATCATGATAAGTTAGTTGGTAAACCGTCAAGATTTTCTCTTCGTGGGGGAAAATCATGAGACGAAAGATAGTTGATACTACGACTCTCATGGCCTACATATAACTTCTTCCGAGGAGAATATTATAATCCAATTGAGCATTGACAACCTCTATGTCAATCAAAACTTCCTTCCTGACTAATGTGATGGGGACGTGGGGGAGGATTCCTTGGATTTTAGTGGGATGGCCATCATAAGCCCGCAGAGTTGTGGAGGATGGTTGCAGAATTGGGGATCCAAGTTTTTTCTAGACTAGGGTAGACATAACGCACGTGGATGCCCCCTCATCCACTATGCACTGGTGCATGACCAAATTCCGGATAGACACCGGGATTTAAAAGGCAATGGTTGATGACATTCACGGTTCTCCATTCTCCATGTTGAATTTGATCAAATTGGAGTCAGAGGGGTCCACAGCACCGAGGGTGGCTAGTAAGGCTTTCCACTGCATTGGGAAAGTTTTGAGTGCCTCATGAGAAGACATGGCAGTAGGTGTTTCGGCCAAATCATTCACTATGCTGTAGCTGACAGTAGCTCTAGCCGTGGCGTTGTTGGAAACCCAGCATATGGGGGGGCGTGATAAAGGGGGTAACTGAAGAGGTGCATTGGTTGTTTCAGACGTAGATGCTGCTGATGTGTCGACGGGTTTGGTGTTGGTTTTGTACTGATTTCATTTGGTTTGTAGATTAACCTCTTCAGTTTTCATAGCTAGCAGGTGGTGGACACCTGTTTTTACCGTGGAAGGTGCCCCCGGAGTGTTGGGATTGGGTTGGGGAGGGGGTACGATTGGCACCAATCCTTGGACTAGTAATGGGTTTTCTAGCACCATAGGAGGAGGTCCTTGTGGTGCTGGGTTAGGTTGGGCTTGGTCGATAGTATTGGTGGCATGCTGAACCTCGTTTCTAATGGACTGTTTAGCGCAACCCATGATGGGACACTTGAATTTGTAGTGCCCTCAAAGGAGCCTAAAACCCTAAAAGGAGCTAAAGATTGAGTGAAAGGGGCCAAAAGCACAAAAAAGGGTCTAAAGCCCTGAACAGGGGCTTAGAACTGTAGAAAAGCTATAAATAGAGGGGTGGGGGTCACTCTCAAAAAATTCCTTCCTTGCATATTGTTATGTTGCCCAAGTGAGTTCCTTGAGACCAGTTTGCCTCTCAATCCATTCACTCTCCCTCTCATCCATCCTCCCATTGAGCGATAGCTCTGCCATTCTCAAGAGAGGTGCTTCTCCAAGCTAGGGCATGGTGGCCCATCTCCACCCATTGAAGGTATAATGTTTGTTTTGTCTTGTTTGCTTAGTTTTTCTTTTCTAACCTATCTTTGCTTGCAGGTTTCATGGCCTAACATGTTCTTGCAGGTCTCCATTGTTTGTTTGCGGGTTTTCTAACAAGTTGTATGTAGGGTATTGGATCTAAACCCATAACCATGTGTGCAGAGGGGTTTCCATCTCTTTCTTTTCTATTCTTTATTTCCTTTTTGTTTTGTTTTTCTTGCATAACCACCAGGAACCCTATCCTTCTGCCTTATAGATGGAAGGTAGCCATTCCTTCCCTATAGCAAGGGAGAAATCCCTGCTACAGAACTGGTGACCATACTAGGAAAAACAATTTCTGTAGCAAGGATTTCTCCCTTGCTACAGGGCAAGAATGGCTACCTTCTATCTATGGGATGGAAGGATAGGGTTCTTGGTGGTTATGCAAGAAAAATGAAATAGAAAGGAAATAATAATAGAAAAGAAAGAAATGGAAACCCCTCTGCACACAAGGTTATGGGTTTAGATCAAATACCCGGGGTACAACTTGTTAGAAAACCTACAAGCAAACAATGGAGACCTGGAAGAACATGTTAGGCCACGAAACATGCAAGCAAAGATAGGTTAAAAAAACTAAGCAAACAAGAAAAAACATACATTATACCTTCAATGGGTGGAGATGGGCCACCATGCCCTAGCTTGGAGAAGCACCTCTCTTGAGAATGGGGGGGAGCTATGGCTCAATGGGAGGATGGATGAGAGGGAGAGTGAATGGCTTGAGAGGAAAAATGGTCTCAAGGCACTCACTTGAGTATCATAACAGTATGCAAGAAAGGAATGTTTTGAGAGTGACCCCCACCCCTCTATTTATAGCTTTATTAGGGTTCTGAGCCCCTAGTCAGGGATTTAGCCCCTTTTTTGGGCTTCTAGCCCCTTTCGCTCAATCTTTAGCTCATTTTAGGGTTTTAGGATCCTTTGAGGGGTTTTAGCCCCATTTTGGAGGCTTTAGCCCCTATGAGAGCATATACAACTGATGATACATAGTGTTTTCCTCAATGAGAGGCTGAATACAATACTAATATGAAGAATTGCTACATTGGACGCATGAAATTCTCATGGAATGCTATATCTTCATGACTCATGGCCTGCTAGATCTGGAATGGTACATAGATGTATGGACTTACTGATTGAGAGTCAGAGTCTCTATGGTACAAGTATGTTGCATCAATCATAAATCTATATAGAAGCACTGTTGGGGCTTCTAAATACTGTCTCCAATGCAACTTGGAAATCATAAGGGATATAACCTGTTTAGGTCCCTCGAATAGAGTCATCAATGTTCTAGAGTTAGGCGACATCCAGGGTCTTCAACCAAATAATGCATGAACCAATACCTTGTACGAATCTCAATGGTGCGATGATGTAGTTGGAGTCAAGCACATGAGAAACGACCATCCCGAGAGGCACTAAGGACTCCTCTCAAGTGGTCCAAGGAACTTATCAATGAGGTTAATAAAACCAGGATACAGGGACCTCTGGGTCTCTCCTCTGGAATATGTGTGTTGTCGTCGACAGAGGGAGACGTACGCCTGGTCAAGGCAATGATGTTTCCTTGACCAGAAGCACGAGGGAGATAACCAAAAGATGTGATAGAATCTGTAGATTGACCCATTGAATGGGAGGGGGAGGAAGGGAAAGAGTTGAATAGGGGAAGAGGGAGTGTAGTAGACTCAAAATTCCTTTGTTTAGAGTATGACGGCAGGGCAGAGCAGGAAGAAAGTGAAACTAACTCATGGGAAAGGGATCATAGTTGTAATACTGGGAATGTCACTGCAGATCAAAAATACTTGGGGCAGGTAGACACTTTTCAGATTGATGGGATCCAAGGAAGACACATTGCCCCTGGTTAAGGAGGTTTAAAAACATGAAAACAGGCTTAAAAATCCCTAAAAAGAGCCTAAATAGCTCTGATAGGGGCTAAAGCCTCCAAAAAGGGGCTAAAACCCCTCAAAGGAGCCTAAAACCCTAAAAGGAGCTAAAGATTGAGTGAACGGGGCTAAAATCCAAAAAAAAAGGGGCTAAAGCCCTAACCAGGGGCTTAGAACCCTAAAAAAGCTATAAATACCCTGCAAACAAATAATGGAGACCTGCAAGAACATGTTAGGCCATGAAACCTGAAAGAAAATATAGGTTAGAAAAAACTAAGCAAACAATATGAAACATACATTATACCTTCAATGGGTGGAGATGGGCCACCATGCCTTAGCTTGGAGAAGCACCTCTCTTGAGAATGGGGGGAGCTATGGCTCAATGGGAGGATGGATGAGAGGGAGAGTGAATGGCTTGAGAGGAAAAATGGTCTCAAGGCACTCACTCGGGCAGCATAACAGTATGCAAGGAAGGAATGTTCTGAAATTGACCCCTACCCTTGTATTTATAGCTTTTTTAGGGTTCTAAGCCCCTGGTCAGGGATTTAGCCCCTTTTTTGGGCTTTTAGCCCCTTTCGCTCAATCTTTAGCTCCTTTTAGGGTTTTAGGCTCCTTTGAGGGGTTTTAGCCCCTTTTTGGAGGGTTTAGCCCCTATCAGAGCTATTTAGGCTCTTTTTAGGGATTTTTAAGCCCTTTTTCATGTTATTAAGCCTTCTTGAGGAAGTGGGGGTCAAATGGGGTCAAACGAGAGTCGTGCATGGGTGTCCTTGGGTGTTGTAGGCCATGTAGAGCTGAGTGAGGGATTTTTTGGGTTAAAATATTTCCCCCTGATGTGTGAGGGAAGGAGCTCATCGTATGGCCAACGGAGATCATAGGATTTTTTGTGGAGAGGTGGTGCTTCCTGGGATGGGGCATGGTGGCTTTTGGTTTTTGTAATAATATGGTTCCCATCAATCGGTGAGACACAAATAATGTGTGACATGTATATGGACAAGGCTGGAATTCCCATGCTCGTAACAATGTCGAAAGAATAATGTGATCTATGCTCTATAATACAAGAGTCGATGATACATAGTGTTTTCCTCAATTAGAGGCTGAATACAATACTTATATGAAGAACTGCTACATTGGACCCATGGCATTCTCATGGAATGCTATATCTTCATGACTGATATCCTGTTGGATCTGGAATGGTACATAGTTGTATGGACTTACTGATTGAGAGTCAGAGTCTCTGTGGTACAAGTATGCTGCATCAATCATAAATCTATATAGAAGAACTACCGGGGCTTCTGAACACTGTCTCTAATTCAACCCGGAAATCATAAGGGACATAGCCTGTTTAGGTCCCTCGAATAGACTCATCAATGTGCTAGAGTCAGGCGACATCTGAGGTCTTCGACCAAATATTGCACGGACCAATACCCTGTATGAATCTCAACGGTGCGATGATGTAGTTGGATTCGAGCACGTGAGAAATGACCATCTCGAGAGGAACTAAGGACTCCTCTCAAGTGGTCCAAGGAACTCATTAATGAGGTTAATGAAACTAGGATACAGGGACCTATGGGTCTCTCCTCTAGAATATGTGTGTTGTCATCGACAGAGGGAGACCTGCCCTTGGTCAAGGAAAAGATATTTCCTTGACCAGAACCACGAGGGAGATAACCGAAAGATGTGAGACAATCTGCGGACTAACCCACTTAATGGGGGGGGGGGGAGGGAAAGAGTTAAACAGGGGCAAGGGGAGTGTAGTAAACTCAAAATTCCTTCATTCAGAGTATGACGGTAGGGTGGACCATGCAACAAATCAAACCAACTCATGGGAAAGGGATCATAGCTATAATAATGGGAATGTCACTACAGATGGGAAATACTTGGGGAGGTAGACACTTTTGATATTGATTGGATCCAAGGAAGACACATTGCAGAGTATTCTAAACAAAGGCGACCCAAAGTGGGAATGCTTCCAAACTAACTAGATGATCATTCAGATACTTTTATGAGCATGAATGAAACCAAGTTTGCTCAGCAATATTTTCTTGATGAGAAGGTTGGAAAAGAGCTTAACGACAACCCATGGTGAGATTTTTCATAAAGTGTGGCCCCTCTGCCCGAGAAAGCATAAAAGTATGTAGAGGGGAACAGTCTTGGATTGAATATGCCAAGGTGGTCCTCTTCATTTGATGGTCTACATAGTCAGCAAAAGGAGATAAATGAGATGATTTAGATGCCCTTTCCTATACTTTAACGAGCGGGAAAGGAAGCAGCTGCGCTCGGCAATCTTTTCATTCTTTTAGGAGTCATAAAAGAGCTTAAAAGAAACTCTAGTATGGCCAACCGATTGCGGTGGCACAGGTGGTGCTCCATATCGGGACGGTGGATAGTGGTCCAAATGTCATCCACGGAGTATGGACAGAGCAGGTGGCTCTTAAACATACCAATACATGTACAGGATAAATCACGGCAAAGGCACATTTTGTACTTGCGGCAAGGTAAAAATACTTGCCACAAGTCGTCCATATTTTGTGCTCATTTTGGTGATTGAGCGGTAAGATCGTCTAGGTAGACCAATATGATATGGATTAGATCATGGAAACAATATGTCATGGCACGATGGAAGGTGGCTACAACATTTTTCAGACCAAAGGGCATTACTCGATATGCGAATGTGCCCCACAGGGTTGTGAATGCAGTCTTATAACGATCTCCTTTTTGGATTTGAATTTGGTTATATCCAGAAAATCCATCCATGAAGGAAAAGACCTCATGTCCGACACATGCATCGATAATATGATCAATGAAGGGTGTTGGGAAGCTGTGTTTGGGACATGCCCCATTAAGATCGTGGAAGTCTATGCAAATGTGGATGGTACCCTATTTTTTATTCATGAGAATAGGATTAGAAACCCAAGTGGTGTATGCAATGGGGTAAATGAAGCCATTTGTGCACAGCTTCTCTATCTCGGCTTTGACCGTGGCCGCTTTGGAAGGATGGATGGCCCATTTCTTTTGGCATACAAGGGCCACATCAGGCCATGTGTCGATGTGGTTTTCCACGAAGGATGGATCCAACCTGGGAATTTCAGTGTAAGACTAGGAAAAGATGTCACAGAATTCTTGGAAGAGAGCTTTGTAGGCAATGACTTCTTCTGGGGAGCAGGATGACCCCAGCATAATTTCTTCAACAACCTCAGGATTGGTTGAGATGTTGATTTTGATGGTTAGCGAGATGTTGGCCATGTTCTCTTCTTCGAAGGTGTCTGGTGCCAAAATGGGGTTTTTGAACAAGTCGACTTTCCCATGAATGAAATCTTTGGTTTCCATGGAAAACTAGTTTGATTGCGACACAAGATCTTCAGGGTGGAAGAACGAGCGATGGTGCATGTCGTCCCATGGGTATTTCAGGGCGGTTAAGGATTCAATTATCTCCTCATCATTGTGGAAGCAACAAAGAGACAGGTCTAATGGACTGTCATTGGTGGTAGAAACAAGAGGGTTGGTAGAACTAGACATCATGTAAATGGACATGGTGTCCAAAGGAGGAGGTGGGGGGTGAATTTCTTCGATCAGGGTGATCTTAGATTCAAGGGAATGTTGACGAAGGTTGGTTAAAGCCATTCAAAACTCAGACAAGTCTTGGAAGTGGTGAGAATAGTGTCCATTCAATCTGCAAAGGGTGCATGCATGGTTTGTTCTCAATGAATTGTTTCTGACTATTGGCCCGCTTGGGAGTTCAACCATGGGAAGGTTTTCCATTGTATCCATGGTGTCCAGGTGTGCGGAGATTATAGGAATTTTAGGGAAATTTTGAGTTGGATGGCCCTATACTTCGCAGACGGTGCAAGGCAGGATCTATCGAGGTTTAGTGGTAGTTTTCGGATTCTTTCCCTTGGCCCTGTTTGGGTGGGGTGGTGCGGGTGTGGGTGCGGTGGTTGGTTTTTGCAGGCTAGGTGGAGGGTGAGACTCGACCACAATCGGTTGCACGGGGCTTAAGACTACCTGGGGCATTGGTGGTTGAGCTGGTGGATCAAGATACCACACAAGAATTCCCAATGTAAGGTTGGGTAAGTTTAATGTGGCCATTACTGGCTTGCTCATGACACCAGGTGGGGGAAAGAGGAAGGGAATTGTATGGACAGGAGAGGAGCCTAGATAACTCCCTTATGGTTGTATGTGGGGATGAGGTTGTGGTTATGACTGCATGTAATGCTATGGCTGCGGATGATGTTGCGGCTGCTGTTGATGTTACAGATGTGGATGGTTTTGTGGTTGCGGTTAGGGCTACAACTGCAGTTGTTGTTTGGGTGTAGCGGTGCTAGATGAGAGCATGCACAAGTCTGCAGTCTTGTTTGGTGTTGGCGGTGATACTAAGGGGAAACAACCCAAGGACCACATTCAACAATGGGGAGGCTGGTATGTTGTCAACCATGGTGTTGACCGTAGGGATAACATTGGAAGGTGCGGTTAGCCCTTGCGGATCAATGGTGTTGATCATAGGGATAAAATTGGTAGGTGCTGTTAGCCCTTGTGGATCATGATAAGCCAGTTGGTCAACCGTCATGATTTTCCCTTCGTGGGGGAACATCATGAGACTAAAGACAGTTGATGCTATGGCTCTCATGGCGTACATATAACTTCTTCCAAGGAGAAGGTTATAGTCCAATTGAGCATTGACAACCTCTATGTCAATCAGAACTGTCTTCCTGGCTAATGTGATGGGGACATGGGGGAGGATTCCTTGGGATTTAGTGGGATGGCCATCATAATCCCATAGAGTTATGGAGGATGGTTGCAGAATTGGGGATCCAATTTTTTGCTAGACTAGGGTAGACATAATGCACGAAGATGCCACATCATCAACTATGCACTAGTGCATGACCAAATTATGGATAGACATCGGGACTTGAAAGGCAATGGTTGATGGCATTTGTGGTTATCCATTCTCCGTGTCGAATGTGATCAACTTGGAGTTAGAGGGGTCTAGAGCACCAAGGGTGGCTAGTAAGGATTTCCACTACGTTGGGAAAGTTTTGAGTACCTCAAGAGCGGACATGGCGGTAGGTGTTTTGGCCAAATCATCCATTATGCTATAGCTAATAGCAGCTCTAGTTGTGGCGTTGTTGGAAACCTGATGTATGGTGGGGAGCGAAAAAGGGGGTAACTGAAGAGGTGCATTGGTTGTTTTAGATGTAGATGTCACTGATGTGTTAGTAGGTTCAGTGTTGGTTCCGTACTGATTTCTTCTGGTTTGTAGATTGGCCTCTTTAGTTGTCATCGCTAGCAGGTGGTGGACACCTATTTCTGCCATGGAAGGTGCCCCCAGAGTGTTGGGATTGGGTTGGGGAGGGGTTGCGGTTGCCACCAATCCTTGGACTGGTAATGGGTTTTGGAGCACAATAGGAGGATGTCCTTGTGGTGCTGGGTTAGGTTGGGCTTGGTCCATTGTAATGGTGGCATGTTGAACCTCATTTCTAATGTCCTGTTTAGCGTGACCCATGAAGGGACACTTGAATGTGTAGTGCTCGTAGACCTCGAATAGTGTGCATGGTTGGTTTGTCTACAACAAAGCATTGTGTCTTGGTGCATTTGGTCTTTGATGATTTTGGGCTAGCCAGTTTGTCACGAAATTATTGGGAGGATTTTATTGTTGACTGCCTCCCTGTGGTTGATTGTTTCCTTGGTTTTGGGGTTGGTTATTTCTGGCTTGCCCTTGTTGGTTATTGGGGCCTGGCTGGTTGGGACGATTTTGTTGTGCAAACACCTATCCCAATGGAGAAGGTGGAGCAGGGGTGGGGGATTGAACATCTTGCACCAGTGGTGCATAGTAGATTTGTGTGGGTGTTAGTGCCACAAATGTGGGTAGTTGTCCCACATATTGCTTTGTTGGCCAAGCCAAGGCCTGAGCCTGCTATAGTGGCGTAGGTTGTGCATAAGAAGTTGTGGCTCTGGACTGGGACATCATTCATCCATAGTCTGGAGTTTGGTTTTGGTAAGCAACATTAGGAGTGTTGCTTGGTTGTGGTGGTATTGTAGGTGGTGTCAGACGGTGTTGTGGTTGGTGAGAGACAGAACTTATGATGCCATCTGCAGCATGGGATGACCCCGGTGCATCTCAATAGGAAGTGCCCACATGGGGGGTATCTGGAATGATGGTGTAAAGGTATCCAGACTGTGCATAGATCATATCAAACTGCTGGGCTTTCAAGATGGCCTCTTCTTCATATTGGGGATGTTCGAATGCAACGTCCTTTGCTATAGGTGGCAGAAAATTTTTAAGGAACCAATCTAGGAAGATCCTGTCATCAAGTTGGATCTTACACAAACTACGGTGTCCCTGCCACTCATGGATGTGGTCGGTTATGTCGGTTGCAGTATTTTGGTGGCAAGATAACAAGATCTCCACCCCTTCATCATATCTGATGAGGAGTTGGAAATATTGCAGGAACATGAATGCCAGGGAGTTGAAATCCGGGTACTTGGCTTGTGGTAGCTCAATGTACCACTTGGCTGTAGCACCTGTGAGGGTGCGTTGGAATAGTCTTAGCCTAATTGAATCATCTACAATGTTGTTTAATGAGCACCATAAATGAAATGTCATGATATGGTTTTGGGGGCACTCCCATGCCTTCCCTTCAAGCTAGGGAATGTCTAAGGGAAGTTTGGTTGGCATGGGAGGCCAAAAAGTTTGATGGCGGATAGGGTCATTTGTTGACCGAGCCAATTCAAGCAAGTTGAGATGTGCCATGAAAGGAAGGTTTGACCCCAGGTTGATGTGAGATGGGGTATCCATGGTGGTGGGGTTTGTAGGTACATGATGCACTTACATAACTAGGGGTACTTTTGGCACCATTGTGGATGGGCTAGTGCCCCCAAGTGTGGTAGGAGGGGCATCGTAGGTGGAAGGGCCACTGCCACCATGTATCCCAAGTGGGACAGTGTGGGTTGAAGGCATACTACCCCCATGTGTTATAGGTGGGACAACTTGACTGGTCAATATGGGTGGTGGTAGCTGGCTTATGACGATTTGCATGACCATGTTGGGGCCACCTATGGGGGTGTTGGTGGTGGTGGTGGTTTCTGGTGTGGACATGGGTCTACTAGCAATTACTACACCAAAAAATGGATCTGGTTTTGCACCAGCCATGGGGCTTGCTAGTGCAACATTCATATCTAGTTCAGACTGATATGAGTCTAAATCTGAATCAGTGGTTGTGTGGCCTTCTAATGGTGTAGAAGGTCATCGAGAATGGTCTCAATGATGTCGGTTTAATGACCCGAACTATGGTGGTTCACCTCTTAGGCATGAGGAAGAGCATGAGGGATCAATCATGTCAAATTTGTATGTCAAAATTTTTATACCCCAATTTCAATGGCTTCCTATTAGTTGCAGGTGGTCACTCAGCCACCAAGACTTCCAGAAGACAACACTTGGATTTTTGCTCATGGGAGTGCTACTCAATTGGTGGGGGTCATTGCCTGTTTCGCTTGGAAATTCAAGGGGTGGAGATATTTTTATCTTTCCTCCAGAATACAGTGACCCACATAACAGATCACATCCATGAGTGGCAACAACGATGTAGTTTGTGTAAGATCCAACTTGATGACATGATCTTCCTGGATTGGTTCTTTAAAAATTTGCTCCCACCTATAGCGAAGGATGTCGCATTTGAACATCCCCAATCTGAAGAGGAGGCCATATTGAAAGCCCAGCAGTTTGATCTGATCTATGCACAGTCTAGATACCTTTACACCATTATTCCAGACGCTCCCCGTGTGGGCACTTCCTACTGGGATGCACTAGGGGAATCCCATGCTATAGATAGCATCATAGGTTCTGTCTCTCACCAACCACAAGACCGTTTGACACAACCTGCAATACCACCACAACCAAGCAACACTCCTAGTGTTTCTTACCAAAACCAAACTCTGGACTATGCACAAATGATGTCCCAGTCCAGTGCCACAACTTCTTACACACAACCTATGCCACTGTAATAGGCTCAGGCCTTGGCTTGGCCAACACAGTAATACACGGGACAAATTCCCACATTTATGGCACCGCCACCCACCCAAATATACTATGCACCACTAGTGCAATATTTTCAATCCCCCACCCCTACTCCACCTGTTCCATTAGGACAGGTGTTTGCACAACAAAACTGTCTCAACCAACTAGCCCCGAATAACCAACAAGGGCAAGCCAAAAATAACCAACCTTGGAACCAAGGAAACAATCAACCGTAGGGAGGTGGTCAACAACCAAATCCTCCCAACAATTCCACGGCAAATCGGCCAGCCCAAAATGCTCAACGACCAAATGCACCAAGACGCAACGCTCCGTTGTGGACAAACCAACCGTTTACACTATGCGAGGTCTACGAGCACTACACATTCAAGTGTCCCTTCATGGGTCACACTAAATAGGACATTAGAAATGAGGTTCAACATGCCACCAATACAATCGACCAAGCCCAACCTAACCCAGCACCACAAGGACCTCCTCCTATGGTGCTCCAAAACCCATTACCAGTCCAAGGATTGGTCGCAATCCCACCCCCTCCCCAACCCAATCCCAACGCTCTAGGGGAACCTCCCACGACAGAAACAAGTGTCCACCACCTGCTAGCTATGACAACTGAAGAGGTCAATCTACAAACTAGACAAAATCAGTACGGAACCAACACTGAACCCACCAACACATCAGCAACATCTATGTCTAAAACAAACAATGCACCTCTTCAGTTACCCCCTTTTCTGCACCCCCCCATACGTCAGGTTTCCAACAATGCCATGGCTAGAGTTGCTGTCATCTACAGCATAGTGGATGATTTGGCCCAAACACCTACCGCCATGTCCTCACTTGAGGTACTCAAAACTTTCCCAACGCAGCAGAAAGACTTACTAGCTGCCCTCGGTGCTGTGGACCCCTCTAACTCCAAGTTGATCACATTCGACACGGAGAATGGAGAACCGCGAATGCCATCAACCATTGCCTTTCAAATCCCAATGTTTATCTAGAATTTGGTCATGCACTGGTGCATATTGGATGAGGGGGCATCTACATGTGTTATGTCTACCCTAGTCTAGCAAAGACTTGTATCCCCAATTCTGTAACCATCCTCCACACTGACTAGCGTGCCTTTGCTGTGATCTATCCTGTGCATGTATTGGTATGTTTAAGAGCCACTTGCTCCGTCCATACTCTGTAGATGACATTTGGACCATTGTCTACCATCCTGACATGGGGCACTACCTATGCCACCGTAATCAGTTGACCATACTAGAGTTTCTTTTAAGCCCTTTTCTGACTCCTAAAAGAATGAAAAGATTGACGCCTGCAGTTGCTTCCTTTCCCACTTGTTAAAGTATAGGAAAGGGCATCTACATCGTCTCATTTATCTCCTTTTGCGGACTATGTAGACCATCAAATTAAAAGGACCACCTTGGCACATTCAAGCCAAGACCATTCCCATCTGCATACTTTTAAGCTTTCTCAGGAAGAGGGGCCTAACTTTATGAAAAAACTCACCATGGGTTGTCATTAAGCTCTTTTCCAACCTTCTCATCAAGAAAATATTACTGAGCAAACTTGGTTTCATTCATGCTCATAAAAGTATCTGAATGATCATCCGATGAGTATAGGTTTAACCTTTTCTGGCCTGATTGGACTACCAATGGTAAAGAAGTCTCTCATCCCCTACAGGATGGGCGAGCTCTCCTGTGTATACTTTTATCCTTTTTCGGGAACAGGAGACTACCAATGAAAAACAGCCCCCATTGGATTCTTCCTTGTGCTTTTAGAATCTCTAAAATTGAAAGCACCAATGAGAATTTACTTTCTCAGGCTCGCCAAAAATCCACGAGATCGTACCACAACAGTGTCTCTAGACACCACCCCATAGAAAATAGTTCGGCAGCATTCCTACTTTGGGTTGCCTTTGTTTAGAGTACTCTGAAATGTGTTTTCCTTGGACGCCATCAATATCAAAAGTGTTGACCTCCCCCAAGTATTTCCCAACCGCAGTGACATTTCTAGTATTACAGCTATGATCCCATTCCCATGAGTCAGTTTGATTTGCTGCCTAGTCTTCCCTGACATCATACTCTAAACAAAGGAAGTTTGAGTCTACTACACTACCTCTGCCCCTGTTCAACTCTTCCTCTCCCCCCCCATTCAGTGGGTCAGTCCTTCAATTGTCTCACATCTTTTGGTTATCTCCCTTGCGCTTCTGGTCAAGGAAACACCATTGCCTTGACCTTGGGCAAGTCTCCCTCTGTCAACAACAACACACATATTCCAGAGGATAGACCCAGAGTTCCCTATATCTTGGTTTCATTAAGCTCCTTAATGAATTCCTCGGACCACTTGAGAGGAGTCCTTAGTGCCTCTCGGAATGGTTGTTTCTCATGTGCTCGACTCCAGCTACATCATTGCACCATTGAGATTCGTACAGGGTATTGGTCCATGTAGTATTTGGTTGAAGACCCCGGATGTCACCTGACTCTAGCACATTGATTAGTCTATTTGAGGGACCTAAACAGGTTATTTCCCTTATGATTTTTGGGTTGCGTTGGAGACAGTGTTAAGAAGCCCCAATAATGCTTCTATATAGTTTTATGAATGATGCAGCATACATGTACCACAAAGACTCTGAATCTCAATCAGTAAGTCCATACAACTATGTACCATTCAATATCCAGCAAGCTATCAGTCATGAAGATATAACACTCGATGAGAATGCCATGGGTCCAATGTAGTAGTTCTTCATACCAGTATTGTATTCAACCTCTCATTGAGGCAAACACAATGTATCATCAGTTGTATATGATTGACTCTTGTATTATAGAGCATAGATCACATTATTCTTTCGACATTGTTACGAGCATGGGAATTCCTGCCTCGTCCATATACATGTCACACATTATTTGTATCTCACCCATTGATGGGAACCATATTAATACCAAAACCAAAATCCACCATGCCCCATCCTAGGAAGCACCACCTCTCCACAGAAAATCCTATGATGTCCATCAGCCATTCGATGAACTCCAACCCTCACACATCTGGGGGCAATTTGTTAACCCAAAAAATCCCTCACTCAGCTCTACATGGCCTACACCACCCAAGGACACCCATGCACAACCCTCATTTGACCCCATTTGACCCCCACACCCTCAAGAAGGCTTAAAAACATGAAAAAGGTCTTAAAAACCCCTAAGAAGAGCCTAAATAGCTCTCATAGGGGCTAAAACCCCTAAAAGGAGCCTAAAACCCTAAAAGGAGCTAAAGATTGAGTGAAAGGGGCTAAATCCCTAACCAGGGGCTTAGAACCCTAAAAAAGCTATAAATAGAGGGGTGGGGGTCAAACTCTCAAGACATTCCTTCCTGACATACTGTTATGCTACCTGAGTGAGTGCCTTGAGACTAGTTTTCCTCTCAAGCCATTCACTCTCCCTCTCATCCATCCTCCCATTGAGCCATAGCTCCCCCATTCTCAAGAGAGGTGCTTCTCCAAGCTAGGACATGGTGGCCCATCTCCACCCATTGAAGGTATAATGTCTGTTTTGTCTTGTTTGCTTAGTTTTTTCTAACATATATTTGTTTGCAGGTTTTCTAACAAGTTGTATGCAGGGTATTGGATCTAAACCCATAACCTTATGTGCAGAGGGGTTTCCATTTCTTTCTTTTCTGTTCTTTATTTCCTTTTTGTTTCATTTTTCTTGCATAACCACCAGGAACCCTATCCTTCTATCCTATAAATGGAATGTAGCCATTCCTTTCCCTAGCTTGGAGAAGCACCTCTCTTGAGAATGGAGGGAGCTATGGCTCAATGGGAGGATGGATGAGAGGGAGAGTGAATGGCTTGAGAGGAAAAATAGTCTCAAGGCACTCACTTGGGGAACATAACAGTATGAAAGGAAGGAATGTTTTGAGAGTGACCCCCACCCCTCTATTTATAGCTTTTTTAGGGTTCTAAGCCCCTGGTCAGGGCTTTAGCTCCTTTTTTTGGGCTTTTAGCCCCTTTCACTCAATCTTTAGCTCCTTTTACTATTTTAGGCTCCTTTGAGAGGTTTTATCCCCTTTTTGGAGCCTTTATCCCCTATGAGAGCTATTTAGGATCTTTTAAGGGATTTTTAAGCCCTTTTCAATGTTTTTAAGCCTTCTTGAGGGTGTGGGGGTCAAATGCGGTCAAATGAGGGTCGTGCATGGCTGTCCTTGGGTGGTGTAGGCCATGTAGAGCCGAGTGAGGGATTTTTTGGGTAAACAAATTGCCCCCTAATGTGTGAGGGCATGAGCTCATCATATGGTTGACGGACATCATAGGATTTTCTATGAAGGGGTGGTGCTTCCTGGGCTGGGGCATGGTGGATTTTGGTTTTTGTATTAATATGGTTCCCATCTCCACCCATTGAAGGTATAATGTCTGTTTTGTCTTGTTTGCTTAGTTTTTTCTAACCTATCTTTGCTTGTAGGTTTCATGGCTTAACATGTTCTTGTAGGTCTCCATTGTTTGTTTGCAGGTTTTCTAACAAGTTATATGCAGGGTATTTGATCTAAACCCATAACCTTGTGTGTAGAGGGGTTTCCATTAGTTTCTTTTTTGTTCTTTATTTCCTTTCTGTTTCATTTTTCTTGCATAACCACCAGGAACCCTATCCTTCCATCCCATAGATGGAAGGTATCCATTCTTGCCCTATAAAGAACATAAAAGAAAGAGATGGAAACCCCTCTACACACAAGGTTATGGGTTCAGATCCAATACCCTACATACAACTTGTTAGAAAACCTACAAACAAACAATAAATACCTACAAGAATATGTTAGGCCATGAAACTTGCAAGCAAAGATAGGTTAGAAAAAACTAAGCAAACAAGAAAAAACAAACATTATACCTTCAATGGGTGGAGATGGGCCACCATGCCCTAGCTTGGAGAAGCACCTCTCTCGAGAATGGGGGGAGCTATGGCTCAATGGGAGGATGGATGACAGGGAGAGTGAATGGCTTAAGAGGAGAAATGGTCTCAAGGCACTCACTCGGGCATCATAACAGTATGGAAGGAAGGAATGTTTTGAGAGTGACCCCCACCCCTCTATTTATAGCTTTTTTAGGGTTCTAAGCCCCTGGTCAGGGCTTTAGCCCCTTGTTTTGGGATTTTAGCCCCTTTCGCTCAATTATTAGCTCCTTTTAGTGTTTTAGGCGCCTTTGAGGGGTTTTAACCCCCTTTTGGAGGCTTTAGCCCCTATGAGAGCTATTTAGGCTCTCTTAGGGGATTTTTAAGCCCTTTTTTCGTGTTTTTAAGCCTTCTTGAGGGTGTGGGGGTCAAATGGGGTCAAATGAGGGTTGTGCATGGGTGTCCTTGGGTGGTATAGGCCATGTAGACCTAACTGAGGTATTTTTTGGGTTAACAGATTACCCCCTGATGTGTGAGGGAAGGAGCTCATCGTATGGCCGATGGATATCATAGGATTTTCTGTGGAGGGGTGGTGCTTCCTTGGTTGGGGCATGGTGGCTTTTGGTTTTTGTATTAATATGGTTCCCATCTCCACCCATTGAAGGTATAATGTCTATTTTGTCTTATTTGCTTAGTTTTTTCTATCCTATCTTTGGTTGCAGGTTTCATGGCCTAACATGTTCTTGCAGGTCTCCATTGCTTGTTTGCACATTTTCTAACAAGTTGTATGCAGGGTATTTGATCTAAAACCATAACCTTGTGTGCAAATGGGTTTCCATTTCTTTCTTTTCTGTTCTTTATTTCTTTTCTATTTCATTTTTCTTGCATAACCACCAGGAACCCTATCCTTCCATCCCATAGATGGAATGTATCCATTCCTTCCCTATAAAGAATAGAAAAGAAAGAGATGGAAACCCCTCTGCACAGAAGGTTATGGGTTTAGATCCAATACCCTGCATACAACTTGTTAGAAAACCTGCAAACTAACAATGTATACCTACAAGAACATGTTAAGCCATGAAACCTGCAAGTAAAGATAGGTTAGAAAAAACTAAGCAAACAAGACAAAACAGACATTATACCTTCAATGGGTGGAGATGGGCCACCATGCCCTAGCTTGGAGAAGCACCTCTCTTGAGAATGGGGGGAGCTATGGCTCAATGGGAGGATGGATGAGAGGGAGAGTGAATGGCTTGAGAGGGAAAATGGTCTCAAGGCACTCACTCGGGCAGCATAACAGTATGCAAGGAAGGAATGTTTTGAGAGTGACCCCCACCCCTCTATTTATAGATTTTTTAGGGTTCTGAGCCCCTAGTCAGGGCTTTAGCCTCTTTTTTTAGGATTTTAGCCCCTTTCACTCAATCTTTAGCTCATTTTAGGGTTTTAGGCTCCTCTAAGGGGTTTTAGCCCCTTTTTGGAAGCTTTAGCCCTTATGAGAGCTATTTAGGCTCTTTTTAGGGATTTTTAAGCCCTTTTTCATGTTTTTAAGCCTTCTTGAGGGTGTGTGGGTCAAATTGTGTCAAATGAGGGTCATCCATGGGTGTCCTCACTCAACTCTACATGGCCTTCACTACCCAAGGACACCCATGCACGACCCTCATTTGACCCTATTTGACCCCCACACCCTCAAGAAGGCTTAAAAACATGAAAATGGGCTTAAAAGTCCCTAAAAATAGCCTAAATATCTCTCATATGGGCTAAAGCCTTGACCATAGGCTTAGAACCCTAAAAAAGCTATAAATAGAGGGGTGGGGGTCACTCTCAAAACATTCCTTCCTTGCATACTATTATGCTTCCCGAGTGAGTGCCTTGACACCAGTTTTCCTCTCAAGCCATTCACTCTCCCTCTCATCCATCCTCCCATTGAGCCATAGCTCCCCCATTCTCAAGAGAGGTGCTTCTCCAAGCTAGGGCATGGTGGCCCATCTCCACCCATTGAAGGTATAATGTATGTTTTGTCTTGTTTGCTTAGTTTTTTTTTTCTCCCTTACTACAGGGCAGCAATGGCTACCTTCCATTTATAGGACAGAAGGATAGGGTTCCTGGTGGTTATGCAAGAAAAATGAAACAGAAAGGAAATAAAGAACAAAAAAGAAAGAGATGGAAACCCCTCTGCACACAAGGTTATGGGTTTAGATCTAATACCCTGCATACAACTTGTTAGAAAACCTGCAAACAAAGATAGGTTAGGAAAAACTAAGAAAACAAGACAAAACATACATTATACCTTCAATGGGTGGAGATGGGCCACCATGCCCTAGCTTGGAGAAGCTCATCTCTTGAGAATGGGGGAGCTATGGCTCAATGGGAGGATGGATGAGAGGGAGAGTGAATGGCTTCAAAGGAAAACTGGTCTCAAGGCACTCACTCGGGAAATATAACAGTATGCAAGGGGTTGGTGCTTGATGGTGCAGTGTGCAGATCTTGTTCATATTGATATGAGTCTAAATGTGAATAAGAGGCTGTGTGGCCTTCTGATGGTGTGGAGGGTCATCGAGAATGGTCTCGACGATGTCATTTTAATTACCCGAGCCATGGTGGTTCACCTATTAGGCATGAGGAAGAGAGTGAGGGATCAATCATGTCAAATTTGTATGTCAAAATGGTGGTAACAATTTTTGGACCTCAGTTTCAATGGCTTCCTATTGGTTGCAAGTGGTCACTTGGCCACCAAGACTGCCAGAAGATAGCACTTGTATTTTTGATCATGGGAGTGCTACTCAATCGGTGGGGGTCGTTGCTTATTTCACTTGGCAATTCCTCTCTGTGGCCAGCTACTTTGGGGTTCCCGTGGTACTCCTCACAATGAGTTTTTGGGATGAGCCCAAGCACTTCCCATGGTTAAGGCAGTTAGGGACTTATGTCTTCAAAGACTGCAGATGTTTAACTTAGTGTAAATTGTAAATTTTACTGGCTCACTCAGCGTCATGAACTGAGTTGGGTTGATTTATATGGTATGGTGGGTATGTCTTTTGTTTTTATGTTATATCTGGTGGCTGCTTAAATGTTTTATGAATATTCCACAAAGTTCATAAGTTTGTGAATGAAAGCAGTAAATAGTAATCAAATTTTTTTAGACATGTACCATTTGTGATCCTGAAATATGATAGCCTGACTAAGTGACTACCTTGCACCTATATTTCTCTTCAACCAGGAGAGGGTGCTGGACTCTCAACACAATGGGACTAAGCCCATCCGTAGATCCATATATCACCCTATGGATGCAAGGTCAGTCAATAGGAAGGACGTTGAGCACTGTGAGAAGCCCTCCTTCTCTACCCCCTCTACCTTCCAAGTCACCCATTTTTAGCGGCTTCGAAAAATAATAGGTGAAGTGCCTATTACTATACAAGCTTCACCCTTCTTCTTATCCCAGATTATCTCGAAGGGTGATGATTGGGTAGAGGAGGAAGGGCTACGCAAGATGTTGATTTTAAGTAAATTTTAATCAATCTATGTTTATTAATCCATTAACCATTGATTTACAGTCTAATTTATACATTCTGCAAATGAAATGAATAGAAACAAAAACAAAAATAGAAATAAAAATAGTTTGGATGGACAGATGTGGCTGAGCTGCATTGACAGTCCTTAACTTTAAAAAAAATCAAACTCTGAGTGACAGATCATACTTTTTGGGTCAAATGTCGCGAGGGGGTCACCAAATTTTTCCAAAAACAGGCGAGGGGGTCACTCAGAATTTGCAGACAGAAGTGGGAAGACTTCTGGAAGGGGGTCACACCTTTTGGGGCTAAATAGGTGACCTGGTCACACTTGTGAGGCCAAAATGAGTGACCTCGTCCCCTCTTTGGGCACGATAAGAGCGACCTACTCTTGAAACTGAAATTTTTTTGACCCTGAGTCAGATTCAGCTGACAGTAACTTGTACTATGGCCAAATGGACTCAGATTTTCCTTGAGGAGGCTTGGCAGTAACTAGAAATGTAAATAAATAGGAATCTAAGCTAGATTTTACCAGAAAATTAAACTAGGGAAAAAAATAGAACTAAAAGCTAATTTGAAAAATAAACCCAAGGATCATGTGGGATCAACCCGGTATGGTCGCAAGTTCTATAGCGGGGATTTGTCCCTTGCTATAGGGTAGGAATGGCTACCTTCCATCTATGGGATGGAAGGATAGGGTTCCTGGTGGTTATGCAAGAAAAATGAAATAGAAAGGAAATAAAGAACAGAAAATAAAGAAATGGAAACCCCTCTGCACACAAGGTTATGGGTTTAGATCAAATACCCTGCATACAACTTGTTAGAAAACCTACAAAAAAACAACGGAGACTTGCAAAAACATGTTAGGCCATGAAACCTGCAAGCAAAGATAGGTTAGAAAAAAATAAGAAAACAAGACAAAATAGACATTATACCTTCAATGGGTGGAGATGGGCCACCATGCCCTAGCTTGGAGAAGCACCTCTCTTGAGAATGGGGGGATCTATGGCTCAATGGGAGGATAGATGAGAGGGAGAGTGAATGGCTTGAGAGGCAAAATGGTCTCAAGGCACTCACTCAGGCAACATAACAGTATGCAAGGAAATAATGTTTTGAGAATGACCCCCACCCCTCTATTTATAGCTTTTTTAGGGTTCTAAGCTCCTGGTTAGGGCTTTAGCCCCTTTCTCTCAATATTTAGCTCCTTTTAGGGTTTTAGGATCCTTTGAGGGGTTTTAGCCCCCTTTTGGAGGCTTTAGTCCCTATGACAGCTATTTAGGCTCTTTTTAGCAATTTTTAAGCCCTTTCTCATGTTTTTAAGCTTTCTTGAGGGTGTGGGGGTCAAATGGGGTCAAATGAGGGTCATGCATGGGTGTCCTTGGGTGGTGTAGGACATGTAGAGCTGAGTAAGGGATTTTTTGGGTTAATAATCCCATTTACCAGATCTCAACCATAGATCTGCCCACCCAGGTTAAGTTGACTTCAGCCATTCCAGAGTTTTATCTTACTTGTAACTCTCATTTGTCTAATCTATTCTCGGCCGAAGATCTGTTTGAGTTATAGATATTTAACTTAGGTGATTCACAGTTGAATTTATCAGAGGAATGATCAGTTTCATTCACACTCTCCCTTTTTCGATTGATCAGATAATCGATCAACCGATCTCAGCCAATCTTGTCGTTGTCCAATTCTGAACTCCATTCTAGCATTCAGAAAAGCTACTTTCCCATGCACGAGGACTTGCATATCTCTTTATAGACCCTTGAATGTAGGGGGGTATGGAATGGTTTATCGATAGAGGGCTCCATCTGTTGGGTGCAAGGTCAACATTTCTAACATATTTTAACCCTACTATATACTTTTTTCAGGCAATCCATGCCAATCATCATATACACATACATCTGCATGTCTACCAAGGTTAATATCAACATCATATACATGAATCAATATCTAAAATCATTAGATTTCATGATTCGCAAAGGTTTCGGTATTCCTATTTGTCCTATTCATTGATAGGTAAACTCATTACTTCACAGGAACAAATTTACTTACAGTGCATATACCTTTTATGAGTATTTTTCTTGCAAGATCCTTTTTGGTTTCTCTTGGATGTCCAAGAAAAACATACCAAGTGTTAGCAATACTCTCAGTAATGAACCAAGTTACCCAAAAACAATATAATTAGAGGTAAAACATTCAAATTTTCCTTATGGTATTTTATTTCCTCTTCACATTCATCAAACAAGATCAGTTACCTTCCATTTAGCTCCAGTGGCTGATTGAACTAACCAGTGTTTTGTATGCTTTACCTTGGTGAGTTGGAAAAGATCCCTCATCCTTGGGGTGCTGCAACTCATGTGCCTCATGGATCACTTAATATAGCAGTGGTGGGATTACAGATAATACCTTCCAAATCCCCATCATTCTCACTGGTTGCTTTTCAACAAGGTATTAGATAAATATACATGAAGTTCATTTTCAATAAAGCTACACGAGCCATGCTTAATCAGTTACACGATTAGTACTTACTTTTTAACAACGATATAAGAAATACCCCTAATTTATTACTAGTAACCCTTCAATACTTCCACTAGATACCTTTCTAGTGGAGATCACAAGGGAATCTATTTTCACAGATCACCTAAAATACTTTTCTTTTACTGCAACATGCAAAGCTAAGTTACATGCAAAAATTCCCATCTAACTGAGAATCCACAAGGTCCATACAACATATCACTTTTCATCTTATTTCAAAGCATATTTCTTCTCAGAACTCATTCAAGAAGCCATTAATCATCAACTAAAATTATTCATACATCGATCCTCATGCATACCTGCTCATTAATCCATAATACCTTAATCTATTTCAGTCCTATAATAATCATGTAATGTCCACCCGAGAAAACCCTTCATGAATCAATTACCCTACGAGCATCCCTGTTAGTACATCCACTAGAATGCATTGATCAGAATCAATTTGAATACACAACTAGGATTTATCAAGCAACGACGATTATTGTTTAGTGTGCTTCAACGGAACTAGATGTCCTCAAGAGACGACGAGGTTAAACCTGTGGCTCTGTCTTTTGTAGAACAACTTGTATGTATACTAAACACTCCAAGCAAAAATTTTAATGGTTAGAATAAAGTTTCTCTAATTCAACGGAACTCGATGTTCACAAAAGGCGTTAAGGTTGAAACCTATTGCTCTGATACCAGATGTAACATACCTCAAATTTAAAACATAAAAGAAATTCTATAACCATATATCTTCAGACATATTAATAAAATACCTAACTATTATTAGGCATTACAAACAAATAGAGAGTTTAAAGCATAACCCTCGTCATATGAAATGATCATCATCTCCTTAAAATATTATAAACCCTTTTCCAAAAGAATAGATTTCCAAACAAAAACTCAAAAACCTAAGTTATTGTTCTTCTACAAGAACCATTCTGCAGTTTCGATTCTGCATTCCACATTCCACAATGCAGAATGTAGAATCCAAAATTCTGTTAAATAAATCATTTACCTTCCACACCGTTGATTCCTTGTGGAATCCACCTTGACTGCTAATCTTGACCTGATGAAGATTGCAAGTTGCAGAAACTCCAGTTTTCGTTAAATTAATCCTTTACTTTACGCATTCCGCATTCTACAAATGCGGATTGCGGGTTGCGGGTTGCGGAAACTCCAAATTCCATCAACTTTATCTTTTACTTCCCACCTTCCACATTCCACATCCCGCAAATTAGGATTGCAGGTTCCAGGTCACGGAAGCTCCAAAATCCATGAACTTAATCTTTTACTTCCCACCTTCTGCATTCCACATTCTCCAAATGTGGATTGCAGTTGTGGGTCGTGAAAACTCCAAAATCCATGAACTTAATATTTTACTTTCGGCGTTCTGCATTTCATAAATGCGGATTGCGGGTTGTAGAAAATCCAAAATCTATGAACTTAATCTTTTACTTCTCACCTTCCACATTCTACATTCTGCAAATATGGATTGCGGGTTATGGGTTGCGGAAACTCCAAATTCCATTAACTTAATCTTTTTACTTTTCGCATCATTGATTTCTTGTGGCATAAGTCCCAATCGTTGATCTACTTCTTTGCGGATTCCACAATGAAACCTCTATGACTATTATCAGTCGTTGATCTTCTTTGTGGATACAATCTCGACCATCGATCTATTTCTTTGTAGATCGACGTCTAACCTTGTGGATTGCAGAAAGCGTGTTTCCTTACAACTTTTTGGAACTAAAACTCCGCAATTCGTCTTTCGCAACTTCTGTGAATTGTTGATCTCATTTCGGATTCTATCTAGACCGTTGATCTTCTAATTTTGTGGATCTACATTTAACTTTACGAATTCAAGTGTTTTTGGTTTGATTTCGGGTTTTGATTTACTGTAAGCCAAACCGAACAGAAGATTAACCTAATGGTTAACCCTTCTTTGTCTCTATCTTCTTTGTTCGTCATTTTAATAGTCAATCCCTAAATGTGCTAAGTTAAATAGGGATTCATACAACAACTTTTTAAGGTTTCCTCTGTGTAAAAACAAAAGAATTTTCATCTGTGACATATGCATAGTACAAATCTATGCTATAACAACATTACAAATTCATTCCACATTCAATAATCATAATTACATTGAACAAAAACGATACAAACAGGTAATGCCCAATTGAATGTAGGAATACATAGTACATTTTAAGAAGAAACAGATTCAATCCATTATATACAGATTTATGGGTTCTAAATTCTTCAAGTATCAGATTCAAAACTATATCAACAACAACTAGTTCTACCGACTTATGCTTAGAACAAGTTATTAATCACTATAGTAATAACATTGTACAAATCTCATATACTTCAGAGAAACATGGATATTTGTTCTACAAAAATGCATAACCCTACTACTTGGGGATGTAACTGTACATAAAAATTTCACATACACATCCTACTATAACTAGAATTAGTCATAAGAAAATTAGAGTAGGAACCTGGCACCAATGCTGGGATAACAAAAGTGGAGAATCTGTTCCTCATAATCAACTCCTAGAGTTGCCAAATTACTTGCTCCAGAACCCCCGATCCTGTTCACTGAACCACAAGATAAAAATATCTTAATGCGCCATATCTTGCATTACATAGAATCATAAATGTTAATCCTAGTCCAATGCTAGCCTCCTGTTGCTTATGGAAATACTATTAAATAGTATTTTTCTTAGGACTTGGTCATTTATGAGCCTCGTCTTTAGCAACTCAACTAGGAGTGCAGACCTTATTTTTTTGGGGATGATGCCTCCTGCATTTCGATTTCTCACTTGATGGTCTCTGCCACTAGTCATTTCCCTCTTGTGGGTTAGCGAGCACTCTTTCAATAGCTACTTCCACTTTTGTTTTCCTTCAACATCTTTTATTACTAAGGAATGTCTTATTACAAAATGTTCTATTCTTGACTTTCCCATCAAAGAATAATAAAATAATAATCAAAGTATTTTCCAGCATAATTAATAATTATTAATTCAAGGGGTATTACATTAAATGTTGGTTTGTAGAGTAGAAAAGACAAAGCTCATAGAGTATGGATTTAAAGGGTCGTAATATTGTTTTTGGTTACACAAAATTCAAAGCATAGATAGCACAAATTTTGAGGCATTTTGAGGGAATTTACTATTGGATATAAGTCCATACAAAAGAGGGTTGTATTGCAAAAAATATGGGAACAAATATTAGGTTTATATAGTTGTCATGATGACTATATTGGGCCATACAAGATGTACAGTAGGGGCACATTTTCAAGGTAGTTTGAAACAAATTTTGAGTAGTTATGTTAGGTTTGTGAGATATGTACTCTGTAATGTTTTGTTGTTGTAAAATCCAAAATATGTTTCTATGACCTCAATAAAATATCTCGTTTGGTCGGTTTACCCTTTGGGGTTTTTCTAGGGGAATTGCCCAAAAATCTACTTGTCAAGTGTGTGTGATTGAATGTAGTCTATTGTTGATTCATTTTCGCTGCTATATTTCAGATTGATTAGTATTTTTGTTTCTTCTCATAAATCATTGTTGAATGCTAATTAAGTTTATTGCATTACACTTGAAGTTTATTAAATTATTGGAGGTTCAAATAATATTTTTCTTAGTGTTCAAAGTAAAATTTAAAAAAAAAAGGTCCAAGACATCTTATATGCATGCATCATTCAACCTGGCCAAATTTCTTTCTCTACACCATTTGTAATGGTTTCCAAAAAGGAAGATTCATCGCATATGTGGCGAAATTATAGAAAATCTTGATAGGATGACCATTAAGGGTAAGTTTCCTATTCTTAGCATTGCTGAATTATTAAATGAATGATAGGGAAAAGTTAACTTACCAATATCTATCTCTATTTTGGATATCGTCAAATTATAATGATGAAAGAATACATTTCAAAAAAATAGTTAGAACACATGAAGGTCATATGAATTTTTGGTGATGTCATTTGTCTTTACCAATTCACACCATCCAATTTCAAATATTGATGAATTCTATTATTAAACACTTCCTAGAAAATCCGTGTTAGTATTTGTTTGATGATATACTAATCTATAGAAAAACTTAGGTAGACTATGTACACCATGCTGACAAGGTCTTAAAACTATTACAAGAGAACCAACTATATGCTAAGCCTTGTAAGTGTGTTTTTAGGGTTCAAGAAGTTGAATATTTGGGTCATATTGTATCTAATCAAGGTGTGAAAGTGGACCCCAATAAAATTAAGTCTATCACAGAATGTTCAATGCCCAAAACCTTTAAGAATATTATAGGATTCTTAGCATTGACAAGATGCTACATCAATTTTGTCAATAATTATGGTCAAATCGTAACACCTCTAATAAGGTTATTGGAAAAGTATGCACTCTCTTGGACTCACCAAGGAACCAAATATTTCGAAAAACTTAAATAGGTTGTGTGTACAACATATTCATGACATGCCATTGGCGCAATTTTAATGCAATAATGAGGACAACATACCTTTGAACATTTTCAACTTAAAGGAACAAAACTTAATTTAATCAATTTATGAAAAGGAAATGTTTTCCATACTACATGGAATTAATAAATGGCTTCCCTAACTAATAGAAACACATTTCAAGGTAAGAATAAATCATGATAGCCTTAATTACTTCTTGGAACAATGACGATTCTTCGAAGAGAAACAAAAATGGGTTACAAATATGCTAGGGCATGACACTGAAATTATCTGCAAAAGAGGAAATAGAATGTAGTGGTTGATGCACTATCAAGAAAAGAAGATGGCATAGATGAATTACTATGTGTTATTTTCAATATATGCAATATGATTGGATGGAATAACCATGGATAGAGTGGAAACATAATAAGAAAACATGTAAGGTAATTTAACAACTATAAGAGAATCCTAGTTGAGTGGATAAATTTATATGGAAGAATGATTCACTATGGTACCCAGATCACTCATATTTGTGTGATAATTCTCATCTCAAATAGAGGGTCCTTTTTTAGTTGTGCACTTCTCCAATAGGAGTACATTCATGATAATTGAAAAATTACCACAAGATCAAGAATTTATTTTCTTGGATGGTCTTAAAATCGATGTCCGAAAGTTTGTGACAATAATTTTGGTTTTCTAACAAAACAAAGCAAAGACAATCCAAACACCATGTCTTTTGCAAGCATTAGCCACAACAAATCAACATTGGATATAGGTCTTGATGGTTTTTATCACATATCTATCGAAGTTTGAAGGAAATATTACTATCATGGCATTCGGAAAAATATTTTCTTGAATAGTTTACCTAATATTTAATTATCGACCAGGGTTTGTAAGCTTGGAGTTGCTACAAAGTATATGCGAAACCAGAAGGATTCCTAAGATGTCGTGGCAATATTTTAACAAACACAAACTAAAAGATCTTCAAAATAAGAAAAGAGTGACTCCTAATAATTCAATGGTTAAGAAGATTAAGTTAGGGCAGAGGACTAGAGTACTATAGTATCCATTTATACTACTCTACTTTATACATACTTATTGGAGAAATTGAAATAAAAACGAGATAAACTTATAATAATAAACTATCCCTTAAGATCTATTCTACTACTTTAAACAACTTTGAAAGCTAACTATACAAAGGAGGATTTACAAAATTACATCAACTAGGATATATAACTAAGAATATACATGGCAACTCAGACTAATTCCACTCTCTTGGGTTGTTTTGGGAATAAACATTTACAGTGACTGGGACAGGGGTAGGAGGAGAGTCAAAATGGATTTCAAACAAGGTATAGAAACTAAAAGGAATTAATTCTAACTTTACCTCTACGAAAATATGCAAACTAATAAATCTCCAGTTACAAGTAATGGTAAACATGGTTCTTTATGTCATGGACACTTAACAAAAGACAAAACAAAAATGCAAAGGAGAGGACCTAACTTATAAACAAACAAAAAAACCTAATGAAAATGACCTTAATTCTTATTTATTAACCATCTAACTAAAAATGACAACTTCTATTTATAACCTATCAACATGTCTACCAAATTATTAATATAACTAACCCTAAATCACATATAAAGAAATGAAATCAATTCAAGCTGATATTACAAAACATAATCATACGGTAGAAAGAAATAAAGACTTAATAAGTACTCTAAATAATTTAATCATAGACTTTTAAAAGGAAATATAATTACTGTCTATCTATTCTAATCAAAGCATACTCGAAGAATTGAAGAAAACGGATTTAAAATATGTAAAATATGCTAAGGACTGTATGAAAGACTAAACAACAGATCAAAATGGTAGTCTATATAATGAACCAAACAGACCCTCTATATGACAGTCTGTATAAAAAAACACTTAAAACTTTTAAAAATTGATTAATCTAAATGAGCTCAGGCCAGCTGACTCATGCATGTAATAACTAGAATGTAAATACAAGAATTTAAACCTATTTAACAACTACATTTATTCTACAAGATAATTCAAACACAGTTCATAACTTGAAAACATCATTACCTATTTGCTATTTGAAAGGAAATTGGAAATTAAATAAATTCAGAACATAATAAGAATTCACAAAATTGAAACTAACTATGATTAAATTCTACAGTATTGAAGTAGTAAATTCTATAGTATCGAACCAATGTATTCTATTAACATTGAATCAAATAATAAACTGGAAATGCATAAAAAGAAATTACAACCTAATCTATATGCAACTGGTTGCTAACTTAAAATGAAAGACTATATAAACATCATAATATTGAAATGAAATCTAAGCTACAAGAAACAATATAAACTATTACAAGATAAGAATCATAATTATGAAATGAAATCTAAGCTATAGGAAATAATATGAACTATTTCAAGAATGAAATTACATAAACAATATAAGAACAAAATTATACTAATTACAAAAAAGGGAAATGAAAGAGACTATAAGAAGATATAAAACTCTGATTGGTGGGGGGCCCTCCTAGCAAACAGAGTCACAACCTGCTAAACGTTAATGAAACACGATCATAGATAGTATAACAGAACTTCCATTAAAGATAATAAACATAGTCTAAATTACATGAAAACTTGCTGAGCTAAAAGCTATTTCTGCTAGCTTCCTTTTCGCATACAAGTGTTCTTATATAGAGTTTGAGAAAGCGAGCAAGTCGACCCTTTAGTGGTCGACTGCTATTTGAGATGAGTCAACCATTATTACAATCCGTTGCTCTAATGCCAACACACAGTAATTTTTTCTCCCTTATCGCAACTTGGTTTCCATCGGGCATGAGGTGGTGTATAGGCTTCCCTTCTATGGCCTCAACTAGTGGCATGATGTCAATTAGAGAGGTATGCTGGAAACCTTCCAGAACAAGGATCATGCTAACACCTCGACATGTGGACAACAAGCGGTTTGTAGTTTGATCCATGCTTAAATGATGGAGAATCAATTAGTTCCAACGTGTGGTAGTTTCGGCGAGCTAAATGACGAGCTAGATATGCTATGTACATATCTAGACGAATGTGTGTCTGTGTGTCAAGTTCACCCAAAAATCATGCTCTACAATTAACGAATGCCTTTGTTAGTGATTTCATCAATTAAAATTGAATTTATTCATTAAAACAGTAAAATAACCAAGAATGAATCAATCTTAAATAAATCCAAAATAAGGTCATACCTGAAGCTGAATGGTAATCTGTATGATGAAAAAGACACCCAAAAGATAACAAAATATGCATTAATACATAAGGTTCTCAGCTCAAAAATGGTAACAAAATGGGGCTCAACATACTCCCAAACCAAAAGGATGCCAAGTCTCACTGGTACAAAGTAAGAGATATCATTGGGAAGAAGGCAGAGCTGCGCTAGCAACTGCCTTCGACCTTGTTGATGAAGCAGGTGGCTTATACTTCAGCTTCTTAGCTTGTGCCTTCAAGAGGGCACGCCTAGCTTGCTGATCCCTTTGTGATGTACTAATGGTCTTTTGGAGATCCTCCATAGTCTTAATCTGTAGTTGTAACATTTTGTTTTCTTCTTGAAGCTCTGAGATTAATTTGACATACGCTTCATTCTGTTTTGTCGAATGTGTCAACTCAGAGGTTAGCTGATCTCTTATTGGCTGCAGTGGTTGACATGGTTCTATGGACTGGTTGTGATCCAATGGAGGACTCTTTTCTTTGGTCGGTACTTCAACATCGACATCTGGAACTTGACTATTAGGGTTTAAATCTTGAGAAGGTGTAGAAATACCTTCATGAGCACTATCATTCAATAAATCGACTGAAAGGTTAGCCAACACATATAAAGACAAATCTGGGCAAAGCACATGTGTTTAAGTCAAACTATCTGGATGGTCTCTCTGTATGTCGGGCTGGACGCTTTACTGTACCAAGGGCTAGAGATAGGGTTGATGACTGGTCTGTGCAAATTCCACCTTCTGTTTCTTAGTACAGGGTCGTGACAAAGGTATGAATTCAGCAGGAACAACATGGGAAGATCATGTAGATGGGCTTGCCTATGATACATCATCATCTAGATGAACTTTGTTAGGGTTTTTCTTCCCTGTTGATGGAGATGGACTAGATTGTTGGCCATGAGAATATCGGGGGCACTAGTGAATATTCAAATGAGGGTTAAGGACCTTCAAATGAAAAGTATCCCATGTCTAGTTTCATTCTCTAAGATGATCGAGGATGAGAAGTTTTATTGTGCTATGGTGGTATAGGATGTTTTTGGGATGGAGGGTGTTCTTCGGAACCAAATTAGACATTTTTTCGAGACTCCGTAGAAAGAAAAATGGGAAATTCAAGTATTTCTGATCCACAAAGTGAGCGAGTAGACACAAATGATAGGATTTAAAAACGTTGAACGTACCTTCGCAGGTGACTAGGTGAATAATGATTGTCAATGGATTGAGATATTCTGGTTTGATCCAATTCTGATGGTAGCATTTTCCTAATACATGACTACATTTAGGTTTCAATGTGAAATTGTGTGATGCTCTAGGGACAAACCAATGCTTGTGCCAATGTTCCCCCTCTCAGGGAAGCTTGGTGGCCCAGGCTATTGACTCCTTAGTGACTTGAAAAACTAAATGGACGACCCTTGCTTCTCTCCCATCAAAGCCCATTGCGAATAGTAATGAAATTTCCTTGTCAAATCCCTGCAACTGATGGAGAAAAGGGTTCCATCCTACATGAAAAAAATATTTCACGATAGTCTCTAAATTCGGGTATCTAGAATAGATCCTGGTAACTCTCTGGTTCGAATGGGCTTGGCATGGTGAAGCCAAGGTGATGAAAACAGGGCTCTACGAGAAATGTGGGGAAAAGATGGCAATAGGCTTGTACAGTAGTAATGGTCATACAAAAACAATGGAATGTATTCACATCATATTTAAAGCATGCCACATTCAGTCGATCAAATTATTGTGCAGCCAACTCGGCGTATTTTGGATGACTGTGTCATTATAACAACTCTTAAAACATGTGCTGTCAAAATACATCTTCTAGCGAGTTCATAAGGTTTTAGTTGGTTCAACCTTGTCCAAAGTAAACTTTGGACAGGTTGAACATCAAACTTAATGCAAACATATGACCATACTCATTACCATAATCGTAATTTTAAAGAGAAGATCAATTATCTCACAACTTATGCATACGAATGAAAGACGTTTAGCAGTTTATATGTGCGAATGAAAAATGAGATAAGGTGATGACATCATAGTAATGATTAGAAAGTACCCTAAGGTATTTTCAATCCTATATGAGGATAAAATTAAATCATATTAGATCGATATCGTACCAAGTCATGTGTCAAAATTTAGTAAAAGTACCTTATGGATATGATTTTTTAGTAATGAAGATATGACTCAGCCAAGTCGAAAATTAGGCTAACTTTAATCATAGGAAAAATATCATCGTGTGTATTCAGAACATCATTTGTATTTTCATTTAGGTCATTATTCAACCCTTCATATGATCCTTCATATAAATTTCCTGTAAGAAAATAAGTTTTGCTTGATCAGATCAGACTACTGTTAATCATAGATTCGTCTAAGCTTCGAACCTACAAGGAGATCACATAAGAACAATTAATTTGATCCTTTTAATTATACTTCCATGGTTTTTAGAGAAATAAATTGTCAAAAAGGAAAGACAGTCTGATACTCCCCCCTAAACCAAAGATATGGCGTCTCTGCAATCCATACAAGAAAATTCAGTAGTTTCCAAAATAAGATAAGAAATTTCAGTCATGCTGTTATACGTAGGTAAAAGTGAGGAAAATTAACACATGCATGGAAGGATTCAGATATATACATATAAAAATAGTGCTCAAATATGCAAATTCATTATTTACCATGGAATGAAGAAATAAGGGAAGGATCATAGGGAAAACTAGTCATCCTTGCCACGTTGTAAAGATATCTTTCCCCCTAAAAATTTTTTTAGCTTACCGTCGAATTTATAAGAATCTACTACTATGGGTCCCATTACTAGGACAAACAGATCCTAGTTATTGATTGAATTCAAATTATCAGATCCAAGTCCATCTTATAGTGATTCTTTAATGACATGAAAAACAATAACCCTAAACATATTTTATTTTTAACACATGTTCTCAGAGGTGCATTAACCAAAGCTCTTTTACCTTATATTTCCCTACTTCCAGCGAGCCTGTTCAGTACCCTGGCAGGTTTATCTTGGTACCATGCAAGCATAGCCCCGCTGCAGTGAGCCTGTTCAATACCTCGATGGGTTTACTTGCATGTATTGAATTTTCTTATTGCTAGATTGTTACTTAGCATTGACCCGCTACCAGTAGGCCTGTTCCATACCCCAGCGGATTTGCCTTGTATAAATATAGGAAGTCAATTGGTACTAGAGTGTGCTAAGCCCTGGTAAACACATGAGTAAAATTTTTCATAAAATGGCCTTAATCATATATCATATCAAAAGAGAATAACTCAAAGGTGTTCTTGGGCCTTTTAGTCCACTTTCTTTATAAAAGATAACATTCCCCATGAGCAGAAATTCCACTTATCCTAGAGTATTCTCAAAAATATTTTAAGGGTTAAGTTTTCATAACAAGTGTAGATGCACTAGTAATCTCTAGGTATTAAAAATATTAAAGAACATGATAATTGAAATAATTATTTTGAGCAATTGCTTAAAGTAATCAAGCATGTACATATATGAATCAAACCATCATATATAAGTGTTGTAAGGGATTATGCACCTAATAACCATAGGTCTGGGGTTACCAACATAGTCTATTACTTGCAGACAATTGACTTCTAAAGTACATAATAGGAAATAGGAGGGTTAGAAGGACTTACTTGTTAAGCGAAGGTCGATCCTTGCTATCCTCTTCCTCTCTGTTCTACTTCCAAGATCTTCAGGATTGCTCCTCTTTCACCTATCAAGAAACACTCTTCCAGATACAAGATGATTCATATACATATAAGCAGGTTAGATAAAATATATATCATACTGAAATGTAAACATTTATCAAACCACAAGACATGAAACACATATGGAAGACGTAATCTCTTTATTATCAATAATGGAAAGAGTTAAGGTTACAACCCAACGTCTGAGACAAGGACTCGTCTGTCACCAAAGGATTATGAGTTTCACTGCTCCAAAGACTTCTATAAACAATCCACCAGCATAACTTTGCCCTCCAAGTGTAACTATCCAACACCCTCCCCAAGGCCTGTATTTATATGGGTGAAATAAGGCAGTTCTTGAAGGTTAGGGAAGTTATAGCAGTTAAGAAAATTAAGTTAAATGGCTTAACTAATCTCCCATTAGCGCGTGTTTTTATATTTTAATGTTGAGAGACACATTCGTAGGTCTGTAGTAGAGCAACCAATGAATGATTCGCGACTATGTATAAGCGCAACCCACGAATAAAAAGATCCGCGACTTGCTACAAAGGATACTCGCGAATGATGCACGAGTTGTAAATAAAGAGAGTCGCAAATAAAAACAACATGGAAAAAATGGCAAAGTAACCAGCTGGGTATATAGGGAATGTACTTCATCATAAGCCAAGGTATAGTTAATATGGGCAAACCTCTATCCATAAGTGTCCTTTCGTGCGCCAACCTGAGGGATGTCAACACTTGGATGGAGAAGTGCCATTCAGGTGTATAACAGATGCCCCCTAATGTGTGAGGTTAGAGGGGAACGATGGCTGAAATACATTATAATTTTTAACTCTGGAGAAACTCAAAAATCCAATGGAGCAGAGAGAGTACCTAAAACAAATACATAGTAATGTCATATACAAACTTACATCTGAGGATGCTATGTTCAATTTACTGGAACACTAGCTCCTTTACAATATTTGAGTACATCATATGATACGGGTAAAACCACGTACATTACAATGGTGGATCAAAGCCACAATACAATAATGATGAGTCTTCAAATATCTGGAAGCTGGATATCAGAAAAGAACATAATCTTGGGAAACTTAGTTCATGAGTGAGGAACTAAGGTCTTCATAAAGGATCCCAAAGAACCAGTACAATCCAAGCCATGTGAATAAGGGTAAGCTGAAGTAGAACATGGATAGGATTCGATAGTTTGTCAACCAATAGATGATAATTGACAACTGAGGCAAAGGAGTTCACCAATAATGAAAGTGAATCCTGAGGTACTATCATCAAAACTCTAGGTCTTCGTCATCAGGAAGTGCTGAAATGGAACCATACTGTGATAAGGAAGGCAATAGATCCTCCAACGGATCACAAGAGTGACTAGGAACTGGGCAAAAGAAGAGAGACACAAGTATCTGGATAACAGATATAATAGTGATGGGATCAGGCTATAGATCAGATATTGGGAAGAATCCTTGAACAGTGAGCACAACACAGAGATGACCCAAGGCAGCGTATAACAGATAGATAGGACAACTAGACTTATTTGTCATGTAGGAGACATGATCAGATTCCCCAGGTATAATGAGCAAGAGGAGGAGTTGGAAACTCAAAGTGATAGCTGAATAAAGATGTATACTGAAACATAGATATCGGAAATCAAAGAGTGCTATGTTCAAGGATGACATGCTGCCATTACTGAAAACAAGAGAAAACTTCTTCCTTACCTTCCCTGTTAAGTTTAATGAGTCCAGGAAAGTCAACTCGGTTCCCTCTTCATTTTATAACAAGCTTGAAGAGATGGGAAAATAATGCTTGATAATGTCACTGATTCATGAATTTAATGAGCCCGAACTAGTACATGCTCAGTCGATGTTTTCATATTTAGAGAGTCTGAAAACACCAAACAAGACTCCAGGGGGGGTCCTTTTTCATCCAATTTAGTCTCCTGAGGCCGAAAAAGTATAAAACAAACCACAAAAGAACTCTCTTAACTTCTGAAGAAGAAAAGGTGAACCTTTTTNAACTAGGGTCTCTCAACATCATCAGTTCACATCGCATGGAAAAACTCCTTAAGAAGATTAGAGGAAATTTGGGGTCTAAAATGGGCCTTATAAGAAAACGTGCCAAAATAAGTTTTTGTGAGTTGGAATTCAAGAACCAATAAAATTTCAATAAAATA
>LPNX010781807.1:252473-390512 GCA_001517045.1 Pseudotsuga menziesii
TTATGTACCTGATAAGCTCAATTGAGCTGGGAGACAACCGAATGAGAATCCAAATGGAACTCAAGCTGGGTGATGCCTCGTGACAAAGCATCCCATAGGAGCTGAATTACAGCCCTATACTCAGCAACATTATTAGAAGCAGGACCTAGACAAGCGCCTCCCACGGCAACAAGCTGTCCTGAGGGGGAATAGATAACCCATGCTGCTGAAGCCAGGTTACAAGTGTGACAGCTGGCGCCATCAGCGAAACCTACATACATCTCAGAAGACATCTGCAATAACCAATAGATAGTATAAAAAATGAAATTGACAACCTAATGTACATAAAAATACATACACTAATATACAAGAAAAAGTGCTAAGCCTAAGCATAGTACTTCTTCAGGTAGAGCCCATTTCTAGGCTCAGGCAGCTTATTCCCATCATAATCCACTAATTCATACGCGCCTTTAATCAAAACTTTAGACATGACATAGGGTCCTAACCACATGGCCTTGAATTTTCCTACCCCCAGAGGCTCTTTATCTTGGTCCCAGAGCAAGACAAGTTCCCCTTTAGAGAAAACCCTAGGTTTGACCATTTTATCATATTGAGATTTAACCCTATTTTTATGAGCCTGATTTGCAGTCAACACATCTCTACGTTGTTCATTGAGGTGTTCTAAATGGAGTAACCATTCTTCAAGCTCAGTCGTATCCGGTAGCACATGAATAGCTATCTGCAAGGATGGGATTTCGCATTTAATCGGCATAATAGCTTCCACCGCGTGAACGAGTTGGAAGAGGGAAAAACCCGTAGCAGTATTTACATTGGTTCGATAAGCCCAAAGAGCAGGATATAACATGATGTGCCAATTCGAGCGGGCTACATCAATAGTACATTTAAGAATAGTTTTTAAAGTCTTGTTTACAACCTCAACCTGACCATTTGCTTGCGGATAGTATGGAGAATAATGTTCTTGTCGGAATCTGAGCATGGTGGTCAGTTCTGTCATCATGTTATTTTGAAAATGACTGCCATGGTCAGTGACAATCACTTTGGGAATACCAAACCTAGTAATAATCTGATTAAATAAGAAGAAAGCTGTTGTTTCCCCGTTGTCTTTGAAAGTAGGCATTGCCTCTGCCCATTTTGTGAAATAGTCGACAGCGACAATGATGTATTTATGCCCCCCAGCTGAGGTTGGGTTGCATGTCATATAATCAATCCCCCATTTCATGAAGGGGCCTACCGAGACAATGGGAAACAAGGGAGCAGGATGTGACCGCATTTTCCTGGTGTAAAGATGACACGGGTGACAGTGTTTCACTACTTCCACACAATCTTTAAAGATGGTGGGCCAGAAATAACTGGCACGTAATATCTTCTGGGTTATTGCTAACCCAAATAAATGACCCCCACATGCTCTGCTATGGGAATCATTTAGGACAATCTCCGCTTCCTCATGAGTAAGGAAGTGACGCAAGATGGAATCTACCCCTCGTCGATATAATGTATCTCCTATAATGAGGTAGTTTTTAGCATGAAGGCGTAACTTACGTCAGTCTTCCCTAGAGTAAGTGGCAGGATACTTCAAATTCTGGAGATATATAAGAATATCTCTGTACCAAGGGTCAGAGGTAGCTATCAGGAAGATGTGCTCATCTGGGAATGAGTCATCATCAATCACTACATCTTATTCCGTAGGAAATTTTACTATAAGCTCGGCAAAAACTAAGGAATTTTTGGACTTAGCGGATTGGAAAACCAAATCAAGCTCTTGAAGAATGACTATCCATTTGTTGAATTTTTCCCCAACAATCCGTCGAGATAAAACATATTGGAAAGGGTTTACATCCACCACTACAGTAGTGGTCCTCAGTAAGATGTAGTGCCGTAACCTCTGTACAGCATAAACAGCTACTAAGGATAAATTCTCGACATGGGAGTACTTAAGCTCAGGTCCAACCAGAGCATGGCTAAGATAATAAACAACATGCTCAATGAGCTTGTCGTCCTCCTGAACTATTACTACCCCAATGGTAGACTCCGACGCGGCCAGATATAATATAAAATCCCTAGAATAACCTGGTGGGTGTAATAAAGGAGCCGACAACAAGGCTTTTTTCAATGCCTCGAACGCGAGTTGTGCAATTTCATCCCATACAAATGGGGTGTCCTGCTTGAGCAGGCGCATGAAACCTTTAGTGATCTTGGCATAATTAACGATAAAACATCGAAGGAAGTTAGAATTTCCTTGTAGATTCTGAGGTTGCCTGAGGGAATGAGGAGGAGGAAGATTTACAATGGCCTCAACTTTTAAAGGATCCACCTAAATGCCTCTACTAAAGACAATGAATCCAAGCAATCTTCCTGACTCGATGCAAAAAACACACTTGTGGGGATTCAAGCGAATTTTATAGTATCTGCATCTCTCAAAAATCAACCATAAATGATCTGGATGTTGGATCCTCTTGCAAGAATGAGCGGGCATATCATCAAGGTAAGGCTCGATAATGGCTTTTATGTCATGAAAAGCAAAGTTCATGGCTCGTTGAAAGGTTTCCCCTGCATTTTTCAATCCGAAGGGCATTTTCCTATACGCAAATGTACCCCAAGGGAAAATGAAAGCAGTTTTATGCTGGTCTTCCGGTTTGATTTGGATTTGATTGTAGCCGGAGAAACCATCCATAAACGAGAATACCTCACTACCCGCACATGCATCTATGATCTGATCAATAAATGGTGTGGGGTAGTTGTCCTTAGGACAGGCTTTGTTAAGGTCTCTAAAGTCTGTACAAACGTGAATAGTCCCTTGCTTTTTATCAACAGGAACTGGGTTGGACACCCATTCAGTCAAAGCTATGGGATATATGAAACCTGCTTTCAACAGCTTTTCAACCTCTGCCTTCACAGCCGCCGCTTTATGCGGGTTCACGGGGCGTAATTTTTGTCGAACTGGCTTGGCATCAGGATAGGTTGGGATCTAATGTTGAACAATAGATGGATCTATGCCTGGCTTCTCCTCATATGACCAGGCAAAGATATCATGGAATTCCTTGAAAAGGGCAGTATAAATGGAAATCTCCTCCGGAGAGCAGTTTGTACCTATATAGATATTTTCCACGACATCTGGGTTTCTAGAGATGTTGATCGGTATAGTGGTGGAAATGTTTTCCATGTTCCCCTCAGCAAACATTCCTTCCCTAGGCAAAGGGTTAACGGGTGTATCAACATCATCCGACAGTCGCACATGAAACTCTTGATTTTCTATCTTGCTTAGCTCTGGAAGGAAATAAGATCGGTGATGAAGATCCTCACATATCTTATCACATCCACACATAGCTTCCAGAATAGCTTCATCGGAAGGTAAAATGGTGTCTAAGCAATCTATGGAATGTAAAGAGTTTTTCGCCCATGTGGGCAAATAGACTTCTTCCAGATCATCCAAGACTATAAGAGGATCTGGAATGGGATCAACAGTGGTTTGGGTAATAGCTTGAGATGCCACCTCCACTACCAATAAGGGCACTTCCGGTTCCTGGGGGGTTGGGAGAACCCAAGGATCAGTCCTATCGACCACCGAATCAATGGACTTCCCCACACTAGTAGAACCGATATAAAGGACTGGAGCTGGAATATCAAATGTGCCCATCAATGATGCGTACATTCTAGCCCCCAAGCTCTGTGCAGCAGGTTTGGCCTGATCAACCAATGGCACAGTGGAATCTTTAGACTCTAAGCGGCCTTTTTGGGTAAAATCAAGTTGGTCAACAGTGACCACCTTTCCCTCATGTGGAAAAACCATGACACGAAAGATAGCTAATGCAACAGCAGACATTGCATAAGCCCAATTCCTACCCAGAAGCAAATTGTAGTCCAAGGGAGCATCAATCACTTCAACTTAAACAGACACTGCTTTGCAAGCCAACTTAATCTCAAAAGCCAGCAGGATACCATGCGGACGAAAAGACCTTCCATCAAAAGCAGTAAGTAAAGTGGTTGATGGGACCAGCTCTAGGGATCCAAGAGCCTTCCAACAGGCCAGGGACATAACACATGTAGAGGCTCCCTCATCAACAACTGCTCATCCAATGGTCTTACCACCATGGACAACATCTATTGATAGGGATACATGGTAAGGGAGGAGAATTTTAACATCAGATAGATGAAATTTCGCTGTGAGACTCGAAGATTCCATGCTACCTAAAGCTGCTAAGAGGGCATCCCGCTGAGCGGGACAGCTCTGTAGCACCTCCAAAGCTGACATTGCACATGGAGTCTGAGCTAAGTCTTCAACTACAGAGTAGTTGGAAGCAGCCCTATCATTTGCGTTATGCAAAGTATTCTTAAAGACACCTTTGGGTATCTTTGGCATTATTTCTGTAGGTTTCTCTATAGTGAGAGGGTTGGAAGGTTCACCTACAGCTTTACCCTTCTCATCAGTCTCTTTCTCATAGTTTTTGTTCTTGGTTTGCAACAAAGTTGAGGATCTAACCATGTTGATATAATTGGGGTCAAGGGCAGCTTGAGTGCCCCTTGCTACGGTAAAAGCTGAAGTAGAATTCTGCCCTTGGGGAAAAGGATCCTTCAGGACAGTCGGTGGTTGAGCTTGGAGCAGCTTCTGAGCTTGTTCCATAAGGGGACAAATATGAGTAAGGTGGTCCCCTTGGCACAACTTACAAGGGAACTTGACTTTCTTCTTTTCCTTTTTTCCCCCATCAGCATTGTTTGCGGGCTTTGGCTTGTTTTGATTTTGGTTTCCCTCTCCCTTTTTACCTTTCTTCTTCTTCCCGCCGGGCTGCTGATTTCCCTTCTGAGAGGTTTGTGCAAAAACATTTGCACTTTGGGAGGAGGGGGCAGCCTTTGCTGCCTCTACCGTAGACTGTTTGACAGACAATTGATGAAGTTGTTTTGTCAAAGACTCTACAATGGGAGAGTTTACGGACCCAACCACACCATCGGCATGGGGTCCAGGCTTTGGTTTCTCGGCCTCATGCGAAGGTCTTGGTGCCTCAGGGATGATTTCATATAAAATCGCAGACTGTGAATAAATCAAGTCCAACTATTGGGCCCTGAGTATGGCTTCTTCTTCACTAGTCACTCCTGATGTGGACACGTCCTTAGATATGTATGGCAACAATGACTTAAGGAACCACTATAATAGAAACTCAGGAGGGATGGTGGCTTTGATAAGGCTCTTTCACCTCCTCCACTCTTAGATATGATCCGAGATGTGGGTAGCCTTGTTTTGTCAAAAGGTGGACAACAAGTCTGTTCTGAAATCGTATCGGACTGGAAGCTGAAAGTGGCTAAGGAAAGCAGTAGCCAAGTCCTAGAAACTACTAAAAGCAGCAGAAGGCAGCTCAATGTACCATTTTTCCGCAGTGCCTGTCGAGGTCCTCTGGAACAGCCTCAATCTCACTGAATCTTCATTCAATGAATTGGAAGAACACCATGAATGGAAGGTGGTGGCATGAGCCATAGGATCTTCACCAACCTTACCTTCGAAGTTAGGGATGTCCGAGGGCAGTTTGGTGGGAATAGGTGGCCACAAAGGGTCATGCCTCACCGGATCATTCATCAATTTTGATAAGTCTGGCAAGTTCAAAGTTGCCAGAAAGGGAAGTTTGGGCCTAACCGGTGCACTAGATGTGCCAGCTTGGGGATTAGAGGTTCCTACCCCCGAATGCCCATGGGTAAAAGTGGGGTTGCCCCCTGACACCGGTTGTGAAGTGGGAATGTTTCTTTGGAACGGATTCCATCCATAAGCCATTGGATTTTGGGTGGGAGGTGCAGTGTAAGTGGTTCGGGCCGTCCCCATAGAAGTAGGGGTCTGAAAGACTGGAGCAGGTATCCCTCCACTAAACAAAGAGAAGGGAGAGCTCGTGTATGGGACCGAAATAGGGGTTTGGAAGCTTTTCCCATAAGAGGTGTTGCTCCCAAACTGCACTCCTACATATGAAGGAGGTGGACCTACGTATGGACTGGATGGGGGAATGTGCCCCCCATTGCAAGGGAATCCTTGGACAAAGGCCGAGGATCCTACCGGACCACTCTGGGTAGGGTAAGGGAAGGAAGAAGGAATAGTAGGTATACTGGGGATCCCAGTAACCATGTCACCAGAAGTACCTCCTATGTTTGAGTGAACTGGTGGTTGGACCACCCGGCTCGCTGGAGTCAAAGGTGTAGAAGGAAAACTAGATCTACGGGCACTAACCGGGGGAGGTAGTACCCCTTCAACCGGAAGGGTTGAGGTGAAGACAAATGAACTTTCTCCCACAAAAGACATGACTCTACCCACAGGGACACCTAGCACTGGTGAATCAAAGGGTCTAACCTACATGATCACTGGATCGTTCAAATCAGTCAAGGGGGTGTTAAAATTTCTTGCAAACTTGTCAGTCTGCAATTATTCTATCTCGACTGTGTCAAAATCAAAGCGGTTAGCTATCAGTTCCGTTTCACCAAGAACCTCACTTATTCCTACTGGTTCAAAAGAACCGTCTGTGCCTAATATCCACCTTTGGGGTAAAGGTGGAGGCTCCAATGTGGTGAGAGGAGGAAGGTTTCTCAACCTTCTTGACCGTCTAACAATTTGGTCCTCCAGAATTAAGAATTTAACAAATCACACCCTAAGGTCGACTAAACACAAGAAAATACACAGAGCATACACTAAAAAGATCCTAGAGTCTCAAGCAATCAAACCAGGGTATAAAGATATACTTTCCCGAAGAAAGCTGATGAACGATTACTTGGCGTCCTTGAGGTGGTTCTCAGGCACAAGCAGAGGAATCACCCACTACCCTCCTACACTTTCCACAAGGGTTACCTTCCAAGTCCATTCAAGGTGAACCAGAAATAACCTTTCGTTTTACCTAGGTATGAACCCTAAAAGACAAGAGACTAAATGCTACCTTGACAATACCAGCTGTCTGGGGGGACAGTCATCAGCCGAACTTGTACGCATGGGCAGGGTAGCTGAGCCCGAAACTCTGTCTAGGACAGAATCCCTAGATGCACAAAAGTCCTGGGTTACGCTTTGACAAGGATTCAGAGGGTTATCTCCTCTGTCCAAGCCTCCACACGGCCTAGTGCTTAACTCCCGTTTGAGAGGAGCTTCGCAGATACAGTGATAGAATCAAGGATTTACGTAAAGAAAGGTCCACTACATCTGAGTTTATAACTTGTGGGAAGTTTACACTCCCTAGCCCACAAGTCTAGCCTAAGCTAGTAGGTGAAAGGCCCCTAAAAATAAAACTTACTAGTAAATTTTAATTTATGCATTTATTTTAGAGAGTTGTTTCTTACTCAAGAGGAAATGGAAGTGATATACTGTATGGTGTTTTGACTCAGCGAGAAATAAATGAAAGTAAAGGTGTATTCAAAGCAAACTACTACTATAAAATAAACTTCTTTTCATTTTTTCAAATATGTATTGATGAACTAAATGCAACAATAAAAGAAACTAAGCCTATATGTTTTTGTATTTTTGAGATAATATTTTTAAATTGAAAGTAAACACTACTTATGCAAAAAAAAAGACAATGCAAAAATCTTAACAATGTTTATCTTTTTATTTTAAAAATACTCAAAAATCCACTATGCATCTACAATGCACTATGCTTGAGCAAACTTGACACTTATAAACTATATAAAAGCCACAAACTGAAGCAAACAGGCTGACAGAACCAAAAGACCAGCAAGAAAAGCAAGCTAGGAACCCTAGCTTAGGTGCAAACAATGACAAATATCACTGCAAACTTAAAAAGGCAAGTGAAAACCAGAAACTGTCAGAAGGTATACTGGAAAAAACAGAGCCCAAGACCCTGATCACTGATCTGGACTAAGACACTTTAACCAACAACCCAAACAGGCCAATTACTCCAGGATGCAAATAGTAAATAAACCAAGCACAAAAGACTCAAGGGCTTCCAAAAAAGCACTAAGATGTGATCATCTGAGGCAATCAAACAAACTCTACATCATTCTTAAAGAAAGTCTTCTAAAAAAACAAGGACTATAGCAAGAAAAGAAACAAGCAAACTCTTATTTAAAAATCCCAACTTTCAGGAGTACTCGCGACTGTCTAGCAGTGCAACTCATGAATGAATCGCGACTGTTCAGTGGAACAACCCGCGAATGGGTATAAAATTTTTCTCAAAAACAAAGAAAAGACCCTAAGACTCTCAAATGCTGAAGCAAGCAAGAACCAGGATAGAAAATCACAAACAAACTTCCAAGCAAACACTGGTCAGGATAACAGAAATGACCTACAGCAGTCTAGGATTCCCCAGCGGAGTCGCCAGTTCTATTGTAAGGGATTATGCACCTAATAACCATAGGTCTGGGGTTACCAACATACTCTATTACTTGCAGACAATTGACTTCTAAAGTACAGAATAGGAAATAGGAGGGTTAGAAGGACTTACTTGTTAAACGAAGGTCGATCCTTACTATCCTCTTCCTCTCTGTTCTACTTCCAAAATCTTCAGGATTGCTCCTCTTTCACCTGTCAAGAAACACTCTTCCGGATACAAGATGATTCATATATATATAAGCAGGTCAGATAAAATATATATCATACTGAAATGTAAACATTTATCAAACCACAAGACATGCAACACTTATGGAAGACGTAATCTCTTTATTATCAATAATGGAAAGAGTTAAGGTTACAACCCAACCTCTGAGACAAGGACTCCTCTGTCACGAAAGGATTCTGAGTTTCACTGCTCCAAAGACTTCTGTAAACAATCCACCAACATAACTTTGCTCTCCAAGTGTAACTATTCAACACCCTCCCCAAGGCCTGTATTTATATGGGTGAAATAAGGAAGTTCTCAAAGGTTAGGGAGGTTATAGCAGTTAAGGAAATTAAGTTAAATGGCTTAACTAATCTCCCATTAGCGCGTGTTTTTATATTTTAATGTTGAGAGACACATTCACGGGTCTGTAGTAGAGCAACCCGCGAATGATTCACGACTATGTATAAGTGCAACCCGCGAATAAAAAGATTCGTGACTTGCTACAAAGGATACTCATGAATGATGCGCGAGTTGTAAATAAAGAGAGTCACGAATACATCTCAACATGGCAAAAATGGCAAAGTAACCAGCTGGGTATATAGGGAATGTACTTCATCATAAGCCAAGGTATAGTGAATATGGGAAAACCTCTATCCATAAGTTTCCTTTTGTGCGTCGACCTGAGGGATGTCAACACTCAGACGGAGAGGTGCCATTCAGGTGTCAACACTTGCATGGACACTTATGGATAGATGTTTTCCCATATTCACTATACCTTGGCTTATGATGAAGTACATTCCCTATATACCCAGCTGGTTACTTTGCCATTTTTGCCATGTTGAGATGTATTCACGACTCTCTTTATTGACAACTCGCGCATCATTCGCGAGTATCCTTTGTAGCAAGTCGCAAATCCTTTTATTTGTGGGTTGCGCTTATACATAGTCACAAATTATTCATGGGTTGCTCTACTACAGACCCGCGAATGTGTCTCTCAACATTAAAATATAAAAACACGCGCTAATGGGAGATTAGTTAAGACATTTAACTTAATTTCCTTAACTACTATAACCTCCCTAACCTTCGAGAACTACCTTATTTCACCCATATAAATACAGGCCTTAGGGAGGGTGTTGGATAGTTACACTTGGAGAGCAAAGTTATGCTGGTGGATTGTTTACAGAAGTCTTTGGAGCAGCGAAACTCAGAATCCTTTGGTGACAAAGGAGTCCTTGTCTCAGACGTTGGGTTGTAACCTTAACTCTTTCCATTATTGATAATAAAGAGATTACGTCTTCCATATGTGTTTCATGTCTTGTGGTTTGATAAATGTTTACATTTCAGTATGATATATATTTTATCTAACCTGCTTATATGTATATGAATCATCTTGTATCCGGAAGAGTGTTTCTTGACAGGTGAAAGAGGAGCAATCCTGAATATTTTGGAAGTAGAACAGAGAGGAAGAGGAAAGCAAGGATCGACCTTCGTTTAACAAGTAAGTCCTTCTAACCCTCCTATTTCCTATTCTGTACTTTAGAAGTCAATTGTCTGCAAGTAATAAAGTATGTTGGTAACCCCAGACCTATGGTTATTAGGTGCATAATCCCTTACAACAGAACTAGCGACTCTACTGGGGATATAGGGAATGTACTTCATCATAAGCCAAGGTATAGTGAATATGGGCAAACCTCTATCCATAAGTGTCCTTTTGTGCGCCGACCTGAGGGATGTCAACACTCGGACGGAGAGGTTCCATTCAGGTGTATAACAATAAGAGATAACAAAAACATTAAAATAAATGGTTTGAGAATTAAATTTCAGAATCACAACTAGTGTGTTTAGAGCACTTTTCTTTTTCATATAATATCTTATAGAGAAGACCCATCTATAATTAAATTTTCAAAACCATTTATTAGATGATTGGTTTTATTATAGAAGAAGAGTCTCCTAGAATTAGACATGGATCTTGTTTATTCGAAAAACATATCTACATATATATACAAATGATGACAACCCAAGGTAAATTTTAAGGATCAGGTAAAGGAGGAAGAGTGTTCAGGGAGGGAGGATCATCTTCTATTCTAGCAAGGTTCACCCTGGTCCCTTGAGGCAAAAGATGATGTCCCGTACAAATATGACATGTGGAAATTTTGAATGGAAATTATTGTGGGATATGTTTAGCTTTACATTTTGAACAGAAGATAGTCCTTGTTGCTGACTCTTCTTTCTTTTTCTTTGTGTGAGTTGGGTTGCTGAAAGAAGGATTTTTTTTGAGGTGAGATTTAGGTGTCATAGTATTCTTTTTCAGGGGAGATCTTCCACCTGTTATCCATGCTCCTATTGGAACCTATACGAGAAGTAGACTCTACTTCAGATGTTTCAATTTGTGAAATCACAGAGTTGTCGAGGAGTGTTTTTACTTGGACAGGGTCAACAAAGTTTAGGTCTCCTACTAGAGAAAACGTTGTATTGGGATGCTTAGGGGTTTTTAATAACTAATCCTTGAAATTTTTTCAAGAATTAGATCCTCAAATTTTCTTGTTGAAGTATTGTCCATGAATTCCCTGATAGGACCCCTTAAGAGAGTCTCCTTAGGTTTCAAGGTAGATGACTTCCTATAGGTGTCTATTGGTATCTTTCCACTAAGTGAATGGTGGGGGGAGTTATGTCCCTGTAATAGTTAATTTAAAAATTTAAGCGACATTTTACTATCTACTCTAAATAAGCTTTGCGTAAAGTAAACACACTTATGCGAAAACAAAACAACAAGGATTTGGGGCGACCCACTAAAGTGGATGCGTCAGGCTGTCACACTATGGAAATTCTATAGTGAAGTCATATTTGTGTCTTACTGTTTCCCTTCCCCCTTTCTATGTAACGTAAAGGAAACCTATCTATCCTTATCTGTCTAGACTCTGTTCATGAAAAACTAGACTAAAGGAAAACCTAGACTACTACTACTGTAAGATTTGGGGGCGCCTAATATAATAGATGTGTAGGTTCTTACCTCTCATCTTATTGCTCCCCCTCCACCAACATATTACTAAAAAGAATCCTACCTATTCTACCTTACAAAACAACTCCCCAGCAACAATGCCAAAATGTTGGGCAAAATATTGTCTTGAATAGTTTGCCTAATATTTAATTATCGACCGAGGTTTGTAAGCTTGGAGTTGCTACAAAATATATGTGAAGGCAGAAGGATTCCTAAGATGTCATGGCAATATTTTAACAAACACAAACCAAAAGATATTCAAAATAAGAAAAGAGTGACTCCTAAGAATTCAACGGTTAAGAAGATTAAGCTAGGGAAGAGAACTAGACTAGTGTAGTATCCAGTTATACTACTCTACTTTATACATACTTATTGGAGAAATGCAAATAAAAAAAAGATAAACTTATAATAATAAACTATCCCTTAAGATCTATTCTACTAATTTAAACAACTTTGAAAGCTAACTATACAAAGGAGGATTTACAAAATTACATCAACTAGGATATATAACTAAGAATATACATGGAAACTCACACTAATTCCACTCTCATGGGTTGTTTTGGGTATAAGCATTTACAGTGACTGGGACAGGGGTAGGAGGAGAGTCAAAATGGATTTCAAATGAGGTATACAAACTAAAAGGAATTAAGTCTAACTTTACCTCTATGAAAATATGCCAATTAAGAAATGTCCAGTTACAAGTAATGGTAAACATGGTTCTTTATGTCATGGACACTTAACAAAAGACAAAACAGAAATGCAAAGGACAAGACCTAACTTATAAACAAACAAAAAAACCTAATGAAGATGACCTGAATTCTTATTTAGTAAGCATCTAACTAAAAAGGACAACTTCTATTTATAACCTATCAACATATCTACCAAATTATTAATATAACTAACCCTGAATCACATATAAAGAAATGAAATCAATTCAAGATGATATTACAAAACATAATCATAGGTTAGAAAGAAATGAAGACTTAATAAGTACTCTAAATAATTTAATCACGGACTTTTAAACGGAAATATAATTACTGTCTAACTATTCTAATCAAAGCATACTCGAAGAATTGAAGAAAACAGACTTAAACTATGTAAAATATACTAAGGACTAGATGAAAGAATGAACAACAGGTCGAAATGGCAGTCTGTATAACAAACCAAACAGACTGTCTGTATGACAGTCTGTATACAAAAACACTTACAACTTTGAAAAAATGATTAATCTAAATGAGCTCGGGCCAGCTAACTCATGCATGTAATAACTAGAATGTAAATACAGGAATTTAAACCTATTTAACAACTACATTTATTCTACAAGATAATTCAAATACAATTCATAACTTGAAAACATCATTACCTATTTGCAATTTGAAAGGAAATTGGAAATTAAATAAATTCAAAACATAATAAGAATTAACAGAATTGAAACTAACTATGATTAAATTCTACAGTATTGAAGCAGCAAATTCTACAGTATAGAAGAATTTATTCTATTAACATTGAATGAAATAATAAACTGGAAATGCATAAAAAGAAATTACAATCTAATCTATATGCAACATCGAAAGAAATTGTAATCTAATCTGTATGCAACCGGTTGCTAACTTAAAATGAAAGACTATATAAACATCATAATATTGAAATGAAATCTAAGCTACAAGAAATGATATAAAAGATTACAAGATAAGCATCGTATTTCTGAAATGAAATCTAAGCTATAGGAAATAATATAAACAATTGCAAGAATGAAATTACATAAACAATCTATGAAAAAAACTATACTAATTACAAAAAAGAGTAATGAAAGAGACTATACGAAAATATAAAACTTTGATTGGCAGTGGGCACAACCAGCAAATAGAGTCACAGCCTGCTAAACATTAATGAAACACGATCATAGACAGTATAACATAACTTCCATTAAAGATAATAAACATAGCTTGAATTAAATGAAAACTTGTTGAGCTAAAAACTATTTCTGCTAGCTTCCTTTTCGCATACAAGTGTTCTTATATAAAGTTGGAGAAAGCGAGCAATTTGACCCTTTAGTGGTCAACTGCACTTTGATATGAGTCAACCATTATTACAATCCATTGCTCTAATGCCAACACACAGTCATTTTTCCTCCCTTATCGCGAGTTGGTTTCCATTGGGCATGAGGTGGCATACAGGCTTCCCTTCTTTGGCATGAACTAGTGGCATGATGTCAATTAGAGAGGTATGATGGAAACCTTCCAGAACAAGGCTCATGCTAACACCTTGACATGTGGACAACAAGCGGTTTGCAGTTCACACCATGCTTAAATGATGGAGAATCAATTAGTTCTAACGCGCGGTAGTTTCCGTGCACTAAATGATGAGTTGGATATGCTATGCACATATCTAGCCGAATGTGTGTCTGTGTGTCAAGTTCACCCTAAAAGTAAGCTCTGCAATTAATGAATGTACTTGTTAGCAATTTCATCAATTAACATTGAATTTATTCATTAAAATAGTAAAATAATCAAGAATGAATCAATCTTAAATAAATCCAAAATAAGGTCATACCTGAAGCTGAATGGTAATCTTTATGATCCAAAAGACACCCAAAAGATAACAAAATATGCATTAATACATAAGGTTTTTAGCTCAAAAACGGTAACAAAATGGGGCTCAATATACCCCCAAACCAAAAGGATGCCAGGTTTCATTCGTACAAAGTAAGAGATATGATTGGGAATAAGGCAGAGCTACACTAGTAGCTACCTTCGACCTTGTTGATTAAGTAGGTGGCTTATACTTTAGATTCTTAGCTTGTGCCTTCAAGAGGGCATGCCTAGCATGCTAATCCCTTTGTGATTTATTGACGGTCTTATGGATATCCTCCATAGTATTAATCTGTAGCTGTAACATTTTGTTTTCTTCTCGAAGCTCTAAGATTAATTTGACATACGCTTCATTCTGTTTTGTCGACTGTGTCAACTCAGAGGTTAGCTGATCTCTTGTTGGCTACAGTGGTTGACATGGTTCTGTGGATAGGTTATGATCCCATGGAGGGTTCTCTCCTTTGGTCGGCACTTCAACATCGGCATCTGGAACTTGACTATTAGGGTTTAAATCTTGAACGGGTGTAGAAATACCTTCATGAGCAATGTCATTCAACAAATCGACTGAAAGGTTAGCCAATGCATATAAAGATAAATTTGGGCCAAGCACATGTGTTTTAGTTGGACTATCTGGATGGTCTCTCTGTATGTAGGGTTGGACGCTTGACTGTACCAAGGACTAGACATGGGGTTGATGACTGGTCTGTGCAAATTCCACCTTCTGTTTCTTAGTATGGGGTCGTGATAGAGGTATGAATTCAACAAGAACAATAGGGCTTGCCTCTGATACATCATCATCTAGATGAACTATGTTAGGGTTTTTCTTCCCTGTTGATGGAGATGGACTAGACTCTTGGCCATGAGAATATCAAGTGCACTTGCGAATATTCAGATGAGGGTTAAGGACCTTGAAAATGAAAGTATCCCATGTATGGTTTCGTTCTCTGAGTTGATCGAGGATGAGAAGTTTTATTATGCTATGGTGGTATAGGCTGTTTTTGGGATGGAGGGTGTTCTTTTGAACCAAATTAGACATTTTTTCGACACTCCATAGAAATAAAAGTGGGAAATTCAAGTATTTCTAATCAACAAAGTGAGCCAATAGACGCAAATGACAAGATTTAAAAATGCCGAACTTACCTTCGCAGGTGACTAGGTGAAAATGATTGTCAATGGATTGATATTTTGGTTTGATCCAACTGTGATGGTAGCCTTTGCTTCCTAATACATGACAACATTTAGGTTTCAATGTGAAATTGTGCGATGCTCTAGGGACAAACCAATGCTTGTGCCAATGTTCCCCCTCTTGGGGAATCTTAGTGGCATCGGCTATTGACTCCTTAGTGACCTAAAAAACTAAATGGTTGAACCTTGGTTCTCTCCCATCAAAGCCCATTGCGAATAGTAATGAAATTTCCTCATCAAATCCCTACAACTGATGGAGAAAAGGGTTCCATCCTGCGGAAAAAAGATTTTACGACAGTCTCTAAATTCAGGTCTCTGGAATAGATCCTGGTAACTCTCTGGTTCAAATCAGTTTGGCATGGTGAAGCCAAGGTAACGAAAATCAGGCTCTACGAGAAATGTGGGGAAAAGATGGCGATAGGATTAGGATTCTACAGTAGTAACGACCATACAAAAAAAATGGAACGGATTCACATCATATTTAAAGCATGCCACATTTAGTCGATCAAATGATCGTGTAGCCAACTCGACGTATTTTGGATGACCGTGTCATTATGACAACTCATAAAATGTGTGCCATCAAAATGCATCTTCTAGCAAGTTCATAAGGTTTTAGTTGGTTCAACCTTGTCCAAAGTAAACTTTGGACAGGTTGAACATTAAACTTAATGCAAACATATGACCATACTCAATACCATAATCCTAATTTTAGTGAGAAGATCGATTATCTAATAGCTTATGCATACAAATGAAAGACGTTTAGCATTTTATACGTACGAATGAAAAATGAGATGAGGTGATGACAGCATAGTAATGATTAGAAAGTACCCTAAGGTCTTTTCAAACCTATATGAGGATAAAATGAAATCATATTAGATCAAGATCGTACCATGTCATGGGTAAAAATTTACTAAAAGTACCTTCAAGATATGATTTTTTAATAATGAAGATATGAATCAGCCAAGTCAAAAATTAGGCTAACTTTAATCATAGGAAAAATATCATCGTGTGTATTTAGAACATCATTTGGCTTTTCATTCAGGCCGTTATTCTGCCCTTCATATGATCCTTCGTATAAATTTCCTGTAAGAAAATAAGTTTTGCTTGATCAGATCAGACTACTGTTAATCATAGATTTGTCTAAGCTTCAAACCTACAAGGAGATCACATAAGAACAATTACTTTGATCCTTTTAATTATACTTCCATGATTTTTAGAGAAATAAATTGTCAAGAAGGATAGACAGTCTGATACTCCCCTCCAAACCAAAGATATGGCGTGTTCGCAAGCCATACAAGAAAATTCAGTAGTTTCCAAAATAAGATAAGAAAGTCTAGTCATGCTATTATAGGTAGGTAAAAGAAAGGAAAATTAACACATGCATGGAAGGAGCCAGATATATACATATAAAAATAGTGTTCAAATATGCAAATTCATTATTTACCATGGAATGAAGAAATAAGGGAAGGATCATAGGGAAAACTAGTCATCCTTGCCCTGTTGTAAAGATATCATTCCCCCTAAAAAACAATTTGAGCTTACCATCACTTTTGTAATAATCTACTGCTATGGGTCCCATTACTAGGATAAACAGATCCTAGTTATTGATTGAATTTAGGTTATTAGATCCAATTCCATCTTACAGTGATTTTTTAATGACATAAAAAAACAATAGGCCTAAACATATTTTATTGTTAACACATGTGCCTAGAGGTGCATTAACCAGAATGAGATGCTTAGGGGTTTTAAATAACTGATCCCTAAAAACTTTTTCAAGAATGAGATCCTCAAATTTTCCTGTTGAGGTATCATCCATGACTTCCCTTATAAGGCCTCTTAAGAGAGTCTCCTTAGGTTTCCAGGTAGATGACTACCTATAAGTGTATTTTGGTATCTTTCCACGAAGTGAATGGTGGGGGGAGTTATGTCCCTGTAATAGTTAATTTAAAAATTTAAGCGACATTTTACTATCTAGTCTAAACAAACTTTGCATAAAGTAAACACATTTATGCGAAAAAAGAACAAAAAGGATTTGGGGCGACCCACTAAAGTGGATGCGTCATGCTATCACACTATGAAAATTTCGTAGTGAAGTCGTATGTGCGTCTTACTGTTTCCCCTCCCCCTTTCTGTGTAACGTAAAGACAACCTATCTATCCTTATATATCTAGACTATGTTCATGAAAAACTAGACTAAAGGAAAACCTATACTACTACTGCTGCTAGATTTGGGGGTGCCTGTTATAATATATGCGCAGGTTCTTACCTCTCGTCTTACTGCTCCCCCACCTCCAACCTATTACTAAAAAGAATCCTATGTATTCTACCTTACAAAACAACTCCCCGGAAACAGTGCCAAAATGTTTGGCAAAATGTTGTCTTGAATAGTTTACCTAATATTTAATTATCAATTGGGGTTTGTAAGGTTGGAGTTACTACAAAATATAAGCGAAAGCAGAAGGATTCCTAAGATGTCGTGGAAATATTTTAACAAACACAAACCAAAAGTTCTTCAAAATAAGAAAAGAGTGACTCCTAAGAATTAAACGGTTAAGGAGATTAAGCTAGGGTAGAGGACTAGACTAGTGTAGTATCTAGTTATACTACTCTACTTTATACATACTTATTGGAGAAATCAAAATAAAAACAAGATAACCTTATAATAATAAACTATCCCTTAATATCTATTCTACTACTTTAAACAACTTTGAAAGCTAACTATACAAAGGAGGATTTACAAAATTACATCAACTAGGATATATAACTAAGAATATACATGGCAACTCAGACTAATTCCACTCTCCTCGGTTGTTTTGGGGATAAGCATTTATAGTGACTGGGACAGGGGTAGGAGGAGAGTCAAAATGGCTTTCAAACGAGGTATAGAAACTAAAAGGAATTAAGTTTAACTTTACCTCTACAAAAATATGCAAATTAAGAAATGTCCAGTTACAAGTAATGGTAAACATGGTTCTTTATGTCATGGACACCTAACAAAAGACAAAACAAAAATGCAAAGGAGAGGACATAACTTGTAAACAAACAAAAAAACCTAATAAAGATGACCTTAATTCTTATTTAGTAACCATCTAACTAAAAAGGACAACTTATATTTATAACCTATCAACATATCTACCAAATTATTAATATAACTAACCCTGAATCACATATAAAGAAATGAAATCAATTCAAGCTGATATTACAAACCATAATCACAGGGTAGAAAGAAATAAAGACTTAATAAGTACTCTAAATAGTTTAATCACAGACTTTTAAAAGGAAATATAATTATTGTCCAACTATTCTAATCAAAGCATACTCGAAGAATTGAAGAAAACAGACTTAAACTATGTAAATTATGTTAAGGACTAGATGAAAGACTGAACAACAAGTCGAAATGGTAGTCTGTATAATGAACCAAACAGACTGTCTGTATACAAAAACACTTACAACTTTGAAAAAATGGTTAATCTAAATGAGCAGCGCGGGTCAGCTGACTCATGCATGTAATAACTAGAATGTAAATACATGAATTTAAACCTATTTAACAACTACATTTATTCTACAAGATAATTCAAATACAATTCATTACTTGAAAACATCATTACCTATTTGCAATTCAAAAGGGAATTGGAAATTAAATAAATTCATAACATAATAAGAATTAACAGAATTGAAACTAACTATGATTAAATTCTACAGTATTGAAGCAGTAAATTCTGCAGTATTGAAGCAATTTATTCTATTAACATTGAATCAAATAATAATCTGAAAATGCATCAAAATAAATTACAAACTAATGTATATGCAACATCAAAAGAAATTACAATCTAATCTATATGCAACTGGCTGCTAACTTAAAATGAAAGACTATATAAACATCATAATATTGAAATGAAATCTAAGCTACAAGAACGAATATAAATGATTACAAGATAAGTATCATAATTTTGAAATGAAATCTAAGCTACAGGAAATAATATAAACAATTGCAAGAATGAAATTACATAAACAATCTATGAACAAAAATATACTAATTACAAAAAGGGGAAATGAAAAAGACTATATGAAAATATAAAACTATGATTGGCGGGGGGGCCTCCCAGCAAACAGAGTCACATCCTGCTAAACGTTGATGAAACATGATCATAGACAATATAATAGAACTTCCATTAAAGATAATAAACAGAGTCTGAATTACATGAAAACTTGCTGAGCTAAAAACTATTTCTGCTACCTTCCTTTTCACATACAAGCTTTCTTATATAGAGTTTGAGAAAGCGAGCAAGTCGACCCTTTAGTGGTCCACTACTCTTTGAGATGAGTCAACCATTATTACAATCCGTTGCTCTAATTCCAACACACAGTTAGTTTTCCTCCCTTATCGCGAGTTGGTTTCCATCAGGCATGAGGTGGCGTACAGGCTTCCCTTCTTTGGTGTGAACTAATGGCGTGATGTCAATTAGAGAGGTATGTTGGCAACCTTCCAGAACAAGGCTCGTGCTAACACTTCGGCATGTGGACAACAAGCGGTTTGCAGGTCGCTCCATGCTTAAATGATGGAGAATCAATTAGTTCCAACACATGGTTGTTTTGGCGAGCTAAATGACGAGTTGGATATATGCTATGCACATATCTAGCTGAATGTGTGTTTGTGTGTCAAGTTCGCCCAAAAAGCATGCTCTGCAATTAACGAATTCACTTGTTAGCAATTTCATCAAGTAACATTGAATTTATTCATTAAAACAGTAAAATAATCAAGAATGAATCAATCTTAAATAAATCCAAGATAAGGTCATACCTAAAGCTGAATGGTAATCTGTATGATGCAAAAGATGCCCAAAAGATAACAAAATATGTGTTAATACATAAGGTTTTTAGCTAAAAAACGGTAACAAAATGGGGCTCAACAAATGGTAGTTGTGGATAGAATCACAAAGTATGCCCATTTTCCCCTCTTTCTCATCCTTTTGAAGCAATTGTAGTAGCTACAACATTCATGGAATTAGTTTAGAAGCTACATAGAATTCCTAAGATTATTGTAAGTAATAAAGATACAATTTTCATTAGTAAATTTTGGAGTGAAATATTTTCTTCTTTGGGAACTTAGTTGGCTCCCAACTCAACTTACTACCTTCAATCTAATGGGAAAATAACGGTTGTGGTTAAATCCCTAGAAGGGTATCCTCATTGCTCTAAATACAATAAACAAACACAATGGGTTAAGTGGTTTCCTTTAGAAGAATGGTGGTACAACATCAATATCCATACTTCATACAAATGCCACCATTTATGGCACTTTATGGCTATCATTATCTTTCCACAAGCTCATCCTTGAGAGATAAAGCTATAGTTCAAGCAATGGAGGATCATATAGAACACCAACAAGGGGCTCTAAAACTATTGAAAGATAACTTTTCTATACCACAAAATAGGATGGAATAACAAGCAAATCCACACCATAGTCAAAGGAAATTTAAAGTGGGAGAATGGGTATTTTTTAGTCTTTTTGATGTGTCTAGATGACCATATTAATAGTAAGGGAAAATGACAGATCAAAATACCTAAGTTATGCTCGCTCTAGTATATGGGCTCATTTTCCATAGAGGTTTGAATTTAAATAAAATTTTATTTATTTATTTTCAAATGTGAGACTATTCTAGGAAAGTTAGAATTAGTTTATTCTATACTAATGCAAAAAAGAAAAATCTAACCCGATCCCAATTGGGAGAAAAGCTTAAATTAATTTGAGCAGATGCATAGAAGAAGGATAATATTGCAGAAATAAAGAGGAATTTCTTCATCCAATAATTTATTAAATCATGAACACAAGATAATCAATCAAATATAAAATTATATTTTTAGATATCATGAAGATTGTCTATATATCTAATTAAAGAGTAAATGGTACGTTAGGAGAAAAAACACAACATTACGGTATTAGAAACTAATTCCCTATCATCAACATATTTGCATTTAGATACACATGACATTTAGTACCAAATAATCAAATAGAATATCATACATATTCCTGCAACTTAAATGTATATTTAAGTAGAACAAAGGAAGAAAACAATATTGTAGTAACATTACTAGTTACAATGTCATTGGAAATTTTATAATGAGTGCATTTGCATAGGCCTCACCTTCTAGCCTCATATTGGGTTATCACAAAATACATATTATGTTTATTGTGTGAGGGATGTATTTTTTACTTATCTTAATTTATTTTAGTTTTAATTTGCTTAATTATTTCATTTATAAAGCAAATACTCTAAACTTTAAAACATTGCAGTTTTGTGTTGTGTTGGACCATACTAATGGTATATCCACCAATATAGTTTATTAGTATTATGGAAATTCAACTTAACTCAATGACTTTTGAGTCTTTAAGGGATGTTCCCTTGTCCCTTTTTCTTATGCCTGCAAAATCTAAATGGTTAACCTAAGGTCACATGTGTTATCAACGCATCAAATCATATTAATCAATGCAAGAATAATTCATTATAGAGTAATTTAGAAATAAAGTGTGTATACATATTTTCTTGTTCCTTGATTTAATACACTTACAGTTATCTAATTCAATGTTATTATAATGTTGATGGTATAATTCCAACTCTGTTTCTGGTTTAGAATTGCATTTGAATCACATGGACATACTAATCAAACACCATAGCCAAGTTATATTAGTGTGTTTTTAGACTCTTGTGTGAGAATTCACATGATGAAACTTTACCAACATCATTATATAGGTTTTTGTGCAATCTCTATAACATTATGAATTGTCTTATCTTTAATTAAATTGTTTTAATTTGATTTGAATATTTTATTATGTTTAATTTAACCAATCACATTATTTTTTTCATTCTTAAAAATATATTATGGTTAAGTAATTTAAAATATTAATATATAAATTAAAAACTTTATTAAATTTAAATTTGAATATCAAAATATTTACTCAATTTACTGCTTCATATAATTTAATTAAATTTATGAAAACTACTTCATATTTATATATGATTGTTTCTTTATAAAATCATGCCAATTTGTTATTTCATATTTCATGTAAACATACTGTATCCAAATATAAAATATAAAATAAAATGCATTTTTTTTTCTTCTGAAACTTAGATTATTTTGTAAGTTATTTAAAGTTAGAGATTTCATATATTCATATTTATATATATAACTCTTTCTTTATATAAACATATTTTATGTAAACATATTGCATCCAAATTTGAAATATAAAATATAAATTCAATTTGAAATATAAAATATAAATTCATTTTTTGAAGCTTTGATTACGTTGTTTATTTTTTAAATTATTTAGAAATAAAGATTTGTTACTCCAAAACATAAAAGAATGCTTATCTAAATTGAGAAAATAAAATGTGTTTACATTTTATTATATTGAACTTGTAAAGTTCTTTAGACAAAAAGTTGGACTGTTATCAATTTAATAATTATTGATAAAATTAACCTAAGTTGTGAAAAATGATAAAGCCCCTCAGAATCTAAAGACTAAAACAGAATGAAAACGGGCCATCAAACCCAAAACCAAAGCTTCCATCTGTGTCCATACCTGTCACTCAGATCTCTTAATTGCACGGTGGCTTCCTAAATAGGTTTATACTCTCGTGATTCGTAATTAGTATGGATGGTCAAATTTTTTTGGTTGACGACTGTGTGTTAAATCGAAAACCAAATTTTAACTCCCTGGCACTTTGAACGATCGGTCTGACTGTTAGCATAAGGCTGTCACTTTGAACGATCGGTCTGCAGTCAGGAATGCTTGCAACCAAATTAGGGTTAAGAGAATTCCCTTATAGCCCAATGTTGTTGTTGATCTTTGGCTTCATAAAAGTCCACGAAATTCTCACAACTCCTGCCTCAAAGGGAATGTCGATGGAAATGCGCTTAATGCTCGCTCTCTCTTCTCTTCTTTATGTACATTGAATTATTGAATTTATACGTGAATCGTTTCTATATGTTGGGGGCTTCTCTTGTGCTTCGGCGGTACTGACTGATATCATTCAATTCCAAATTCTATTGGAAAAATGATCACTCGCCAAGGATCACTTCACACATCTGGGCGAGCATTAACCATTTTAGGTCTATGCCGCAATTTTATGGAGAAATATATATGATGGTATGTCAGATCATGAAGAGGATTTTATAGAATGTTGGAGGCAATCCATACCAATTATTTCACTACTACAATTTTTCTTATCATAATTATATTTCCAACCTGTAAATAATTGCATCCACAGAGGCTAGATGCTCTTCAACTGGAGATTCTGTCAGGTTATGCAGTGAGGTATTTCCAACCTGTAAATAATTGCATCCACAGAGGCTAGGAGATTCTGTCAGACTATGCAGTGAGATTATGCTAGAGATAGAGACAGGTCGTTAGGTTATGCTATCAGGTAGTCACGTTATGCTAGCCTACATAAATAAAAAATATTAAATATTAAAAAATGAAAAGTATAAATTATATATGCTTAAATAAAATATAAAAAAATTAAAGTACTATAACTTTAAACCCAATCCATCAAATTACCTAAAAATCTAAGCTATAAAATAAGCCTCTACGACACCACCGATAGAAAATATACATATTTATACAATTCTAAGTCCATTGGGCACATATAATTAAAATATGATTAGAGCATTTTTCTCGTCTTGGCGTTGCAGGGAATGAAAACATCCGATATATGAAGATGAATCAAATTTCTTTTTCTAAACTAAATTCAACCAAAGCATTCTAATGCAGCTTCTAATCGATATGCACAATTACTATATAACGATGGTACAATTACTGCAAATTAAATTAGATCCAGACCAATCAGCTGAAATTTGTGAAAGAACTTTGAGCAATAGGTTGAATATCTATCAATAGTCCCAGATAGATGTTTCTGCATAGCTTGATCCATTTTCGTCATAAAAACTATCAATAGCAGAAGTATTACCGTATAACTCATCTGGTTGAAGCATCCATGGAGGAGCTACCAGTAGACCTTCTGCCATGTTACCAAAAAAATTGGGCAGATCGAACAGAATCTCGTCGTCTATGATCATCGATTCGTTTTCCAAAAGAAAACCCGAAATCCAAGCTGAATTAGACGCGCAATCTTCATTAACAGTGCATTCTGCAGGCATCAGTACACTGTCTGCATAAGTGCTAGCCCCCGCAGCGTCAAGGGATCGATCCTCGTTATGGTCTTCTTCTGAAGGCAAACGAAAGTCAGCCGCAGAGACCGCGGCAGCCTTCTGGATGTCGCTGGAAGACAATGTAGCGGGGCGAGGCAACGAATAAGCGAGGTGGGGGGAATTGAGAAACGCGGAGTTCCCCTTGATGCTGAGTGCCGCCACGTCGTGGGCTCGAGCCGCCGTTTCTGGTGTGTGGAACGTCCCTAGCCAAATTCTGGACTTCGAATCTCTGACACCCATTTACCCCAACTCCGCATTCGGACGCCTCTGTAACCAGCTGGGTGCCTCTTTCCTTTAACTCTCACCTCCCGCTGCTTATCTCCATTAGAGGCAGCGGACTTCTTTTCGACAGAATCCTGATCTGCATTATTACTGTCTTCTGCACGACGCTTACGGGACGTATTCTGCATTAATCTGACCGCAGATTCCGAGCAGGAGGAAGTGGAACCAGTCGAAGTGGATAGAGTCGACGAAGGATATTTAGAGATTCCACTTGAGTGATGGTGAGTAGTACATTAACACCAGTCTGTACGTACGAATGAATGAGGAGGACCACCACCTGCTCAAACATGGCCTGCTGCTTCTTTCAAACGTCAGAAGGTTCAACCGGGACCATAACAAACATAGTAAATTGGATCTCAACCAGCCCAAGCTGAATTTTTTGTTTCTAATTTATATAGTTTTTTTAATGGAGAATATAGTATGTGTTGAATTTGTAATTTTGGTTAGAAACTCATATTTTTTCAATAATTTTTTTCTTTCAATTTAACATGGTGGGAACATAGTTTACATTTTCCCAATTCTTCATGTCATTGATGATTTTTTTTATGGTAAAAAGATAATTTATGGTTTACATTTTCTTACTTCTTCCCATCTTGTTTGATGATATTTTTTACTTTTGCTGTTTAATTATTTTTTCCTATATTATATAGCGTTATATATATCTTTAAATAGAAAAATAGTTAGAATTATTGTACCAGAGAAATGAAGTATGTATTTGAAAAAGAGTTTAAATGAAATAAAAACAGTCTGCTATGAGAAGAAATAATGATACATGCTAGGAGAAGTAATAATGATCCAAACATCAAAGATAGAGGAGACTTATAAGTTTTTGTTTTTACTTACCATTTTTAGAAGATACAAAATGGTGCAAAAATATAGCTGGAAGAAGAGTTGTATAGAATGTTGATAACTTTATAAAAGTTGTTAGTCATTTTAAAGTTTTTTGTTTTTATATAGTTTTTAAAAATATTATAAAATGATATGAAAAATTATAGATGGAAGAATAGCAAAAAATATTCAAAATTGTACTATTGAGTATCTATGAATATATAAACATCCAAGTAGATGGGACCAATTGTGAAGATACTAGTTTTACAAGTAGACACAATTTTCAATGAAGTTAAACTTAATTCTTGAAGAACTAGTTATGAGAAGTGATTTAGTTTAAAAAGTAGTTTAGAATTTTTTAAATTTTTCAATGAAGTTAAATTTAATTCTTGAACAACTAGTTATGAGAAGTAAATTAGTTATAAAAAGTAATTTAGATTTTTTTAAAGTGTAAGATATATATATATATCTATATANTTTAACTCACATCTTTTTCAAGACAAAAACACTATTAAATGAGTAATGTAATGAATACTTGTTTCAAAGGATTGGGCATTAATCTTTTTTTCAATGAATGGAAAATATAACACTAACCTAGAAGGAACAATGTGAAACTATGAAGCTACCTATGGTGAATAATAAATCCATCATTTAACTACTTAAACCAAAACAATATCTTTAGACCAAAAAACTCATTAGTTCATTTCAGGATCCTTTCACTCCAAAGGGTTCCAATAGTTATGATTTCAGTCAAAACATTTAGGTCATAAAATGAGAACAAGTTTTTTTTTTGGCTAGCTTTTAACATGAGTATTTCTTACATGGACAAATTTCATATTATGGAAATGGCTTCCAAAAAGTATAGAAACAAAAATGATATATTGGTAGAATTCAACCCTAATAAAGAAGAATTGGTCAAGATAAAACAAACATAAGTTTCCCATTCCCATTCAATGGGGTTAGACGGTGCATGGTTAAAAAAATACCAGTTATAAATTGGGAGAAATTTATTAGACATTTAGAGAAGAAACATATCTACATCTACCTATCATGCTTGCAAAAGTTAATCTTGATGAGGGACTATATAAGATATTCCAAAAATAAAGGCTTCATAAGATGGTAACTATAGAAAGATTTTTACTATACATCAAAGTTGTATCATGGATTATAGGTGTGATGAAATAGAAAATAAGACAATCGAGGAGGAATTAGGGAAGCCTTTTTTTTCTTTTCATTCTTCTTTCTTAGATGTATTGTTATCACGAATCTTGTAGTTTCCCCATAAGGTGATCTTATCCACGATGGAAGAGGGGAAAGGAAACTAGATCTGTGACCTACGATATCCAAGTCCTCTGAAAGAACTCAGATGTTATGCTAGTCAAGGATACTACCACTTTAGAATCAATGAAGATATTGAGCCTACGGTGTATCCCTATAACCAAGATTACCCTAAAGATAAGGAATGCAAGTAAATAATCTAGGGAAACTTGATTATATATCTTAGTAGGATATTTAATTAGAGTTTGGCACAATTATTAAGAGAAAACACATGTCTATATGAAAACCCCCAATTTAGCCTAGGGGTTTGAGTATGGAAATTGGAATCTAGGGGTAAATGGTGAAATTAAGAAAAACTAGACACTCAGATTGATTGCTAGGTGTAAGATTAGATGATAGAAGGTAAACCAAGAAATACCTAGTTTCAAGAACTAGAGATATGCATTTCTCCCAATGAGGGTGTCTCCCCCTCAAAGGTAGACCACTGTGTTGGAGAGGAAAATGGAGTCCAATGACTGTGAAAATTTAAACTTAGGGGTTTCACATTTATTCCAAAGTGGGTTTTAAATTTCATAAACCGTCGCAAACTAGAACCTACTAAACTAATGGGTGAGGGTTTTAAATAAGGGTTTGTTGTGAAAGGAAAATGAAGCCCTAATTAGATAAAAGAATAAGGATGGATCTTACCTAGGAGAACTTACATGATGTTTCTGAGGATGACTGCTGAAGTGATTAAGACTATTTCCTCATATATCAAGTGGAGCAATGGTGAAAATCCATCTTTGTTCAAATCTCCCAAAGAGGCAAGTGTGCCCTCTCTCCTTTCAAGCCAAGTAGAAACAATGAAGTTGGAAAGAAAAAGAATGAATGTTGATGAGAAATAAAATATAAGAGAGTAAAATATCATGCGATAAAAATAATCCTTATAACCATGAAATCCAGACAAGGTATCGTGGTGGAAATATTCCACAGGTACGCCCCTCTCCAAATTGATTTCCTTGTTAGAAAAATAAAAATGGATCCAAAAAAATATGCCATAGATTCACCAATAAATTCTAGTGCAAGAAAGAAATAGCATAATTCAATGATATAGAACATTCTTCAATCATCCATAAAAGCAAAGAGATCTCAAGAAAAAAAGTTTCTATTATTCTTCAAGAGTCAATGGTGCCAAATTTCTTGATGGGGTAAAATGGGGGGATCTGAACTCTAAAATAGATCGAGAGTGTGTCTACATAATCAGAAATATCCATCCTACGGTTGATATTAAAACATCATTAATGGTGGATACATTTTTCTTATTCTACATACACGGACCAACATGACCGAGTCAAGAGGGGCACAATTTTTCCCAATGACACCTCTCTAAGGAGAAATACATCATAAATATAAGATATAACATAATAGTACATAAACAGGGTCATGTTAGGGGATCACTTCAACCCAAGCCCAAATACAACATCATAATATAATATATAACAATGAAATACATCAAATGACCAAGGTGAGGGGCGCCCCATAAGGAAGTCCTCCCTTGGAGAGCCAAATAAATAACCCCAAGCATGAAACTGGATGAAACTAGTGTAAATATGTCCATAAAGCCATAAAAAATAATCTAGAAGCATTTCCTTTCCATTTCCTTGAACACACAATCCAAATCAATTTCCTTGGTGATTTTACTAGTTCATTTTATAGTGGTACAACCTCTGAAAATCCTAACAATCATCATAACTTCCCTCGGGTTGGTAACTAGGCAAAATTGACTACATAGAAGTGATTGGACACACTGTCGAATGGTACAAGTGACTATTGATACCCACTGATCCACTGAAATACCATAAATATCATCATCTCATAATAAAAGTAATGGCAAGAGTCAATAAATAAATAATAATAAACTATGAAACTCAATACCTGTGATCATCCAGTGCAAATTGAGACTGCAATATTTGTCATTGAAATATTTGGAACAAATATAACCATTTTTGAATTTTGTAGTCAGTTATTTTGGAATCGTGTTTGACTTGGTCAACTGGGTTGACCAGGTCAAAGTACCCAAACTGAAAGTGAGATACTGGAATAAGTTGATCATGCATGCATCTAAGGTAAGAAATGGTCCAAGATGTATAATAAAACCCAACTTAAATCATGATAATCAGAATCACGGTGATAATAATAATAGCAGTTAATAATATACACCATTATCTTTGAGAAATATTTGAATCTTCTAGAATCCCTTGTATATACCATACATACAAAGTTTAATCAATTTTCTAATGTCACGTGAAGGTGGAAAACAAGGCTAGGGAAAAAGGGAAATGACTTCTAGTTGACTTAGACCATGTGATCTCTCCGAATAATAACAAATACACACAACCATGGTGGCAGATGCATGATATATAACAATAGGGGATGGTGGTGTCTCACAAGTGGATGAGTATCAAGAGAGTCCATTTAACTTTAACAACACATATATAACTGACATCCAATACGAGAATCAATCCCTGTGAGGATATTTTCTAGGAGCCTTGCATTGAGTACAAAATAAACTGTAATAAAGAGATCTTAGGGGACACTTAGAATTAGTTGTCCCTTCCTCCATCTCATGTCAAAACCTTCAAGCTCCGAGAGGAATTAATCATTACATTTTAGATAATATGGCCAAGAGTCTTTAGATTTTGCATTAATTCCATTTCATAGGAGTTAAATGAGCATACATATAATTAATAATGGGAGAGCAAAAAAAAACATATAAACACATTAAAATAGGCACAATGTTTATGCGGAAACCCAAAACTGGGAAAAACCACCATAATAGATATTTTATATCCCTTAACCTAAACTAGCCAAGCTGGGCCAAGTGAGATAGCCACCACTCACCTCGAGGCCACTTTACAATGGAGCCTCCTCAAGCCTTATAAAGGTTTATTTACATGCAATACCATGGGACACCAAATACCATTGGCCACCAATACCATGCAAAAATACCATTTGCCACCAAATACCATCATCCCAAAAACATGTGCTTGACCAAAACCACCTTTTACTCATACCCAATTCAAGATTAACCCTAACAATCCCCCCTTTAAACTTGAATTGGACTAATCACCAACCCCCCTCAAAGTTTTACCAAAGAATATCACATACACTCCCTATCATCTAGGTCTATCTCCAGACTTTACTAGTGAGATACTAGCAGTATGCATGCCTTGCCAGGTCTTACAAGCATATTCCCATATACATGCAAACAAGTCCATAAATTTTATTTCATGTGTCTTGATGGTGACTACACCATCACCATATGTTGCTTCATCCTCTCACTTTTCCATACCCAATTCCTTTCTCATTTTTTTCCATGCTCCTTTTGTACCTGGATTCAACCTTGTCATTGGTGTGCATATAAAAATAATCCATATACCGGATTACATGGTTCAGCCACTGTAATGGCTAGTTATATAGGAATTATCTTCACATATATGGTTCATCAATCTTGGTCACACAACTGAGATTCACATTCTTCCCAAAATATAAGACTCAACCTCTCCAATCTGCATTAAGCTAGGCTACCAGTACACCTTCCACCCTCATACCTACCTATTGCTACATTCCACACTTGATGCAACATCCCTTCTCTATGCATAAGAGGGATACCTTGTGCTTCTAGCACCCAAGGAAATTACATTCTAATCAGGTACAACACAACGAGTACAACTATATGGCAAACAACAACTATAATACCACTTCATAGGATTTGAATGAGCATCACATAATAATAATATGTGACACAAACATAAGCACAGTAAAACCATTTAAATATAGATACACAATATTTAATTAAAAAACCCAAAACCGACAAAACCCACCATAATAGATATATTATCTCCCTTGACTTAAACCGACGAGGACAAGTGAGCTATAGCCACCACTCACCTCCAGACGAATTTACAATGGAGCATCCTCAATCCTTATAAAGGATTATTTACATGAAATACCATGGGCCACAAATACCATTGGCGACCAATACCATGGGAAAATACCATTGGCCACCAAATACCATCGGCCCAAAAAACAAATGCTAAGACTTAAACCATTTGACTAATTTCTTATTCAAGGTTAACCCTAACACTTTTCTAGGACCCTATTAGTATTAATTAATCCTCCCTTTTCACACATAAGTCTATTTTATTCACCTACCCTCACCTACCATCATCAACTAACTCGTTGTAGAATGATTTAGTTATCCATAGTTAACTAGTGATCTCCAACTGTGATTATTTCCACTCTGAGTTAGCTAACTAGTCAGTTTGAGTTGGTGAATTTGAATATTAGCCACATTATTCAAATTATATTTATTGTACTACCATTGTATTACTAATTAATTAATGAAGATTAATGTTATGATATTCTGATCAATACTTGTCCGATTTATGTGAAATTTAGGTCATGAATCTATTGTTCAGTTTACATTGATGTGATAATTCCATTGCATACTTATTTTCAGATATCTCTCACTTTGTCTTATACATATATGGTTCATGAAATTTAACATGGTATTAGAGCCTATGTTTAGGCCAACAACAAACCTCTGAAACCTCAATGCTTGCACCAGAAGTAGCTGAGTTCCCACATAATTTCTGGAATCATTGCATCGATCCCTTTGGATTCTGTCCAGAGAAGTCTATCCAGGTGTGATAGACTTTGAAAAAGATCACATGTCAAGTTGGAAATGTTTGAACTGGAAAATGTTTTCAAATTTAAGTTTCTTTTGCAGTGATTTTTGCAGGTACCTATGTATCTCTTGAAGGTTTGTTGATCAACATATAGTGAAATGAAGAATTCATCTCCTCTATCACCTAGAATCCTTACACCCTTCAATTACATTGATTGGAGGGAAGATATGTAGATATCCTTGTGCAACAAATGCCTGTTTAGGATGAAAATGGGAAGAGAAGTTGAGCCCCAACAGTATATTGAAAATTCCATGTTTCTGAATAGGCTAGACAAATCCTTCGGTTTCATGTGCATCCACATCTCCAGGGAGTTGTTGTTCCACCTTGAGGGACTCAGAAATCCAAATGAAGTATGGAACAAACTTGAATATTTGTTTGGAAAACAACATGAGCTTAGAGGCCATATTCTGGAGAATGATCTCATTGCAACCCATCCCAGCAAATTCAATACATTTCAACAGTTCTTCTTGAAATACAAAGCCCTAGTATTGCAATGCAATCAATGTGGGATAAAGAGGAAGGATGAGCATCTTGTACTGTTAATTCTGAGAAAGCTTGGATCAGAATTCTCAGTCTTTGTATCCAAATTCCACTTTGTAATATTATCTATCCAAAATTGGAAAATGCATTCTCTAGATGCATTTGCATAGTCATTGATTGAGGATAAAGACAAATTGATTCAAATGGGAGTTCTCAATGCCTCGAAGAATCAAGCCCTCCTAGATGGAGACTCTAGGAAAGCACAAGCTAAAGGGAAGAAAAAAGGAAAGGAGAATAAAAATGTTGATTTGAATTCAAAGGAGAAGCATATCCCTTCTGATGGAGCCTTAGGTTCCAAGAAGAACAAGAATAAGAAACTTGAGAAAGCTAAGTGGTCCTATTGTATGAGTGACTTTCATCTAGAAAGCCAGTGCATAAAGAAAAACATTGACCAGCTGTCCAAGCTCCTTGAACATAACAATACTTCCCTTCAACAAAGTGCAAGGAATCTTGAAGCTGGACAACAAAAATAAGAACATGAGAGGTGTCATGCCTTGAAAGAAATCTTCTCTAAGTCAAAGGATTATCTAATCAAGTCAGGAGCATACAACCACGTGTTTTCTTCCAAAGAATCATTCACCTATCTGGATCTCTTAGGAGGACCTAGCATTCAAAAGAGGGATGATTCATGGATCCGAGCTATAGGGAGAGGGTCTATTAAACTCCAACATGGAGAGTTAAAAAATGTACCCTATGTGCCCTCTCTTGCAACAAATTTGTTATGTGTATATCAGATGGCACATACTGGCTCACCAAAGTGAGTAGTATTTGGTCTTGACTCAGTGGAGATCTCAGATATCTCAACTGGGAATATTATAGCGAAGGGTGTTGTAATCCATGCCTCCAAAGAATATGTATTCTCACACTTCATGCCATATTCAGATCCAGTACAATCTCAGCTATCATTCAAAGTAGATAAAGGTATTAAATATCTTTTGTTTCCATTTGCATATACATATTTATTGTCTAATGTTTCAGATTCAAAAGATGAGGAAGAATATCAACATGATCATGATATTGAGATTACACCTCAAGAGGATCTAGATCTAGATGCAACATCTATTCCAACTCAGAAGCCTAAATGGGACAAAAAGCTCACAAAAAAAGCATCTAGGGAATTGAGATGTTGTTGGGGATCCATATGATAGAAGAAGAATGAGGTCCCATTATCAGAATGTGCATGTTGCATTGTCCCATACAAATATACTTCTCCCAGAAAGGTGTTTCATTATTATGGGATCATATCCTCAGTCATTCAAAGAGGATTTCCATGATTCAAGATGACAAGATACTATGGATGAGGAATTTGATCCGCTACAAGAAAACAAAACTTGGGAGTGTGTCACCTTGGATTTTGGGAGGAAATTAGTCCAATACAAATGGGTATACAAGACAAAGATAGCATCTAATGGAATCACAACTAAGTATATATCTCGATTGGTGGAAAAAGAACACTCACAAGTCCATTGTATGGACTACAATGAGACATCCTCTCCAGTAGCAAGAATGGATTGCATCATACTAGTCTTGGTTTTTGCAACTTCAAATAGGTGGGAGGTTTATCACATGGATGTGAAGAGTGCCTTCCTCCATGGTGACTTGAAATAGGAGATCTACATGAAACAACTTGAGGGGTACATTGAAGATTCATCCTTAGTCTGTAAATTGAGGAAATATCTCTATGGGCCCAAACAAGTCCCAAGGGCATGGTATTCGAAGATGGATACCGTTCTCATGTCACGAAAATTTGAGGGTGCAGATCTGATTGCAATGTTTACATGAAGAAGAAAGAAGGCTCATTATTTTTTATTGTCCTATATGTGGATGACTTGCTCATTTCTAGCATCTCTACTATTAGATTGAAAAGCATCAAGTCAACTTTGAATAAAGCATTCACTATGACAGATCTAGGACTGTTGAGACAGTTCATTGGTCTTGAAGTAAGTCAAAAGACTTCAGGAATTATGATTTCATAGTCTAGATACTCATCATATTTGATTAAAAGATTCCACATGGAAGATTGTAAAGAATCTCCTTTTCCCTCCTATCTGGCATCATGTTATAAGAAGGTTGTTCTACACCATTGGTTGACAACACTCTTTTTAGACAACTCATTGGGAGCCTTCTATACCTCACACATCCGAGACCAGATATATCCTATTATGTGAGTGTTGCTGCCAAATACATGCAGGAGCCACATGAGATGCACTGGAAGGAAAAAAGCGCATCTTGCACTATGTGCAGAGTACTAGAGACTATGGGATCCATTATATAGTTGATGCACAATTAGATCTCATTGGATTCACAGATTCAGACTAAGCTGGAGATGGAAATGATAGAAAATCCACTTCAGGTTTTGTGTTTATGTTGGGATTTGGGCCAATTTGTTGGTCCTGTAGGAAGGAAGAAAAAAAGTATACATTAGAGAGCAAAATCCTACCAAGAACTCTTGATCTCACCATATAGATGTCTTTACCTTATATGCCCATATGTGGATGGTGTATTGTCTCTGGTTCTATGCTCGAATGAACTAGGTCATCACCAAATTCATCTCAATGGACAAGGAGATCTCAATTATAGAAAGGAAATACTTTGCATCTGCTACTGAATAAAGGCCCTGAGTGAATCATGTTGTAAATGATCCATGTTGTATACCATAAAATATGTCTATCTTGGAGAATAAATATAAAATATGTATGTTGCATTATATTATCTCAACTACAATATATATGTGATAACATATGGCTCCAACTTGGACAAGTTATCTAAGGGAGAGAGCGCTTGAGAACCTCAAAAATGTTTGGTTCACAACACTATCTCAACAACAACTATCCAACACTTCATTTTTTAGCTTCTTCTTTAGATGTACCTGTTCCTACGCACATGGAAGAAAAAAATACAAGAGAAGCATGTGTGGGAAAAAATATATAATAAAATGTTGTAAAATAAATGTTGGAAATAAAATGCTAAAAGTAAAATATACTCTAAAACTAATTAAACAATTGCAAATTTTAAACACAAAACTACAACATGCAAAGGGCCAGACTCAATGGCCAAAAAAATCAAAAGATTCAGGAAACATGTAACACTCATAAAAAGAAAAAGACTCAAACTAATGTTCAATAGAGCTTATTCAAACCTACCTACTCTAAACAGATGATGAAAATTCATTAATTTATGGGAGGGAAGTAATGATTTAACAACCTCCCATTGACTGGCAATTCTATCCCCTCTGCATCTAATGAATCAAGCCAAAACAATCCCTTTCCTGCTATCCTCACTATCCTAAAAGGGCCCATCCAAATCTTGTCAAGTTTTCCATGGTTCCCTGGTTTTTCTTTATTCTTATCCCAAAACAATACTACATCTCCAATTCTAAACTCTTTATTCCGAGTTCTTTTATCAAAAGTTCATTTAATCCTTTCATCTTCAATCATTGTTTTATCAAACTGTTATTCCTCGAAATGGCACTTCTCTGTTTGAGTAATGACACCAAATGTGTGGTTAAAAAAAGGACAACATGGATAGAAGTATCCATATCTTTGTAAGAGGATTGGACCTTTAATACTTACCATTAATTATAGTATCATCTACCTTAGCATATCAACTTACTTGGAATATTTGACTTTCCTTTTAGCAACCTACGTACATGCGTATGAATCTTAAGAGTTGAATACATGAGTTTCCTCAAAGGAACCCACATATTATTCACAAGTTGTTTCATTACAAGCCACATATTTCATTAAGAAATGTTAAAAATAAAAAGATGATTAATCAAAGGGAGCTTGGGCTCGGTTTGGCAACCTCCCCAACTTTTCTAACCATCCTAGAGTCAAAGTCCTTCATCACAAGCCATTATAAAAAGAGGGGAAGGGTATGAGGAAAGGGGACCAACTTTGGAGGCAAAGTTATTCTGGAGAACTTTCATTGAGGAGAGGAGAAAGAGGACCCAAAGATAGGTATTGCAGAGGAGTCAGATCAAGTACAGGATTTGTAATGTTTCTAGAAACTCTGTCAATAATGATTGTTATTTCCTTCCATCATCGTGTAATGAATGCTTCAATTTTTTTATAGTAATGATCTATATTGTACTTTTGTTTTAATTGAAATATTTTTTTATGTTCATTTCTCATCTATTATAACAACTGGAGATACTTTGATGAAAGTTGATTTCTTTTTTGCAGGTCTTGAAGATTGGAAGCATAAGAGAATTGGAGAGAAGAGGGAAATCTAGGATCGACTGCCATCAAAACAAGGTGCACAATCATCATCTCTTTCTCTTTAATAAATGCTTGTAACTTTGTTTTTCCATTTGCAACCTCATAGTATGTTGTTGTCCTTCTAAAACCAAACCATATGCTAGATTTCCCTCACAACAGAACTGACCACTGCACTAGGTACTCTACTGTTTGGGGCCTCTTTGATTGACTTTTTAGTCCAAATCACTCATTCAGTGTTTAAGTCCATTCCTTTTTCTTTTTGAATTTTTTTTCTTGAATCCACGGGTATCCCATACTTGCAGTCACGTATACTCTACAAATACGCAAGTTTTCCACAACACAGGTGCGTATGGTATGTAAATTGTCTTTTGAATAGTTGTGTATTCCCTATAGGTGGTCATGTGAAAGCTAGGGTTTTATTTAAAAGTTTGTTTTTTTCATTTTCGATTCCTCTAGGACTTTTTCCTGAGTTTGTTTGAGACTGTTGCTTGCTTAAGTCTTTGTTTGTTTATGTTGTAAGCCTCCTTTTTAGTGACTTAAGTTGGAACAAGGTCACTTTTTATGTTCACTAAGATGAGAACAAGGTCAATTTTGCAAGGATATCCTATGGTTGGGTCCACAGAGATATTGGATTCAGGGTTTGTGTCAGTATCTTGGATAGTTGGTTGCGTGGTTTTGTGTGTTCTTCCAATGTTGTCATGAGAGTTTATTGGTACGATGTGACTCAGTTGGATGCTCAATATTTTGAGGAGACTACTCTGACCATGCTTTGTAGGAACTGATTTTCAGCACAAGTGACATGGAGGATTTCTAATTTAGAGGGTGCAACTAGTGTAGAATATAGGATAATGGAGTTGGAGATAAATCCAGGTGGAAGTTCCAGAACTACCTCCGTTGGTAAGAGGGAGTGCTATAGTTTTGTAGATGGGGGGTAATTATTCATTTTTTATGCCAAGGATGCAAAAGATACCGAGCAAGTCTCTATTTAAATTATTTGACTTTATAAAAGTGATTTTTATAAAGTTAAATTGGGGATTTTTATTATTTAAGGATAAAAGTGACCTTTTTGGAAAGTAAGTGATTTTTGTATAGTTTTATGACTTAAGTGATTTAAGTCATGTCAATTCGAGATTAAATGACATCCATTTATATAGTGCTCCAATATTTAATATTGACTATAGAATATGAATGATTAGGGTTCTTTTCATTAATGTGTTTAGAAAAGACAAGTTTGAAGAGACATGGGCATACATTCCAACAGAGAATGAGAGTGAAGAGATAAAGGAATAAGAGAAGGAGCATCAAGAGGATAGTCACAAATCATATCAACTTGAGATTAAATCACATCCATTGACCTAGTGGGCCAATATTTAATCTTAACTATAGAAGATGAAGAGTTAGGGTTCTTTTCATGAATCAGTTTAACAAAGACAAGTTTGAGGAGACATGGGTCCATACATTCTAAAAGAGAATGAGAGTGAAGAAATAATGGGAATAAGAGAAGGAGAATCAAGAGGATAGGCAGAAATCCCAAGAGAGCAAGGAGTCATTCATCCCAAACAAAAATTAAAGCATTAAATGTAACATACCTCAAATTTCAAACATAAAAAATTTCTATAACCATATATCTTTAGACATATTAATAAAATACCTAAATGTTATGAGGAATTACAAACAAATATAGGGTCTAAAGCATAACCCTAGCCATATGAAATGATCATCATATTTTTAAAATGTTAGAAACCCTTTTCCAAAAGAATAGATTTCCAAACAAAAACTCAAAAAGCTAAGTTACTGTTCTTCTGCAAGAACCATTCCGCAGTTTCGATTCTACGTTCCACATTCCTCATTCCGCAATGCAAAATAAAAAATTACGTTAAATAAATCATTTACCTTTTGCACTGTTGATTCCTTGCAGAATCCACCCTGACGTTCGATCTTGACTTGATGAGGATTGCTAGTTGCAGAAACTCTAGTTTCCGTTAAATTAATCCTTGACTTTCTACATTCCGCATTCTGCAAATGAGGATTGCAGGTTGCAGGTTGTGGAAAATATAAATTCCATGAACTTAATATTTTACTTCCCACCTTCCGCATTCCACATTCCAGAAATGTGGATTGCGGGTTACGGTTCGCGGAAACTCCAAAATCCATGAACTTAATCTTTTACTTCTCGCCTTCCGCATTCCGCATTCCACAAATGCGAGTTGTGGGTCGTAGATACTCCAAAATCCATGAACTTAATCTTTTACTTCCCTCCTTTCACATTCCGCATTCCACAAATGCGGATTGCGGGTTGTAGGTCGCAGAAACTCTAAAATCCATGAACTTAAAAGTTTACTTTATGCCTTCTGCATTCCTCATTTTGTAAATGCGGATTGAGGGTTGCAGAAACTACAAATTCTGTTAACTTAATATTTTTACTTTCCACACCATTGATTTCTTATGGCTTAAGTCCCAACCATTGATCTACTTTTTTGCGGATTCCACAATGAAATCTCTGTGACTATTATCATCTGTTGATCTTCTTTGCAGATAAAATATCGACTGTTGATCTAGTTCTTTGCGTATCGATGTCTAACCCTGTGGATTGAGGAAAGTGAGTTTCCTTACAACTTTTCAGAACTAAACCTCCACAATCCGTCTTTCTAAACTTCTGTGAACCGTTGGTCTCATTGCAGATTTGATCTGGACCGTTGATCTTCTAATTTTGTGGATCAATGTTTAAATTTGTGGATTCAAGTGTTTTTGGTTTGATTTGGGGTTTTGATTTACTATAATCCAAACTGAACTGAAGATTAACCTGATCCTTAACCCTTCTTCATTTGCATCTTCTTTGTTCATAATTTTAACAGTCAAACCCTAACTACGCTAAGTTAGTTAGGGATTTAGAAAACAAATTTTTAAGGTTTCCTCTATGTAAAAACAAAAGTATTTTCATCTGTGACATAGGAATAGTACAGATCTATGCTATAGAAACATTACAAATTCAATCCACATTCAATAAGCATAATTAGGTTGAATGGAAATGACACGAACAGATAATTCCCAGTTAAATATAAGAATACACAGTACATTTTAAAAGGAAACAGAGGATTCAATCGATTATATACAGATTCATGAGTTCTAAATTCTTCAAGTATCAGATTCAAAACTATATCAACAACAACCAGTTCTACCAACTTATGCTCAAAACAAGTTATTAATCACTACATTAATAACATTGTACAAATCTAATATACTTCAGAGAAACATAGATGTTTGTTCTTCAGAAATGCATAACCCTACTGCTTGGATATGTAACTGTACATAAACATTTTACATACACATCCTACTGTAAGTAGAATTAGTCATAAGAATAACAGAGTAGGAACCTGGCACCAATACTGGGAGAAAAAAAGTGGAGAAGTTGTTCCTCTCAACCAAATCCCAGAGAATCCAAATTACTTGCTCTAGATCCCCTGATCCTATTCATTGAACCACAATAGAAAAATATCTTAATGCGCCATCTCTTGCATTACACAGATGTTAATCTCCATCCAATATTATCCTCCTACTGCTCATAGACATACTATTAAATAGTATTTTTCCTAGTACTTGGTCATTTATGAGCCTTCTCTTTAGAAACTCAACTAGGAGTGTAGACCTAATTTTTTGGGGGATGATGCCTCTTGCATCTCGATTTCTCACTTGGTGGTCTCTGCCACTTGTCATTTCCCTCTTGCGGGTCAACGAACACTCTTTCAACAAATGCTTCCACTCTTTTTTCCTTCGACATGTTTTATTAATAATAAATGTTATATTCTTGATTTTCGTGTCAAATAATAATGAAATAATAATCAAAGTATTTTCCAACAGAATTAATAATTATTAATTCAGGGGATATTACATACACCTCCCCTTAAAAGATAACACCATCCTCAGTGTTATAACTTTTGATTATATTCATCCATGTCATCCTCTTGGAATAAGTATGGATATGCCTCCTGCAATATATTACTTTACAGCTCCCAAGTAGCTCTTCTGGACTAAGGTGCTTCCATTCCACCTTTACCTATTCGGTGGTACAGTTCTAGAGTAAAATTTCTCTCCTGTCGATATTGCACTCTAGTCCCACTTGGAACTCTCCCTTGGGTTCCACCTGGATTACATTCCAATTAATGACATCATAAACATCATGAACATATATCTTCAATATAGAAACGTGAAACACATTATGTACTTTAATATTGGGTGGTAGGGCTAACTGGTATTCAACCAGCCCCACTTTAGCTAGAATTTTAAAATGGCCCACAATACTTGGGTTCCAATTTCTTATAATTTCCTACTCTCAAGGTACTTTTCTTGGTATTTACCTTTATGTATACATGATCACTCACCTGTAACTCTCTAGGAGTTCTTTTTAAGTCAGCATAACTTTTTTGTCTGTCTTAGAAAACCTTCATGTTTTGTTGTACGTGTTTCACTGTTAGTTCCATATCTTCTAATAAATTAGGTCCTAAGATTAATCTATCAACAGAGATGCTCCATGAGATTGGATTATTACACTTACACCCAAATAAAATTTCAAATGGACTCATCTTGGAAGAGGCATGGTAGCCATTATTGTATGCAAACTCTTCCACATGCAGATAATCTTCCCACTTAGTGGGTATTTCCATGACATACATCCTCAACATGTCCTTGATTAGTTTGTTTGTTCATTTTTTCCCATGTGTTTTAGGGTGGTAGCTATTGTTAAAGTTTATCTTGGTTTCCAACCCTGTAAACAATGATTTCCAATAGTTTGATGTAAATTTGACATCCTGGTCAGAAATTACCATTTTTGGCACTCCATGAAGTCAAGATATTTCTTTCAAGAATATTTCTGCAACATTGACAGTCTTGTAAGCCAATTTCACAGGTATAAAATGGGCATGATTGCTTAATTTATCACTACAACCATAATTGAATGATGTTGTTTTTGAGTCAATGGAAAACCTATGATAAAATAAAAAAATATTACCTCCCATTTACATTCAGGAATTGGAAAGGGTTGTAACAAACCTACTAGATGTTTATGTTCCTCCTTCACCTGTTGACATTCCAAACATTTAGATAGGTAATCCACTATATCTACCTTCAAATTATTTTTTTTATCCAAAAGAATTTCTTTCTGAGGGCTGTTATCATCTTTTGGTAACCAGGGTGCCCTGCATAAGGATTCATGTGCAACACATTTGACTTAAACCATTTTAGATCTTCAATATAAGGAATACATATTAGCGAGAATATGCTAAACAACCCAAATAGATATTCACATAGAAGAAACTCCTTCTAACCCCACAGGTATCCTGCTTTTATTTTAGACAACAAAGGCACTGTTACGGAGAGAAATTCCTATGGCTTGGGGTACCACAACAGACAACTTGACTCCAGAAATCAATCCTTTCCAATATGCAATAGAAATTAAATGTCTAACACTAAAGGATCAGGCCTCGTACCTTATTCCAGACAGTTGAAGTAGATCCTCGTTGAGCTTTCCAATCTTCATCTTGAATTGATATATTACTTCCTCAACAACAAGTAAACAATAAAATCATTCTATATATCATGGTGTTAGATCTATTCTAGCATATATAATCAATAATGTAAAATCATTTGACATAATCCAATGGATAAAATATTCATTCAAACACACATTATTGGACAGGAAAAGATATTTCTATTAATATAAATCAGAGATTACAAGATACAACCTCTGATGGCATGTCTGTGAACCGGAGAAACTGAATCCCCCACTTGGGCCTCCACCACCTCAATCCTCCATCTCTCGATAGCAAGCTCACAAGCAAAAGGAAAGCTTGGGAAGAACACACTAGTTCTCCAAGGGACAAAGGGATGCAGACTCAAGCATAAGTTCCGGCAACAATGGACTATAGTTTCTTTGCTCACAATTCTCTCTTCTCTCCATCAATGTACCAAGGGGTTCCTTATATAGCTTTCAAAGGGATAATGAAAGGTCGAATCCGAGCGATCTCAAGGCATAGGGAAGGCCAGGAGTCAAATGAGTTGAATCGATGTCAAGGAAAACTCCAAAAGGATTTGGATTATGGACACATCCCAATGTATGCGGTTTTAGTGGTCAAACCCACGTATATACGCGCTTACAGGTTTAAATGTCACGTGTATCATTTTTCATATGTTTTTAGGGATGATCAAGGAAACATCAAAGGACAAAAAATGGTCCATGGGGTCTAAGGAGTCTGCAGCGGGACAGGGGAAGGCCATACAAAGTGTGATTCACCTGGAGTGGTGAAATCAGCTATAACAGGCACCCCCGAGACCTGCCTCAAGGGAAAACTTTATTATCTCAATTGGTGTTTTGTTTCTTGCAGACGACCATACATGGTTTTTCTGCAATGTATCTCTTGACATGGTTCCTACATCAAACCATTAGTACATAGTTAATCAAATAAAATTATGAATTTACAATTCTATCTCCTACATAATTAGATTTTTGTAATCCTGAGGCCATCCACTTATTGTTTGGCTCTAGTAAGTGGGAGAACTTAGCCCCTATCATTTACACTTGTTTCCAAACTAGACTACCACATATAACACATCACTTTAACACAATTCTAAATTAGTCAAACCATCAATATAAAAGTATCAAAATTCCAAATTTAGGGTTTAAAAATCTATTTTGTTTAGTTTTCACCGCCATGAGGTCCTTCTCAGACGTGTGTCCCTTGCACATGGTAGATTCTTTTCTTTATTTTATTGGACATAACTGTACTGCCATGTCTTTAGTCAATTCTACCTGCAATATGTAACTTCCAAACATCCAAGCAATTTGGTGGGCCTCTATGTGTACAATCTCTAAAGTGATCTTCCAAACTACAATACTAAGTAATTCAAACCATATCAGTTACTACCATTTCCAGGACACTATATGGTTATCTTATATGCATCATTAAAATAACCAGACATTTTCACCTTATTTATGTAACTGAAACAAACCTTCCATACCCATGATTAAGCAATTTTGTTCATCATGCCTTCATACCACACCATCGCACACTCATTGTGCCCTTCACCACATACAATGCTTAGATTTTTATTAACTAAACATTCTTTGTTCACCCTTCTTTCTCACTACTTCATGTAGCTTATTGGTTTCATTACAGGGATATGGCACTACGATTCTAATGGCTGAATTCCTTGTATACACATTAGTGGAAATTTCAATTCAAAATGGGCCTCCTAAGGAAAATAATAAAATAACAGTTAAAATAATAAAATAATATTTCTTAATTTTGGAGGAAGAGAAGAAGAAAACTACTTTTTTTGTTCGTATTTTCAACATATCTCCCTTTTTTTTACTCAAATTTCAATCAGAAGAGCTCATTAGACATGGAATTAAACTATGCATCCAACTAGTACCCACACTATATAATTTTGACAGACCCCTCCACCCCAAAAACAAGAAATAGCTGAAAAAATGTGATGATAACATCATCATCATGTTTTTTTAGGTATTTCTTGTTTTTGGGGTAGCGGGGTCCATCAAAATTATGCATCATCATTTTTTTTAAGTATTTCTTGTTTTTGGGGTAGCAGGGTTTGTCAAAAGCATGCAGCATGGGTACTCGTTGGATGCAAAATTTAATTCTGCATCCAAGGAGCTCTCCCACTCGAAATTTGAGTAAATACACACAATGATATGTCGGAAATACGAACAAAAGTAGTTTTTTTATGATACCAATCCCCAATTTTATATTAAAAATTGTTTAAGACCTATATGGTATTTCAAATTTAAAGCAATTTCATTGGCTAACACATGATGACATGGAATTTGAATTAGGATTGAAAGGACCATTTTGAGTTGAAATTTCCTCTAATGGTCTTTTTGTGACTAATACACAATTTAGTCGGGTTCTATATTTGGCAGAACCTCTAAATCGAACCAACCCAGCCAGCATTTCTTTAGATCTTGATGAAAAGTGGACTTCAAATTGGAGGTGAGCTGTTTTTCATAAAAATTATGTGTCCAAACTAGACTATTAACCAGCTTGCTAGTTGAATCATTGGAATCGTTAAGGACCATTAGATCTTGATCTGCCTAGATCGATGGTGGAATTCAATTACTATAGATCGGATTACATTAAAATTTTGCATCCATTCAATTTTGTGAAGACAACACAAATTTATCCAGCGGAATCACTAACAACAGTATATATTCTTTAACAATCAAAGTTGTCTGTTGATATCGATCTCCTTCATGTCAGTTACTTTTCAATTCTGCAGCTTGAATCACCTTTTATCTTCTACGCTCTTCCTCCTAGTAGAATGTTCCAGGGTCATTGGATTTATCTCTGGTCAAAACGAATGGTGGACTTTCGGGTCCACCTTCCACAATTTAATCTCCGTGCACTTTAGTTCAGCGGGATTCCCACCAACCATTGGATCATCTCGTTCACCAGATCTCAACCATATATCTACCCATGCAGGTTAATTTGACTTTAGCCATTCCAAAGTTTTATCTTAATTCTAACTCTCATTTGTGGAATATATCCTCGACCGCATATCTGCTTGAGTTACAAATATTTAACTCAAGTAATTCACAGTTGAATTTATCAGAGGAATGACCAGTTTCATCTACACTCTCCCTTTGTAAATTTATCAGAGAATCAATTAACCAATCTCTGCCAAGCTTGTCTTTGTCCAATTCTGAACTCCATTCTAGCGTTCAGAAAATTTATTTTCCCACACACGGCTACTTGCATATCTCCTTATGGACCCTTGAAGGTAGGGATATCTGGAATGGTTTATCGATAGAGGGCTCCATCTGTTGGGTTCAGGGTCAATATTTCTAACATAATTTAACCCTACTATATACTTTTTTCAACCAATCCATGCCAATCATCATATACACATACATCTGCATGTCTACAAAGGTTAATATCAACATCATACACATGAATCAATATCTAAAATCATTAGCTTTCATGATTCACAAAGATTATAGTATTTCTATTTGTCGTATTCACTGATAGGTAAACTTATTACTTCACAAGAACAAATTTACTTACAGTGCATGTACCTTTTATAAGTATTTTTCTTTCATTATCCTTTTTTATTTCTCTTGGATTCCAAGCAAAACATACCAAGTGTTATCAGTACTCTTAGTAATAAACCAAGCTACCCAACAACAATATAATTAGAGGTAAAACATTCAATTTTTCCTTATGGTCTTTTATTTCCTCTTCACATTCATCAAACAAGATCAATTACCTTCCATTTAGCTCCAGTGGATGGTTGAACTAACCAGTGTTTCGTATGCTTTACCTTGGTGAGTTGGCAGAGCTCCCTCATCCTTGGGGTGTTGCAACTCATGTGGCTCCTGGATCACTTAAGATAGCAGAAGTGGTATTAGAAATAATACCTTCCCATTCCCCATTGTTCCCGCCAGTTGGTTTTCAACAAGGTATTAGATAAATATACATGAAGTTCATTTTCAATAAAGCTACCTAAGCCATGCTTAATCAGTTACACGATTAGTACTTACTTTTCAACATCGATATAATAAATACCACTAAGTTATTACTAGAACCCCTTCAACACTTCCACAAGATACCTTTCTAGTGGAGATCACAAGGGAAGTTGTTTTCACAGAACACCTAAAATACTTTTCTTTTACTGCAACATGCAAATCTAAGTTACATGCAAGAATTCCCATCTAACTGAGAATCTACAAGGGCCATACAAAGTATCACTTTTCATATTATTTCAGAGCATATGTCTTCTTCGAACTCATTCAAGAAGCCATTAATCATCAACTAAAATGATTCATACAACGATCCTCATGCATACTTGCTCATTAATCCATAATACCTTAATTTATTTTAGTCTGATAATAATCATGTAATGTCCACCAGAGACAACCCTTCATGAATCACTTACCATATGAGAATCCCCATTAGTACATCCACTAGAATGCATTGATGATAATAAATTTGAATACACAACCATAGTACATTAACCAGGATTTATCAAGTCAAAAACGATTGTCGTTTAGTGTGCTTTAGCGGAACTAGATGTCCCTAAGAGGCGATAGGGTTAAACCTATGGCTCTGTCTTTTGAAGAACAACTTGTATCTATACTAAACAATCCAAGAAATTTTTTTAATGGTTAGAATAAAGTTTCTCTGATTTAGCAGAACTCGATGTTCCCAAAAGGCGACAGGGTTGAAACCTATGGCTCTGATACCATATGTAACACACCTCAAATTTCAAACAAAAAAAAATTCTATAACCATATATCTTCAGACATATTAATAAATTACCTAATTGTTATGAGGCATTACAAACAAATAGATATTTTAAAGCATAACCTTGGACATATTAAATGATCATCATCTCCTTAAAATCTTAGAAACCCTTTTCCAAAAGAATAGATTTCCAAACAAAAACTCAAAAAGATAAGTTATTGTTCTTCTGGAAGAACCATTCTGTAGTTTTGATTCTGTAATTTCTGTTCTGCATTCCGCATTCCGCATTTCGCAATGCGAAATAGAATAAAAATTTCCATTAAATAAATTGTTTTCCTTCCGCACCGTTGATTCCTTGCGGAATCCACCATGACAGTCGATCTTGACCTGATGAGTATTGTGGGTTGCATAAAATCTAGTTTTAGTTAAATTAATCCTTGAATTTCTCCATTCTGCAAATGTGGATTGCGAGTTGTGGGCTGTGGAAAATCCAAATTCCATCAACTTAATATTTTACTTCCTGCATTCCACATTCGGCAAATTTATATTGTGGGTTGCGGGTCACGAAAACTCCAAAATCTATGAACTTAATCTTTTACTTCTCGCCTTCGACATTCTGCAAATGAAGCTTGCGGGTTTCGGGTCACGAAAACTCCAAAATCCATGAACTTAATCTTTTACTTTCTGCCTTCCGCATTTCGCATTCCACAAATGCGGATTGCGGGTTGCGGAAACTCTGAATTTCGTTAACTTAATCTGTTTACTTTCCACACCGTTGATTTCTCGGCTTAAGTCTCGACCGTTGATCTATGTCTTTGCATATTCCACAATGAAACCTCTACGACTATTATCAGCCATTGATCTTCTTTGTGGATACAATATTGACCGTCGATCTAATTCTTTGCGGATCGACCTCTAACCTTACAGATTGAGAAAAATGGGTTGCATTACAACTTTTTGAAACTAAACATCTGCAATCTGTCTTCCGCAACTTGTGTGAACTGTTGATCTCATTGCATATTTGATCTGGACCATTGCTCTTCTAATTTTGTGGATCAATGTTTAACTTTGTGGATTCAAGTGTTTCTGGTTTGATTTGGGGTTTTGAGTTACTGTAAGCCAAACCGAGCTGAAGATTAACTCGATCCTTAACCCTTATGTGATTACGTCTTCTTTGTTCATAATTTTAACAGTCAAACCCTAACTACTCTAAGTTAATTAGGGATTTAGAAAACAAATTTTTAAGGTTTCATCTATGTAAAAACAAAAGTATTTTCATATGTGACATAGGCATAGTACATATCTATGCTATAACAACATTGGAGATTCAGTCCACATTCAAAAAGCATAATTAGGTTGAAGGGAAATGATACAAACAGATAATTCCCAGTTAAATATAGGAATATATAGTACATTTTAAAAACAAATAGAGGATTCAATCCATTATATATAGATTCATGAGTTCTAAATTATTCAAGTATCAAATTCAGAACTATATCAACAACAACTAGTTCTACCAACTTATGCTCAGAACGAGTTATTAATCACTATAGTAATAACATCGTACAGATCTAATATACTTCATAGAAACATGGATATTAGTTCTAAAAAAATGCATAACCATACTTCTTGGAGATGTAACTGTACATAAAAATTTCACATACACATCCTACTATAATTAGAATTAGTCCTAAGAAAAACAAAGTAGGAACCTGGCATGAATGCTAGGAAAACAAAAGTGGAGAAGTTGTTCCTCCCAACCAACTCCCAGAGAAGCCAAATTACTTTCTCCCGAACCCCCGAGCCTGTTTGTTGAACCACAAGAGAAAAATATCTTAATGCTCCATCTCTTGCATTACACAGATGTTAATCCCCATCCAATTCTATCCTCTTGCTTCTCATGGACATGCTATTAAATAGTATTTTCCCTAGTACTTGATCATTTATGAGCCTCCTTCTCTTTAGCAACTCAACTAGGAGTGCAGACCTGATTTTTTTGGGGATGATGCCTCCTGCATCTCGAGTTCTCACTTGGTGGTCTCTTCCAGTTGTATTTTCCCTCTTGTGGGTCAATGAACACTCTTTCAACAACTACTTCCACTTTTGTTTTCCTTCAACATATTTTATTAATAAGGAATGTTTTATTCCAAAATGTTCTATTCTTGACTTTCCTGTCAAAGAATAATAAAATAATAATCAAAGTATTTTCCAGCAGAATTAATAATTATTAATTCAGGGGGTATTACATTAAATGTTGGTTCAGATAGTAGAAATGAAGAAGCTTGTAGAGTATGGATTTAAAGGGTCGTAATGTTGTTTTTGGTTACACAAAAATCAAAGCATATATAGTGTTATAGCCTGTTTTTGTTTTCTATTTTTGAACCATTTGCTTGTTTTAAAAATATGATTTTTCTTATTGTTCTTAATTTTTGACCTTGGTTTCTTTTTAAATATTTTGATTTTAGCCTTATGCTTATAGTTGATTTAACAGGTTTTCTTTTTAATTTTTGCTTGATTTAATTAATTTCATGGTTTTTATGGGCTTATAGGATGCATATATTTCTAAAATGTTCTAAAGAAATATCATAAGACAATACTTAAAGTTATTTAACAAAAAAACAACACTTGGTTTGGAGTTTTGGTTAAAAAATCACAAAACAGGGATTCCTGTAGCGCTAGCCAGAAAAAGTTACACTAGCGCGCTACAAGAAAGTCGTGGGTGCCAAAATAGTCATTTTTCAGCCCGATTTTTTTTGGGGGTTTCATTCCTAAGGTGTTAACTGCATCAGTTATCACATTTGATATGTGTTTTTCCAAGTTTATCACTCAAACAGGTGACTGGTCATCGTGTGAGGGAGATCGTGGAAACTGTATGCAAATTAATGGCAAATGATGACAGTGAGTGGAACAAGGCGAGATTGACGGGAAAGAGGTTCTCGAACTGAAGATTACGAAGCTGGTGGAGACACCAGGGTGGAGACACATTGCTAAAAAATCAGAAATTGGCAGTTGAAAGAAGAATTAGGGTTTCACAGCGTGACAGTTAGAGGTGAGCTGGAGAGTTGAAGACACTTGGAGCGTTCAATTAGACACTTAGCCAGTCTAGGAATAAACTTCTAACACCCGCATCAAGCTTGGAATGAGGTATCTCACGTGACCTTGGTCATGACCTGTTAAAATTGGGGTTTTTTCTGTTAAACCTTATAATGTCAAATTGTTAGAGGAAAACATAAATTCATGTATTCAACAAACTACCAATGGTGAGATATCAGTCTAAAAGGTCTAAATGAGCATCGTTTGATGTTAGTAAAGTTCAGCAACAACCCTGTTAAATATCTTTGGTGCTTTGTTTAACCTAAATTATTCAAAATTGGGCATAAAGCATTTCCTGAATTGATGATAGAATAGACTATATAAAATCGAGAACAAGCAGCCTGTAAGAGTTCAAGAGAGAATTGACTGCCAAGACTATGAAAACTTGAGGAAAATAGGCTGTGAAGTCACTAACAAGTTCTGAAAACCACACAGAAGATAAAGAGTAGTGGGAATACTAATAGGGCCAAGCCGACTGAGCTCAATTGGATAGACAAATTTCCAGGATGTGCTGAACTCTTTGAAAATGGTGGATGGTTAAACTTTGTTAACAAAGATTGATGGATATAATGCTGAAGTCTCTCACAGGTTTGCTGTTGAAATATGAGCTAAAATCAGCCTAAGCACTTAGTAGAACTCTGATATCAGTCTTCAACATTCATAAAACCAAACACATATCACATGCATGTAAATTTCATGTCTCTGTAAGTTGATATACTATAACTAAGTAAACTTTGCAGTGGAAAAATTAACTCAAAATCAGCATACTGTAAAACATATTTAAGACAATATTTTGGTCAAATTTGACCCTGGAAAAACCCCCTCAACCCCTGGGGAAAACCAGCATGCAAGAGAAATTTTATTGAGCTTGAGAGATAATTTCAGAGAGTACAACAGCCATTAATTTCAGCATTAAATAAACAGAACTGAACCTTGATTTATGTGCACTTCATCTACCTCGAAATACGTGCCTAAATGTACACAGTCAGCTATAGGAAATATGCAAAGTAAGACCTCACTGTAAGGACCTCACAGGCTGCAGTTACTCCCTCGGTTTGTGTGCACAGACATCATATATTTCTGTATTGTCAAACATGCAGCTACAGTGCCTCGAAATGTGTGCCAACAGTAGCAAATCTCTTGCTGTATGGAACCCTCATTCTCTGCTGTATGATCCTCAATTAATGCTGAATCCACCTCAAACTTTGAGCCACTTTTCTACCTTGAAAAGTGTGCCAACACATTGCTGTAAATTCTACACATGATTTTCAGACCTCTTTGGGAATGCTTGCTCATCAACAATCTCTGCTGGTGTGCCCTTCCTCTTCTAGAAAATCATGCCCTCTCCAACAATGGACAATGCGCCCTCCTGTTGTACCAGTCTTGGAGTGTGTGCTGCCTCTTCCACTCTCCCTATCTCAGCTCAACTCTTCACATTCTCTTGCAAAATGTGCTTCTCACACTTCTCACCAAGCTCCTCTCTTGGAAATCGAGCCACTCCAAGAACTCTCTCTTGAATAATGTGCCCAAATGAAGTCTCATGCACTTTTATTTACCCTATTAGGGTTATTCTCATGACTTTTCACCTTCAATGGACGAGATTAGATCTTGGCCAAGAGATCTATGGCTGGGATCTAATCTCTCACTCACTTAAATCTCCTAAGTGAAATTTACAACAAATTTTTCCTTTTGAAAAGTCATATTACCCTAAATATTTAAAAGTACACTTTATGACTTAAAGTCACTTTAAAAGCATAATAAAGTGCGACTCACTTTTAAATCATAAAGTCACATAAAAAAGGTACTTTAATAAAAACACATGACTAAAGTCACTTTAAGAATATAAATGAGACTCCAAGTTAATGACCCCTGCACCTAGGCACCTGATGTAGGAGTTCCACCGAGCTATCAAATGCTAACACTCCCTCTTAGCGAGGGAGGTACTACTGTCATCAGCTCCAACTAGATCTCTCCCTCCAATAACTGAAGCTCCCTCTAAAACTGAATGCCTATCAGATATCTGCACTGGATCAACTGCTGAAGGTCTCCGTCTGACAACTTTGAACTGAGAGTTCTCCTCACTCTCCTGCTCATCCTGAAGAACCATATCATACCAACTCTGTTTCCTCACAGAGTTGGATGAATCCTCCACAATGAGAGCCACTGCTGCTGCCACTGAGTCTGATCTCTCACCAGGCTCACCATCCATCGGATGCCCCAAAACTCGGTATATCCGGCCATCACGGATGCCAAGCAGACTCACTGCACCCAAGCCCCCACTCACCGGATATATATAAACATGCCCACTCACATGAAGAACCGCATATCCGTCATCCTCCAAAGCTGAAACTGAGACCAAGTTCCTCTTCAGCTCTGGAACAAACAACACATCGCCAACCTCCAGATAACCACCAGACTCGAGTTGGAATATGATTTTTCCAACTCCTTCTACTGCATGGGTGCCGGCATACCCATCCTCATTCAGTATAACTCTATCAATATCTTTCAACTCTCGAAACACTGCTCGTATCCCCGTCATATGGCATGCTGCTCCGCTATCTATGTACCATGCTCCAGTATCCAAACTCTCTGCTACACTACTGTCTGAAAGAATTGAGACGAGCGAGAATTCCCTCTCGAATTCTGCCGCAAACTCTCCCACTTCAGCTGGAGAGGATTTCTCAGGCTCTTCTTTCTTCTTGTTCTTCTTCTTGTTGGCACACTGCCCAGCATAGTGACCATAACGCTAGCAAGCAAAGCATTTTACTTTTCTCAAGTCTTTGGCTCCACTGCTCGAGCCCTCCAAGAACTCTCTCTTGAATAATGTGCCCAAATGAAGTCTCATGCACTTTTATTTACCCTATTAGGGTTATTCTCATGACTTTTCACCTTCAATGGACGAGATTAGATCTTGGCCAAGAGATCTATGGCTGGGATCTAATCTCTCACTCACTTAAATATCCTAAGTGAACTTTACAACAAAGTTTTTCTTTTGAAAAGTCATATTACCCTAAATATTTAAAATTACACTTTATGACTTAAAGTCACTTTAAAAACATAATAAAGTGCGACTCACTTTTAAATCATAAAGTCACATAAAAAAGGTACTTTAATAAAAACACATTACTAAAGTCACTTTAAGAATAAAATGAGACTCCAAGTTAATGACCCCTGCACCTAGGCACCTGATGCAGGAGTGCCACCGAGCTGTCAAATGCTAACATTTGCTCAGTGTTATAACAAAGATATAGTATCATTTGATAGTTTGAATTTCAAATGAACTGCAATCTGATGAGAAAAGGTTGCCAAATAATGGTTCAGTAAAGACAGTCACCAAGAGCATGTCAATTTGATAAGACTATGGCTGCAAATGAAACTGGTAAGAGATAGTGTGGCAGGGGCATTGAATATTTGGAAGAACATTGCAGACCCTGAAGCTGATTCATATATTGCACACAAAATCCCATCTTCAGATTTTTTGGACAATGAAAGTGCAGAGATGTAACATAATTTGAAACAATTTGACATTGAGAGTACGAGTCCTGCTGCAAGCCAATTCAGTTCTTCTAGCAAATATGCAATGAACAATGCATATCGAGTATTTGATTATATGATGAGTTTCCAAGGCAGTAAAAGTAAAATTGACAAGCCAGTGAGTAATTTAAAAAAAAGAGAGAAAGTCTCCAACTTGTCTAACAAAAATCTAAACTCAGAGTTCTTTCAAAATCTCAAAGCAAGGGGTTCAGATAAATAGAAAGTAGAGGTGGCTATGCCCCATGGACAACCACCTGTACAAACCCAGCATGAAGAAGAAATTGAAGACTCCAATAGGAGTTTGCAAGATACATCAAGCAACATTAAACTGGCATCAAATGAGTTGAATGGATCAGAACAATCCTCATCAACTGTAATAAGGGAAGTTGAAAATCTAGATTTGATTGATAAAGGCCAAATATCCGAGGATACATATAAGAGAACTGAAATTACAGATAATTTCTTGCAAGATTATTTCATGGAAGATGGAGGTTTGTGGTAAAAAAAACCTAAACAGAGAATGCTGGAAAAGGAAGAATGGCATGATCATAATCAAAGAGATATGCCAGTGGATATTCAATCATGGAATACAGGAGGTCCAAGAACCAGCTCTGCCAGCAACAGTAGTTCTTGCAATGATCAGGACAGACATGATAAAGATTACTGGAATGTAATTCAAAGGCAGTTATCACAATACAAACAACAACAAGCTAGTTTGATGGAAATGCTGCAGGAATTGATAGGGAGATCCCAGGAAGGGATGGTTTCTTTGGAAAATAGAATGCAAGGCCTTGAGCGAATGGTAGAAAATGTGTCTAGAAATGTAGCCATTTTAACTGGAAGACAAGACAACAGTTCCATAATGGAGTTTCAGAATGAACAAAATACATTCTCAAGAAAATATTATGCAGCCTCTGATCATTCAAACCCCAAGTACAGGATTGGGAATGATGGAGGTAACACTTTTCCATAAAGGTGTTCTACGTCCAATGTTATTCAAAGTGGAAACAATGGAGCAAGAGAATATTCATGGAGGTTGTATATTGCTGGTACAGATATGTGGGAAAATCAGGCACATGATGATGAAATTACTAGAAGTGATCAAATACTGGTAGGGCAGAGCAATTCTAGAAGAAATTTCAGAACCTGCAAAAGAAGATTGTGAATCTAAGCAGCATCCAGTTGACAGTGAGAACAAAGATTTGCAGTTTATTCACAAGGAGACTCAGCCTGTTCAGAATGGTACACCAGCAAAGACATTTGTTGCTGAAAATATTGTACCTGCAGAAGAAATTTCATATGAAAAAGAGGATATTGAAATGCAAAGATTATTGAGAATTCTGCTTTGTTTTTCCTGTTTTGGGTTATTGAAATTGAATGCAGAACACGAGCTGATGGAGATTAATTTTAGAAAAAAAAATAGGTTTTTGTTCATAATATACCCATTCACAAAAACCTCTCTCATTTTTTCAACAGCTATCAAGGTTTGAAAGATTCAGTTTAATCTCTACAGCCTATTTTTCAGGGTTTTAAAAATATTTAATATTTTCCTGTTTTAGTGTTCATATTGCGGGGAATATTATGATTTATTGGAGATGAATTTTTAAAAACCAAGAGAGGTTGCTGTCCATCATGGACCCAATCACAAAAACCTATCTCATTTTTTACACATATGTTAGGTATTGAGAGATATGGAAGATTCTTTGAAACCTATTTTTCATAAATTCACCATATTTGCCAGGAATCTGATTTTGCTATTTTTAGTCAATTAGTTGAAAGTTAGTTAATGTAACTGCTGGGTAGTTTCAATTTCAACCTAATGAAGGGAATATAGAACTACTTCTTTGTAATTATAAAATATGGACAAGGGTACAGAAGAGAGGTCCGACTTTTGGCTGGCTAGAGGAGGTCTCTTGACTTGTTGATCAGCTAAGTACTTGACTCTCATGTGTATTTGATGAACTGGTTATGAAATATATGCTCCATTTTACCTTTCAGTCTGTTCTTTGGCTTCATTTTTAGCTTGTTTAGATACACAATTGATAATTTCATTACTGGTTTATATTTTTTATGCTTGTAGTGCTTGTCAATTGTGGATGAACTTCAATGTTATGTTCTATTGGATACATGGTTATTATATTATGCATCTCGGTTCTTCTTTACTTGTGATTTAGTCCCTATCTGGGTTATGAATGTATTCCCTCTTGTCACCAAACTTCAAAACCAGAAAAACCTTTCAAAAACCCTAAAAACCTAGTTTTGTTTGATTGAATATTTGAGATTGTGTTGGCTTGTTTCTTTGTAGTCTGGAAACAATTTCTGGCACAAACATCTTTGGCCCTGTTGCCGAGGAACAAAGTTGAAAACATATTTTTCCCTGGGATACTTATCATTTCACTGGTTTTAAGAGGTGAACTTAAACCAGCATATCTTTAAGACTACTTTTCACCAATTTTTCACAGTGGCTAATAAGGGAATTGGAACTAGAAACAGACCCGTTTCACCTTTGAAGTTGGGTGTCTCAGATGCAAAATAGATACTAAAAACGGCTAGAAGAATTAGAAGGTTTCAGTCATCCCTATATTTATGCAGCCCTAATTAATTTGAATTACTGTCACCCTTTCCTCTTTCCGAGGAGAAGAAAAAACAAAATCTTTCTTGACAAATTGATTGGCGACTCCACTATTTCAAGATGCAGAGGCCGATGTCCATGGAAGCTATTCTGGCTCAAAGGTTTGTACCTTTCAATTTTTCTAATATTCTAGGTTTTCCAAATTCAGTACCTACTATGGATGTTTGGGGATATTGTCTTCCACGGTTTACAGAAAGCAAAGAGGATAATCCTTCATATCACCTCATCAAATTTCATCAATGTATGGTCCAGTTAAATATACAGCATGAAGATGTGCTCATGAAAATGTTCATCTATTCACTCGAGCAAGATGCACGAGATTGGTATTTTTCTCTTCCTGCTGCTAGCATTTCCTCACTGAAAGAATTCCACACATGTTTTCGAAAACATTGTAAGTATGTGTTCTCAGCTGAATTTTTTTTTTAAGATTGTTGTGAGGAGGCTGATTTTTATAATACAATTTCTAATTCAAAAAATCATGATGATAAGTACAATCAAGGGTTCAAACATGTCATGAAGAAGTTGAAGTTTCAGAATTTGTTGAAGATGAAAAGGTAACATTTTCAGATACTGCTGTCAAGGAAGAATTCCATGATCATTACGATAATCAGATTGTTGTTTTAGGTCAGGTTGAAGATTATTCAAGTGATGAGAGCAATAGAGATAGTTTGGAATATTCTCATAATGATTTCAACAGCTTTAATAACCATTTGAATGCTAATCCTTTTGAAGATCAATCTCTAGTTCAACAAACTGTTGGAAATCATTGTTGTGTTAAAGATTGGCTTTGTATTGAAGGAAAAGACAAACCTTTAGCAGCATCATTCGAAATTTCTCAGAATCCTCCTTGTTATGATGAAGAGATTAGGGTTCCAAGACAAGAATTATGTGATGAATTAGATTCTATTCCTTTTTGTTTTGATACTAAAATCGATGAAGGCCGGGCTATTCGCATTTTTTCAGAAGTTGCTTATATTCATGGTTATGATAAATCTGCTGTTCAAAATAATTATGAAGATGCTCTAATTTTTAATAAATATGATGATGAGATTGAAAAGAAAGACCCAGAAAGGTGTGAGGTGTGTGTTATGTCACAATCTGATCAGCAGATTCAGGAATGCATTCAGTCTATTAACCTTGAACAGCCAAAGCCAATGCACGATAGTCATTCACTTGAAGACAGTGTGGAAAAGGAGGTTCAGAGTGTTGACATTATTGATGATACTATCCAAAAAATTATGGAGAAAATTCAGGCTGATCCTGATGTATTTTTTCGCCAATGCCTGCTTGATATTCATGGAACAAAATATTCTTATGGACAGCCTATCTTTTTCATAGAACATGAAGAGGTAACTTATGGAAATTTTTATGATCCAGTAGCAGATTATTTAGAGTCAATACTAACTTATAAATCTGTTATTTTAGAGACACCATTTAATGAAAGTGAATATAAGTTGTTAGACCTTTGCTCTTCATGTTTTCCAATATTTCTAATTATATATATATTCGGAGTTGGAAACAAGTTTTGGTGGGTTGATGAAATTTTTTTTGGTTACATTGTAAATGGGATTACAATTTGATTCAGTAAATGGAAGGTTCCTCAAAGAAAGAGATTTGATTTTCATTGTATGTATCAGTGTGTGAAGGATTGAATAAAGACTCCATATCCCAATGGATGTTTTGCAGAAAAGTAGGCAGTTTTGGCTACAGAAGGCACTAGTGTATAGGTTTTTGAAGCCTCACAGGGAGGACTTCATCCCACAGCAGGAGCCAGATGTTATAGCCTGTTTTTGTTTTCTATTTTTGAACCATTTGCTTGTCTTAAAAATATGATTTTTCTTATTGTTCTTAATTTTTTACCTGGGTTTCTTTTTAAATATTTTGATTTTAGCCTTATGTTTAGAGTTGATTTAACAGGTTTTCTTTTTAATTTTTGCTTGATTTAATTAATTTCATGGTTTTTATGGGCTTATAGGATGCATATATTTCTAAAAGGTTCTAAAGAAATATCATAAGACATTACTTAAATTTATTTAACAAAAAACAACACTTGGTTTGGAGTTTTGGTTAAAAAATCACAAAATAGGGATTCAGATGAAAAAGAGGATATTGAAATGCAAAGATTATTGAGAATTCTGCTCTATTTTTCCTGTTTTGGGTTATTGAAATCGAATGCAGACCACGACTTGATGGAGATGCATTTTAGAAAAAAAAAAGATTTTTTTTTCTTCATAAGATACCCATTTACAAAAACCTCTCTCATTTTTGCAACAACTGTCAAGGTTTGAAAGATTCAGTTTAATATTTACAGCCTATTTTTTCAGGGTTTTAAAAATATTTAATATTTTCCTGTTTTAGTGTTCATCTTGTGGGGAATATTTTGATTGATTGGAGATGAATTTTTAAACACCAAGAGAGTTCATTGTCCATAACAGACCCATTCACAAAAACCTCTCTCAGTTTTTACACAGGTGTCAGGGATTGAGAGATATGGAAGCTTCTTTGACACCTATTTTTCAGAAATTCACCATATTTGCTAGGAATCCGATTTTGCTATTTTTAGTCAATTAGTTGAAAGTTAGTTAATGTAACTGCTGGGTAGTTTCAATTTTGACCTAATGAAGGGAATATAGAACTACTTCTTTGCAATTATAAAATATGGAAAAGGGTACAGAAGAGAGGTGCAACTTTTGGCTGGCTAGAGGAGGTCTCCTGACTTGTTGATAAGCTAAGTACTTGACTCTCATGTGTATTTGATGAATTGATTATGAAATATATGCTCTATTTTACACTTCAGTCTGTTCTTTGGCTTCATTTTTAGCTTGTTTAGCTACACAATTGATAATTTCATTACTAGTTTATAGTTTTTATGCTTGTAGTGCTTGTCAGTTGTGGATGAACTTCAATGTTATGTTCTGTTGGATACATGGTTATTATATTATGCATATCAGTTCTTGTTTACTTTTGATTTAGTCCCTTTTTGGGTTATGAATGTATTCCCTCTTGTCACCAAAATTCACAACCAGAAAAACCTTTCAAAAACCCTAAAAACCTAGTTTTGTTTGATTGAATATTTGAGATTTTGTTGGCTTGTTTCTTTGTAGTCTGGAAACAATTTCTGGCACAAACATATAGCACAAATTTTGAGGCAGTTTGAGGGAATTTACTGTTGGATATAAGTCCATACAGAAGATGATTGTATTGCAAAAAATATGGTAACAAATATCAGGTTTATGTAATTATCTTGATGACTATATTGGGCCATACACGATGTATAGTAGAGGTACATTTTTCAAGGTAGTTTGAATCAAATTTTGAGTAGTTATGTTAGGTTTGTTAGATAGGTACTCTGTACTTTATTGTTGTTGTAAAATCCGAAATATGTTTCTATGAGCTCAATAAAATATCTCTCTTGGTCGGTTTTACCTTTGGGCTTTTTCTAGGGGCATTTCCCAAAAATCTAGTTGTCAAGTGTGTGTGATTGAATGTTGTCTATTATTAATTCATTTTCGCCACTATATTTCAGATTGCTTAGTATTTTTGTTTCTTCTCATAAAGCATTGTTGAATGCTAATTAAGTTTATTAAATTATTGGAGGTTCAAATAATAGTTTTCTAAGAGTTTGGCAAAAGTTAAAACTAAAATTAAAAAAAAAAATGGTTCAAGACATCTTATATGCATGCATCATTCCACCTGGACAAAGTTATTTCTCTGCACCATTGGTAATGGTTTTCCAGAAAGGAAGATTGATAGGATGACGATTAAGGGTAAGTTTCTGATTCTTAGAATTGTTGAATTATTAAATGAATTATAGGGAAAAAGTTACTTTACCAAGATGTATCTCCATTTTGGATATCATTAAATTATAATGATGAAAGAATACATGCTCAAAAAAATATTTAGAACACATGAAGGTCATATGAATTTTTGGTGATGTCATTTGTATTTACCAATTCGCACCATCCAGTTTCAAATATTGATGAATTCTATTATTAAACCCTTCCTAGAAAATCTGTGTTAGTATTTTTTTGATCATATACTAATCTATAGAAAAAATTAGGAACAGCATGTACAATATGCTGACAAGGTATTAAAACTATTACAAGAGAACCAACTATATGCTAAGCCTTCTAAGTGTGCCTTTAGGGTTCAAGAAGTGAAATATTTGGGTCATATTGTATCTAATGAAGGTGTGAAAGTGAACCCCAATAAAATTAAGGCTATCATGTGTTACGGAGAGAAATTCATATGGCTTGGGGTACCATAACAGTTAGCTTGACTCCAGAAATCAATCCTTTCCTATATGCAAGAGAAATCAAAGATCTAACACTAAAGTATCTTGATTTGTACCTTATTCCAGACGGTTGATGTAAATCCCTGTTCAGCTTTCCAACTCCAGCGTGTATTTATAAATTGCTTCCTCAACAATCATCAAATAAGATAAGTATGCTATATATAATTGTGTTAGCTATACTCTAGAATATATAATCAATAACATAAGCATTTGAAATCATCCATGGATCAAATATTCATTCAAATACACATTATTGGACAGGAAAAGATATTTCTATTAATATAAAACAGATATTACACAAGATACAACCTCTGCCGACACGTCTATGAATTGGAGAAACTGAGCCCCCCACTTGGGCCTCCACCACTTCAATCCTCCATCTCTCGATAGCAAGCTCACAAGCAAAAGGTAAGCTTGGGAAGAACAAAAAAGTGCTCCAAGGGACAAAGGGATGTAGACTCAAGTATAAGCTTCGGCAACAATTTACTATAGTTTCTTTGCTCTCAATTTCTCGTATGCTTCAATGTATCCAAAGGGTTCCTTATATAGCTCTTCAATGGGGTAATGAAGGGTCGAATCCGAGCGGTCTCAAGGCATATGGAAGGCCAGGAGACAAGTGAGTCGGATCCACATCAAGGAAAACTCCAAAAGAATTTGGCCTTTTGCACACATCCCGATGTACATGGTTTTAGGGGTCAAATCCATGTATATACGCGAGAAAGGATTTCAAAGTCGCGTATGGCAATTTTAACATGTTTTTAGGGATGATCTTGGAAACATCAAACATACAAAATGGTCCATGGGGTCTAAGGAGTCTGCAGAGGGATAGGAAGGCCATAAAAGTGTGATTCACCATATGTGGTAAAATCAGGTATAACAGATGCCCCCTAATGTGTGAGGTCAGAGGGGTCATACGATGGCCGAAATACATTATAAGTCCATACCAGAAGTGGAGTGATGAAGAAACCAGTGGAAGACAATCCACCCAACTAGCATAATATAATGATACAAATCTGCATATAACTGCAAGTACATATAGTAGTCCAAGATAAATAAGGGTACAATAGGCATGATACAATATGACATATGTGGTCATCGCCACGTACAATATAAATAGATCATAATCTCCATGATGAAGATATACAAAGGATCATGATCTCCATGAAGGCTAAAGATATATAATGGATCAAGATCTCCATAATGGTTGGAAATGTCTGACATATACTGGAATCAAGTCACGAGAGCTGAATTCTCATGAACACTGGCACGATCAAGGAGGTAGCATATAAGAGATGCCACCAATATGGAAGGTCTTCTACACACACTGCTATGTGTACATATCCTACTATCTGAATAAAGGTTTCAAGGTCGAACATAGTAGTCCATCGTCTGATTACCGGTCATTGATGTATACCGTTAACAGATGTGAGATCACCCACCGATAATGATAATGGGACTCAAGGTACTAGATTTTGTCAAATTGACTATGTGTAGCATACTGTAATGAGTGTGTCAACAACGACTTCTTCAGAAAATGGGGGAAATGCCCAATTAGCTATGGTTTATCATGTACCATAGCACAGGTTTGGTATTACAGAATCAAACTCCAAACCATACACATAGGACTATTGGTGACATGCGAGCAAGTGAATTGGCATGTTTAAATTCAAATTACATTTCCCATCTTATAGAATTTATAAACGTGTACGTGTTATATAACTACAAAACGTGAACGCATTATATAGATATAAAATGCGTGCACGTTATATGACTATAAAACGCGAGCACTTTATGTAACTATAAGACGTGAACGCGCTTTGTAGAGCTAAAAATCTAGCACTGTGTGTAATATATCAAATGTATGGATAATAGTTTAGAGGGGGTGGGGAAGGGTCAAGGGACTAGGAATATGTTGGAAGTTCAAGTGGGGATGGTTAATAGTTGAGAGGGGGTTGGGAATGATCAAGGTCTTAGCTGGATGTTGTAAATTTCAGTAGAGAAAGGGGGATAAGGTGGAGGGGAGGAAGTGCATGATGGTTTGATGAGAGAGAGGATTGGTGAATGGAAAAGTGGATATGGAGTATTAGAGGAGGAATAGGATGTGTTGGAGGAGAGAGGTGAAGGAGGGGGAAATTGAAGAGATGGGAACGAGACGTGATAAAACATATAATAGGGGTCATAATGAGGTAGGGGGTTGGGGAGAAGGGATAATTTGAAAACATAGAAGATGAGAGAGAGAGAGAGAGAATGATGTGGAGAGAGTGTGAGAGAGAATAAGATAGAGAGGGAGGAGAGGGTGAGGGAGGGATGAAGATAGAGTGAAGGAAAGAGATATTGAGGGAAGATAGAAGATGTGTGTGTGTGTGTGAGGGGTGATGGAGGAACATACACAAGGAGAGAAAGGTGCAGGTTCACACATGCAAAGAGAGAGAGAGAGAGATGGATGGTGTTACCATCATCTTCATCATGTTGATCATCTTTATCACCATCTTCATTGTCATCATCATCATGTTGATCGTCATCATCTTCATCATCATCATCATCATCATCATCATGAACATCATCATCATCATCCTCATTATCATGACATTCACCATCACCGTCTTCATCATCATGGTGTTCATCATCATCATCATCATCATCATCATCATCTTCATCATCTTCATCATCATCGTTTTCATCATCATGTTCATCATCATCATCATGTTCATCATCATCGTCATCATGACCCTCATCATCATCATCATCATATTCATCACCATGATGTTCATCATCATCATCACCATCATCACCATCATCACCATCATCTTCATCATCATCATCATGTTGATCATCATTGTCTTCATCATCACGATAATCATCATAATCGTCATCTTCTTCTTTTTCATCATCATGTTAATCATCATCATCATCATATTCATCTTCATCATCATCGTCATCATGTTGATCATCATCGTCTTCATCATCGTCATCATCATCATCATCATCATCATCATTATGTTCATCATCGTCGTCTTCATCATCATCATCATCATGCACAAAGGCTAGTGAGTAATTCATAGAGGGGTAGTGAGTAATTCATAGAGGGATAGTGAGTAAGGCACATGTGTCTTCATCATCATCGTCTTCACCATCATGACCCTCATCATCATCATCATCATCATCATCATGCTGATCACCATCGTCTTCATCATCATGACCATCATTGTCATCATCATCATCATCATCATCATTGTCTTCATCATCATGATGTTCATCATCATTGTCATCATCATCATCATCATCATCATCATCATCATCATCTTCATCATCATCATCATCATCATGACCATCATCATCATCATCATAATCATCATAATCATCATTGTCATCATCATCATCATCATCATCATCATCATCATCTTCATCATCATCATCATCATCATGACCATCATCATCATCATCATAATCATCATTGTCATCATCATCATCATCATCATTATCACGATGTTCATCATCATTGTCTTCATCATCATCATCTTCTTCTTCTTCATTATCATCATCATGACCCATATCATCATCATCATTGGCATCATCATCATCTTCATCTTCATCTTCATCATCATCATCATGTCAATCGGCATCGTCTTCATCATCATGAACATCATCATCATCATTTTCATTATCACGATGTTCATCATCACCATATTCATCATCATGATGTTCATCATGATCATCATCATCATCATCATTATCATCATCATCGTCTTCACCATCATGACCCTCATCATGATCATCAAGATCATGATGATCATGATCATGATAATCATCATCATGACCCTCATCATCATCATCATAATCAGCATAATCATAATAATTGTAGTGAGAATTTCTCCTCACTACAGGGTTAGGAATGGCTCCCTTATTCCTATAGGGCACAAGGGTAGGTTCCTACTCATAGAAAACAGTAAAAAAACAGAATGACATATGACATAAATAGAGCAACGAATTAAACTAAGCTAATCTAAACAAGAATAAGCAAATGGCAGCTACTGTAAACTAGACCTAAGAGCTAATAACATAAAATAAAGAGGGAGATGAAGCCCTTGTGAACCCCTCTGCAGAAAACGGGTTAGGGTTCCACCTCCTTGAAACCTGCAAACAACCTAAGCTACTATAATGGCAAACCTACAAACAATATCAATGAAAAACCTGCAAATGAAAATATCAGTTAGAAAGCAAAACAAGTAAATAAACATGAAAATAAATTATACCTCACTTAGGTGGAAATGGGCCACCATGCCCTAGCTCATGGGAGCGCCTCTCTCTTGGTTTGGAAGTAATGGCTTGATGAGATGGAGATGGAGTAGAGGGAGAGTGGGTGGTTTGAGAGCAAAATGTCTCAAAGCATCCACAGGTAGCATAACAATAGGCAAGTGAGGAGTGTTTTGAGAGTGACCCCCCACCCTCCTTTTATAGTTTTTCCAAGGGATTTTAGGGTTTTAAGCCCTTGGTCAAGGATTTAGCACCTTTTTTGGGCCTTTAGCCCCTTCCACCCTAACTTTATCCCCTTTCAGGGTTTTAGCCCCTCTTTAAGGGCTTTAGCTCCTAGGGGGCTATTTTGGGCTCTTTTTTGGGGTTTTTAGCCCTTTTCTTCATCCTTGGGATCTTTTGGAGGTGTGGGGGTCAAATGGAAGGTCTTATGGAGTGAAATGAGTGTTGTGAGATGGTGTCCTTGGGTGGTGTAGGCCATTGAGAGCTATGTGGGGGATTTTTTGGGTTAACAGATTGCCCCCTGAAGTGTGAGGGTAGGAGCTCAAGATATGGTTGACGGACATCATAGGATTTGCTGTGTAGAGGTGGTGCTTCTGGGGCTGGGGCATGGTGGCTTTTGGTTTTTGTATTAATTTGGTTCCCATCAATGGGTGAGATACAATAAATGTGTGACATGTATATGGACAAGGCGGGCATTCCCATGCTCGTGACAATGTCAAAAGAATCACTTGATCTATGCTCTAAAATACAAGAGCCGATCATATACAACTGATGTTACAATGCTGGTTGCCTCTATGTGAGACTGAATACAACACTGATCTGGTTCATTGGACCCATGGTATTCTCATGGAATGCTACATCTTCATGATTGACAGTCTGTTGGATCTGGTACATAGCTATGTGGAATCCCTGATTGAGAGTCTGTGGTACAAGTATGTTGCATCAATCATAAAGGTATATCGAAGCACTACTGGGGCTTCAAATCACTGTCTCCAACGCAACCCAAAAATAACAAGGGACATAACCTATTTGGGTCCCTCGAGTGGAATCACCAATGTGCTAGATTTGGGTGACATCTGAGGTCTTTGACCAAGTACTGTGTGGAACAAACCCTGTATGAATCTCAATGGTGTGATGATGGAGTTGAAGTCGAGCACGTGAGAAACAACCATCCCAAGAGGCACTAAGGACTCTTCTCAAGTGGTCCAAGGAACTCATCAATGATGTTAATGAAACCAAGGTACAAGGACCTCTAGGTCTATCCTCTGGAATATGTGTGTTGGCGTCGATAGAGGGAGACCTACCCCTAGTTAAGGTAATGATGTTTCCTTGACCAGGAGTGCGAGGGATAACTGAAAGGTGTGAAGCAATATGTGGACCCACTCACTGAATTGGGGGGGGAGGGGAGGGGAGGGAAAAAAATGAACAGGGGCAGAGGGGGAGTGGGAGACTCAAACTTCCTTTGTTCAAAGTATGACGGCAGGGCGAACTAGGCAGCAAATGAAACTTAACTCATGGGAATGGGATCATAGCTGTAATACCGGGAATGTCACTGCAGATGGGAAATACTTGGAGGTGGAGGACACTTTTGATACTGCTGGAATCCAAGGAAGACACATTGCAGAGTACTCTGAACAAAGGAGACCCAATGTGGGGATGCTGCCAAACTATTTTCTGTGGGGTGGTGTCTAGGGACACCGTTGTGGTATGATCTCGTGGATTTTTGGCGAGCCCGAGAAGGTAAGTGCTCGATGGTGCTTTCAATTTTAGAGATTCTGAAAGCATGAAGAAGACTCCAGTGGGGGATATTTTTCATTGGTAGTCTCCTGTGCCTAAAAAAGGATAAAAGTATGCATAGGAGAGCTCGCTCATCTTGGAGGGGATAAGAGACTTCTTTACCGTTCGTAGTCCAATTAGGCTGGAAAAGGTTAAACCTATACTGACTAGATGTTCATTGAAATACTTTTATGAGCATGAACAAAACCAAGTTTGCTCGGCAATATTTTCTTGATGAAACGGCTAGAAAAGAGCTTAACGACAACCAGTGGTGAGCTTTTTCCTTAAGTGCGGCCCCTTTTCCCAAGAAAGCACAAAAGTATGCAGAGGGAAACAGTCTTGGCTTGAGTGTTCCAAGGAGGTCCTTTTCATGAAATGGTCTACATGGTTCACAAAAGGAGGTAAATGAGACGATGTAGATGACTTTTCCTATACTTTAGCAAGCGGGAAAGGAAGCAGCTATGCTCGACAATCTTTTCATTGTTTTAAGGAGTCAAAAAAGAGATTAAATGAAACTCCAATGTGGTCAATCAACTACGGTGGCACGAGCGGTGCCCCCATGTCAGGATGGTGGACAGAGGTCCACAGGTCATCCATGTAGTATGGACGGAGTAGAAGGCTCTCAAACATACCAATACATGTGTGGGATAGATCACAGCAGATGCATGCGAGTTAGTGTGATAGAGGCACGCAAACTGAAGTGGCTCTTGGACAGAGGTCAGAAGAGCGCGTGTGTGTGTTACGGTGGACAAAATTGACTACATGTGATGTGAATGCAAGTTCGAGGGCACTTATATGCCAAATACGTGCAAGAAAAGAAATCATTTTGTGGACAGTGGTCGAGAGGTCCGCATAAGGTGCGGTAAACAGAAAAGACAATCTATATGTTAAAAATACAAAATAAAAGCTAAAATTACATTTCTTAATGGGCGGTGGCCCAAGGACACTTCTATGTCAAATACATGGAAGAAAAACAAAGGGTTTTGTGGATGATGGTCTAGATGTCCACGTAAGGTGCGGTAAAAAAGACAATTATATATACAAAAATAAAAGTATAGTACAATCCTTAATGGGAGGTGGCCCAAAAACTCGCATGAGTTGCGGTCAGGAAGTGTGATACAAGTACAGGTCCATAGACACTTGCATCGTCATGTCATGGCTCGTAAACCGAGGTGACTTGTGGGAAATAGTCCCAAAATTGATTAATTAAACATGAGACAATGGTCTCATAAGCAAATGAAAATTTGAGCCTGGAGGTGTGAGAGGTGTCTTGAACCGGTTTCAGGTGACTTTGGATCAGCAGCTGATGGTGCTTCCCCTGACTTGTGCTAAAAAACGTTGAAAAATAAGAAAGGGAAAAAACTACACTATAAGGGACTCATAGTGGTGGTATTAGGCATAAACTCCCTTGAGGTGGAGCCCGTTGCACGTCTTATTCAAGAGTCGACCCTCTGAGTCAGTGAAGAGGTATGCCCCCTTGTCGAGATGAAGGTCATTGGCAAGGTGGGATTACGAAATCTGGTCTTTTATGGGAAGAACCAATTCCACACTATGGTCTAAAGGGAATGGGGTAAAATCAAAGGCGGTATTACATATCTCTCTGTCATCACGTAAGTGGTGCCAGGATAGATCAAGTGGATCTTCCACAGCCGATGAGACAAAATGGCAATTGGTGCTAGAGATCATGTCAATGGTATTGGCTGTGGCTTTTGTGGCCTTGCCCCCAGTCTCTGTTGGAGGAAGAGGGGCAGGCCTGGAGATAAGAGGAGTCTTTGATGGACCTGGAGGTAGTTGCAACATCATCTCATTTGGTTGGACATGAGTCAACACATCCTGGGGCCTCAGAGGTATGGTAGGTGGTTCAAGGTACCACAGAGGATCTCCTAGTGTGAAATCCTGTAGATGGAGGGTTTCCAAGGTAGACTTACTCACGATCCTCGATGGTAGGAAAAAGAAAAGGAAAAGAAAAAGGAAAAGGATCATGTTGATCGGGAATGAACCCCATTGTTTCCCTGGTAACTGAGGTTCTAGCTATGGCTGCAGAAACAATGGAAGAGACATGTATAATGGACCATCAGCGATGGTGGAGACAAGAGGGTCTGCAGAACTGGACATCATGTAGATGGAAACGGTGTTTGAAGAAGGTAGTGGGGGGTGAACTTATTCGATCAGAGTGATCTCAAATTCAAGGGAATGTTGTCGAAGGTCAGCAAGAGCCATTCAAAACTCGGGCAAGTCTTGGCAATGGTGGGAGTAATGTCCATATAAGCCGCAAAGGGCACAATCATGGTTTGTCCTCAATGCCTTTTTCCTGACTAGTGGTGTGGTTGGGAGTTCAACTACGGGGATGTTTTCGTTCATATCCATGGCATCCAGATGCGCATGGATCAGTGGGATTTTAGGGCAATTCTGAGTTGGATGGCCCTGTTGTTCGCAGATGGCACAAGGTGGGACTTGTCATGGTTCTACGGTGGCTTTGATGTTCTTGCCCCTAGCCCTTTTGGGTTGGGGGGGTGTGGGTGCAGGTGCAGTGGTTGGCTTGTGCAGACCAGGTGGAGGGTGAGACTTGATCGTGATAGGTTGCATCAGGGTTAAAACAACCCGAGGCATTGTTGGTTGAGCTAGTGGATCTAGATACCACACCAGGATCCCCAATGTAAAGTTGGGTAGGCTTAAGGTGGCCATGACCGGCTTGCTCATGACACCAGGTGGGGGAAAGAGGAAGGGAATTGTATGGACTGGAGATGAGCCCACATAACTCCCAGATGGTTTCATGTGGGGGTGGGGTTGTGGTTGTGGTTGTGGTTGGGGCTGTGGCTGCGGTTGTTGTTTGGGTGCAGCAGTGCTTGATGAGACCATGCACAAGTCTACAGTTTGATTTTGTGTCAGTGGTGGTGACACCAATAGGAAAGGAGCCATCATGGTGGGATCGGTAAACAACCCAGGGCCCACATTCAATGGTGGGGAGGCTGGTGTGTTTTCAACCATAGTGTTGGTTGCAGGGATGACGTTAGCATGTGCGTTTTCCCCTTGTGGCTCGGTGGTGGTGATGGTAGGGATAACGTTGGTAGGCACTGTTAACCCTTGTGGATCATGGTAGGTGAGTTGGTCAACCGTCACAATTCTTCCCTTCGTCGGGGAACATCATGAGGCAGAAGACAGTTGACACGATGACTCGAATGGCGTACATGTAACTCCTCCCAAGGAGGATGTTGTAGTCTAGTTGAGCGTTGATGACCTCGATGTCAATCAGGACTGTCTTCCTGGCTAATGTGATAGGGACATGGGGGAGGATTCATTAGGCTTTAGTGGGATGTCCATCATAATCCCGCAAAGTCATGGAGGACAGTTGTAGAATCAGTGATACAAGCTTCTGCCAAACCAAGGTAGACATGATGCACATGGATTCCCCCTCATCCACTATGCATCGGTGCACAACCGAGTTCTGGATGGATACCGGGATTTGGAAGGCAATAGTGGAGGGCATGCGTGGCTCTCCGTTCTCTGTGTCAAATGTAATTAGCTTGGAATCAGAGGGGTATACTACCCCTAGAGCAGCTAGTAAGGCATTCCGCTGTGTTGGGCACGTTTTAAGTTCCTCAAGAGCAAACATGGCGGTTGGAGTTTGGGCCAAATCATCCACAATGCTATAACTGACTGCAGCTCTAGCTATGGCATTATTGGCAATTCTGCGTATGGGGGGGCATGGGAACAGGGGTAACTGGAGAGGTAGGTTGGTTGTCTTAGATGTGGATGCTGCTGATGAGTTAGTAGATTCAGTGGTGGTACCATACTAATTTTGTCTAGTCTGTAAGTTGACCTCTTCAGTGGTCATGGTCGTCAGGTGGTGAACACCTGTTTCGACCATGGGCGGTTCCCCTGGAGTGTTGGAATTGGCCTGGGGAGGGGAAGTGGTTGCCACCAATCCTTGGACTGGTAGTGGGTTTTGAAGCACCATGGGAGGAGGTCCTTGTGGTGCCTGGTTGGGTTGGGCTTGAGTGGGGGCATTGGCGGCCTGTTGGGCCTCATTTTGAATGGCTTGCTTAGTGTGAGCCATGAGGGGACACTCAAATGTGTAATGCCCATAAACATCACAGAGTGTACGAGGTTGGTTTGTGCACAATGGAGCGTTGCATATTGGTACATTCTGTTGTGGGGGTTTTTGGGCTAGCCAATTAGCCGTGATATTATTGGGAGGGTTTGGTTGCTGACTGCCTCCCTGCAGTTGGTTATTTCCTTGGTTGTGGGGCCAGTTGTTTCTAGCTTGCCCTTGTTGATTGTCCGGGTAGGCTGGTTGGGACAGTTTTGTTATGCGAACACTTGTCCCAATGGAGTGGGTGGAGTGGGGGTGGGGGCTTGAACTTATTGCACTGGTGGTGCATAGTATATTTGTGGGGGTGGTGGTGCCAAAAATGTGGGCATTTGCCCCACATACTATTGTGTTGGTCAAGCCATGGCCTAAGCCTGCTGCAGTGGCACAGGTTGTGCATAAGAGGTTGTTGCCCCAGACTGAGACATCATTCTAGCATAGTCTGGAGCTTGGCTTTGGTAAGGAACATTAGCAGTCTTGCTTGGTTGTGATGCAATGACAGGTGGTGTTGGTCAAGGTTGTGGTTGTTGGGAAACTGACCCTATGATGCCGTCCACTCCGTGGGATTCCCCCGGTGCATCATGATAGGAGGTACTCAGATGGGGAGCGTCTAGAATGACAGTGTACAAGTATCCAGACTGAGCGTAGATCAAGTCAAATTGTTGGGCCTTCAGTATGGCCTCTTCTTCAAATTGGGGATGTTCAGATGTGACATCCTTTGCAATGGGTGGGAGCAAAGTCTTAAGGAACCAATCCAAGAAGATCATGTCGTCCAATTGGATTTTGCATAAGCTACGGTGTCGCTGCCACTCATGGATATGGTCAGTTATGTGAATGGCGGTGCTTTGGTGACAGGATAACAGGATCTCCACCCCCTCGTCATATCTAACAAGGAGTTGAAAATACTATAGGAACATGAAGGCTAGGGAGTTGAAGTCAAGGTACTTGGCTTGTGGCAGCTCAATGTACCACTTGGCTGCGGCACCTGTAAGGGTGCGTTGGAACAACCTCAACCTGATGGAGTCATCTACGATACTGTTGGATGAGCACTATAGATGGAATGTCATTATGTGATTTTGGGGACATTCCCCGGCTTTGCCTTCAAACTTTGGGATGCCTGATAGAAACTTAGTTGGCATGGGTGGCCAGAAAGCTTGGTAGCGGATGGGGTCATTCGTTAATCTAGCCAAGTTAGGCAAGTTCAGGTGAGCCATGAAGGGCATATTTGACCCCAAGTTGATGTGGGATGGGGCTACAATGGGGGTGGGGTTTACAGGTGCATAATGCATCTGCATGGCTGGGGGTGCTTGTGGTGGCACAATGGTGGATGGGCCTATGCCCCCAAGTGTTGTGGGTGGAATGGTATGGGTATCAGGGGAATTTCCCCCATGTATGACAACAGGGGTAGTGTAGGTGGACAGTGCACTGCCCCCCTGTGTGGCTGAAGGGGCAGTGTGTGTGGAGGGGCCACTACCCCCGTGTGTTACCACTAGGCCAACTTGGCTAGTCACTATGGGTGGTGGCAATTGGCTAATGATAGTCTGCATGAATGTGCTTGGAACACTTGCCAAGTTGTGGGTGATAGGTTGTGATGTGGACATGGGTTCACTTGCTAAGGTTAGGCCGGAAAATGGATCCGGATTTGCACTAGCCATGGGGCTTGATGGTGTGGTGTGGAGGTCTGGTTCAGATTGATATGTGTCTGAATCCGAATCAGAGGCTATGTGGCCCTCTGATGGTGTGGGAGATCACTAAGAGCAGCTTCGATGGTGCCGATCAAGTGTTCCAAATGGTGGTGGTTCACCTCTTAGGCATGAGGAAGATCCTAGAGGATCAATTTTGTTCGCTTTTGTGTATGAAACTAGTGGGTATGAGATTTGGACCTCGATTTCAATGGCTTCCTATTGGCTGAAGGTGGTCTCTCAGCCACCAAGACTGCCAGAAGGCAATGCTTGGCTTGTTCCTCATGGGTGTTTCTACTCAATCGGAAGGGGTCATTGCCTGTTTCACTTGGCAATTCCTCTCAGTGGCCAGCTACTTTGGGATTCATGTGGTACTCCTCATAATGAGTTTCTAGTTAAAGCCCAAGTACTTCCCATAGTTGAAGCAGTCAAGGACTTATGTCCTCAAAGACTACAGAATTGATTGAACTTAGTGTAAATTTGGTAACTTTTAAGGCTTACTCTGTGTGATGAACTAAGTTGGGTTAATTATTTGGTAAGGTGTGTTGGTTTTCTTGTTTGTTCTGGTATTTGGTTTGCAATATGGTTTATGAATTCATGGTAGAGTTTGTATCATGGTTTTTTATGCAAACAAAAATAGAAATTTGTAAGCAAGTATGGTGATTAACACTGAATTGTTGGCCTAACTAAATGTTTACCTCTCAGTGATATTCTTCTTCAACCAAGAGAAGGTGTTGGGTTCTCAACACAATGGAACTAATCTCATCCGTAGATCCTCAGGTCACCTCCCAAGTTCTAGGTTGGTCAATAGGGAGGACGCTTAGCGCCGTTACAATCCCCCCTTCTCTACCCCCTCTACCTTCCATGTCACATGGTTTTAGTGGTTTGGGAAAAATACCATGGAGTGCCTAGATCTATATGAGCTTACCCTTCATCATATCCCAGAATACCCCAGAGGGTGATGACTAGGTAGAGGAGGAAGGGGGCATTAAGATGGTTATTTTTAAGTTACTTTTAGTTAGACTAGTTGATTTTATTAAGCCTTAATGATTGATTTAGCATATACACATTGTTCATGGATTGATTTGCAGAAAATAAAAAATGGAATTGAAAGAGACATGCAATGGTGGACAGAGGTGGCTGGGCCGCACTAAAAGTCCTCTAAAACTAAAAATTACTGTTAATTAAACTTAAATACAACTTCTGTGTGACAGGCCGCACATTTCTGACCAAATCCAGCGAGGGGGCTGTGAGATTTTTCCAGAAATGAGTGAGGGGGTCATACAGAATGTGAAAACAGCCGCAACCTAATATTTTGGGCTGAAGTTACGCCTATATGAGGATTAAGTGTGCCCTGGGTGCACCTGTTGGCCAATTAAGAGCGCCCCAGTCTCACCTTTCCCCCCGATAAGACCGACCTGCTCCGAAAAGGGGGTTTTTGGTGATGTAGGGTCATATCTGGCTGACAGTAACTGGTATTGGGGTCATTCTGACTCGTCTTGGCCTAGCAGAGGCTTCAACACTGACTGAAATAGGAAATAAAGAAGATTTAAACAGATCTAACCTAAGATTTCTAAAAACTAGGGTAAAATGGAGAAAACTTAAAACATGAAATTTTTGGCCCAGGGATCCTATGGGATCGACCTAGCGGAGTTTCCAAAGCTGTAGTGATAATTTATCCTCACTACAGGGGCAGGAATGGCTCCCTTATGCCTATAGGGCACAAGGGCAGGTTCCTACTCTCAGAAAACAGATAAAAAACAGAATGACATATGACATAAACAGGGCAACGAATTAAGCTAAGCTAATCTAAACAAGAATAAGCAAATGGAAGCTACTGTAAACTAGATCTAAGAGCTAATAACATAAAATAAAGAGGGAGATGAAGCCCTTGTAAACCCCTCTGCAGAAAACGGGTTAGGGTTCTGCCTCCTTGAAACCTGCAAACAACCTAAGCTACTACAATCGAAAACCTACAAACAATGTCAATGAAAAACCTGCAAATGAAAATATCAGTCAGAAAGCAAAAAAATTAAATAAACATGAAAAGAAATTATACCTCACTTAGGTGGAAATGGGCCACCATGCCCTAGATCATGGGAGCACCTCTCTCTTGGTTGGGAAGCAATGGCTTGATGGGATGGAGATGGAGGAGAGGGAGAGTGGGTGGTTTGAGAGCAAAAGGTCTTAAAGCATCCATGCGCAGCATAACAATAGGCAAGTGAGGAGTGTTTTGAGAGTGACCCCCCACCCTCCTTTTATAGTTTTTCCAAGGGATTTTAGGGTTGTAAGCCCTTGGTCAGGGCTTTAGCCCCTTCCACCCTAACTTTAGCCCCTTTCAGGGTTTTAGCCCCTCTTTGAGGGATTTAGCTCATAGGGGGCTATTTTGGGCTCTTTTGGGGGGTTTTTAGCCCTTTTCTTCATCCTTGGGCTCTTTTGGAGGTGTGGGGGTCAAATGGATGGTCTTATGGAGTGAGATGAGTGTTGTGAGATGGTGTCCTTGGGTGGTGTAGGCCATTGAGAGCTATGTGGGGGATTTTTGGGTTAACAATCATTATCATGATCATCATAATCATCATAATCATAATCATCATCATTATCATCATCATCATAATCATCATAATCACCATCATCATCATCATCATAACCATCATAATCATAATCATCATCATGTTGATCATCATCGTCTTCATCATCATGATCATGATCATCATCATGATCATTATCATCATCATCATCATCATCATAATGTTGATCATCATCGTCTTCATCATCATGATCATGATCATCATAATCTTTATAATCATAATCATCATCATCATCATCATCATGTTCATCATCATCGTCAACGTCATCATCATCATCACCATCATCATGATAATCATCATCGTGATCATGATCATGATCATGATCATGATCATCATCGGCTTCATCATCATCATCATGTTCATCATTAGCGGCACCATCATCATCATGTTCATCATCAGCAGCACCATCATCATCTTCATGATCATCACCATCATCATGTTCATAATTATCATCATGATCATCATGTTCATCATCATCATCTTCATCATCATCATCTTCATCATCTTCATCACCATGACCATCATCATCATGACGATCATCATCATCATAAACATCATCATAACCATCATCATAACCATCATAATCTTCTTCATCACCATCATGTTGATCATCATCATCTTCATCATCATGATCATGATCATCATAATCATGATCATCATCATCATGTTCATCATTATCATCATCATCATCATGTTCATCATCATCATCTTCATCACCATGATCATGATCATCGTCATCATCATCAACAGATCATCATTGTCTTCATCATCATGGTCATAATCATCATCACCATCATCATCGTTGACGTGACCATCATCGTTGCCATCATCTTCATCATCATCATCATCATCATCATCATCATCGACGTCATCATCATCTTCATCATCATCATCATCGTCGTCTTCACACCATCATCATCATCATCACCACCATCATCATGATAATCATCATCATCAGCACCATCATCATCATCATCATCATCACCATCATCATGTTCATCATTATCATCATCATCGTCTTCATCATCATGACCATCATCATCATCATCAACATCATCATAACCATCATAATAATGAACATCTTCTTCATCACCATCGTGCTGATCTTCTTCATCATTATCATCATCACCATGATGTTCATTATCATTGTCTTCATCACCATGATGATGATGATGATCATCATCATCATCAACAGATCATCATCATCATCATCGTCGTCGACATTATCATCATCTTCATCATCATCATCATCGTCATCTTCATCATCATTATATTCATCATCGTCATCATCACCATCATGATAATCATCATCGTCTTGATCACCATCAATATCATCATCATCTTTTTCATCATCATCATCATCACTATCACGGTGAGAGAGGGAGGGATGGAGTAAGGGAGAGAAAGAAACATATAGGGAGGGATGTAGAGAGAATGAGGGAGGTATATTTAGAAAGAGATAGGGGTATCTAGGGATTATTGGGGGTATAGAGAGAAACATTTATATGCATGAAAAGAAGGGAACACTAAAAACATTTGCTTTGTTTCTAACCATAGAAAACATTTGTTTTCTTATGATTTTATTCGTTGCCTTAGCCATGCACCTAACCTATTAATTGTGCTTAAACATATCGTGTGCACGTTTTACTTCTACAATTCACGTATGCATTTTTACTCTATATAATGCGTGCACGTTTTAGGACTGTAAAAACAGTGGATTGTTTTTGTCAGAGAGCAACTTTACTTTGTTTTTACGAAAATCCGATTATCGCTTGTTTTTTTTCAAGAGCACGAGCCTGCCTATGGAAATACTCACAATACAAATTCTCCATCATTTTTTTGTTATGTAGGTGCAGCATTGAGGACATCTTTCATGGTTGAGGAGCACACATGATAAGATATCAAGATTCAATATCATTTCATGGTGATGGTGGATATACACAATTGTACAAGAGAATCAGCTTGAGGAACAATTTTTTATTTAACTTTCATTTGCTTATTATTCAAGAGAACCAAAGGTAAATTTTCCCATTCATCATTGTTTTGATGGGAAATATGAACAATTGAGAAGGAAGATTGAAGCACCTTGAAGGATCAATAGTTATAAAGCAAGTTAAAGGTTTGAAAGCTTGTAATTAAGGAGAAACAAAAGGAAACTATATTGAATTGATCATTGTGGTGATGGGGAATGTACGTAACCGAGGAAGAAAATCAGCAAGGAAGAAGAGACCTCAAGAAGTCATTGAAGAAGAGAAAGAAAAGAAAAGAATAGACATGATGAATCAGAGGCTTTCTTTGGAAACCAATCCAAATCCAATTATAGAGGATACCACGGTTCATGTTATTAATCCAGCACAAGAAAAAAGGAAGCATTCACTAGAGGGACCTTCAATTTCCACAATAGTTGTTGAACAAGAACCCCATGGAAGTATTCAAGAAGAAAAACATAGGTACTCATTAGGGGATGTTTAAAATCCTGCATCAATTCAAAGTGATAAGTTACCATCTCAAGACGAAGCTCATGAAGAGCCATTGGACATGGAGCCTACTATTGAAGAGGTGTTGGACATGGAGCCTACTGTTGCAGAAGAAAATATTATCCAGATCATCGATGAGGATGTTGGACTTACACCATCCAACTACTAGGAAGAGAATGAAGGACAACAAGTTTCTATTGAAACGCCAGAGCATATTGTTGATGCGCTAGATGATAGAATTCCAACCCCCTTACCTCCATTAGAAAGCACACATCGAAGAAATCTGAAGCTTATACAAGTTAATGAAGGACTCCTCAATTCCATTGAATGTATGCTATCTAAACGTAGTATTGCTTATCAAACTCAACAGATACTAAGTAAATATTTTGTTTCTAAATGTGATGGAGATAAATGTAGATTATTTTTATCATTGTTAAAATCTAGGGGCATGAATATTGTTAGGAAATCATTAGGGATAAAGATGATAAAGAATTATGGACCAAGTTCTCATATAGTTATAAGCTTAGTAGATTCCTTTGGTAAAATTGGTAAGAACACATGTTCAAAGGACCGCAATGCCACTCGTTGTGTGTTGTCACAAGCAATTGTAAATAAGAATGCTAGGGTCCTTTGTTTTCTCAAGCCTACATCTAAACTAGTTAATTTGAATGTAAAAACCCTCCATATGTATTCTATTAGAAGATAACATCTTGACACAACTGCTCAGACATATTTTTGGGCCTTTATTGGTCGGTTTCCATGTCGTGACATGAAGCTAGTTGATGCAGTAAAGAGACTAGTGCAGAGTTTTTGGCATGATCACACAAGGCCTTCTTCAAACTAGAAGGATGTACTAAAACTGAGAAGGGGTTCAAAGGAATATGAACCACATATTAAGAATCTTATTGATATAACACAGACAAAACTATACGAGAAATTTAGGAATGAACATAGACAATTGAATTTGGGGCAAAGATCTTTTGAGAAATGTAAGCCCTGGTATGTTAGAATAAATACTCTTTGTAACACTTGTTGATGTAGATTCCATGTAGAATATGAATATTAATATGAAACATTTTTGTACATTCGTCATGTATTGCATACTAACCATGTGCAGGATTGCTCCTTGACAATACGACTGACCTCATCAAGAGAATTCATTCATAGTATCATGTGCAATAGGCTTGAGGGGAAAACATACTATGCAAAATCTTGTTTGGATGGAACTTTCTCCAACTATGCTGGAATGGCATTATTGAGCCAATGTATGCACAAGAGTGGAGACAATGAATTTGATAATATGGTTACAGACATGAAAAGTTTCAAATATATCAGCTATGAAATAGTCCCAGGGAAAGAATGCAAAAACATACAATTGGTGACATCTTAGGTACATGCATTTATCGATAAATTTATGTTTGAATAGTTACATTTCATTCCTTACTTACAAAAAAAAAATGATATTGAGATCATTTTGTGTCAACAGGTACAAGTTAGTGTCTTTGTCAAGGAATTTATTGAAAAGACACATCAATATGATCAGCATGTCCACTTGGCATGATGGCAGGATGAGAAGTTTAGAATATGCAGAGATACATTTCCCCGTGGTACTATACTTTCAGTTGTTGATTTTTACAAGAACTACAATCTGCAACCTCAAAATGAGATCCAAATTCAGTATTATAACTCTGAGTAGGTTTCCTTAATGGTGCATATCACATATAGGCATGGCCCAAATAGAAGGGATGAGCAAAGAGAAATTCTAAAGGAATATCACTTCTACATAAGTGATGATAGGTGCCATGACTTTAACTATGTACGTCATTGCTTCATCATGTTATATGATCATTTGAAGGGAAGGAACATATAGATGGATCGACACTGGATTTGGTCTAATCGATGTGCTCGTTAGTTCAAAAATGCATGCATATTTCAATGGTTGTGTTCATTGCATAAAAACTACAAAGTTCCACATATGTGGAACTATTTTGAGACTGGGCATGGTAAAGGAGAGCATGATGGATCCGGATCATGTGTCAAAACATTCCTACGAAGAGAGGAATTGAAATTATCTACAATATCTACTATTCGAAATGCTTAATCTATAGTCAGGTGGTGCACGTCAGTAATGGGAGAGAAATCAGCTATGCGAGTAGAATCCACAAGAAAGAGACACGTGGAGAGATTTTTTTGGGAGGTGGTAGACATAGATCATTCACATGCATGGGAATGCAAGACTGTTCCTGGGACTTGTCACTTTCATTCGGTTCGAAGCTCTAATAACCTAGTATTTGAAATTTGGACTAGAAAAATCGCTTGTTTTTTCTTGCCTTGTTGTGATGGTGACTGGGATGTGTGTGAATCATTGGATTGGGTTGATGGATGGGATCGCATATCACTTCCACTTGATCAGTGTGAAATTTTTGATTTAAATCCCTTGGAAGAAGACCAATCATCTATTTCTATAGATTTTGATCATGTCTCAAACCTTGTACAACTTGGTATGATGCATTTTCTTAATATTTTTTTGTTTATTTATGTAGTCTTGAAACTCACATTAATGTCCTTGTATCACATGAAAAATATTTGATCATATACCTACAATCATATTATGCAGGACACATATACGCAGTGGTTGCCTCAAAAGATAGTGAATGGGGCGGTGATTACTAGTTGGCACGTTGTATAGAGGGAAAGAAAACCCTCATTATGTCTATGACTGATGATGAAAACAAACACTTCCCAATCGGGTCTATGGTTGTTGAAGGTGAATACCTTACACATGACAACAATGCAAGAAAGAAGGGTGGATATGTTTACAGTGATTACAAACTAGGTGCAAGTGTGTATCACTTTACCAACTTAATCATTGGTACAAACCTCTAGGCATGAACAATGCCTAGACAAAATTCATCGAAGGTATGCTACTTCTTACCATATTAAGAGCACGAGAGACTAATGGAGACCATCATTATAAGAGATGATCCGGAGGGCTTGGTTGTATGATAATAGGTGGGATCTAGCATGATGAGGTATGTATCATAATTTTAATTTTCCCATGTATGTTGCTTATGAATATGTCAATTTTGTGTTCTTGATATGCGAAATTTTCCATGATGTTGTTTATAAATATTCCAAAAGTTATCTTGTATGTCAAGTTAATGAACATTCCAAATTTTACATATGATCAATAAACCCTATATATCAATCATATGAACATTTCAAGATCTCATTCACACGATATACATAAGATCAGAATACATACATGTTCCTCTTTAGGTCATACATGTCAAAGTTCTTTGTAGGCTCTCTTACACGACTAAAACCCTAATTTTTTAAGTAGGTAATTTTGTCAATGTTTTCAGTCGATATATAAAACTAGGATGATGGAACAAGATGCCACAACGATAACTTTTTGTTTTAAGGCTTGTATAATTTCCTTCTTGAAAACTCACCTCTTATACCCGCTTGTCCATTGCCCGGTGACCTCCTGTTCAGGTACACAAGGTACTCCCAAAAGACTGAAAGCCAAGAGCAACCACTTCACACAAACAGATCGTAGATCGATACACCAATTTTTGTCATGTGGATAAAATCCTCAAGAGGGAAACATTCCACGGCCCCAGCCAAATAGCTACTTGGAGTAATTTATTATGCAAAAGAAGAAAGTTACAAATGAGCTTCTCATAATTAATCAACTAGCCAAGGACCCTCCATGCTCTTTAAATAGAGATCATGGACCAATCGGGTGTTAAGCCACAGATCAATGGTAGGTATGATCTAAGAGAAGTTGAACCGTCGGATCACTTTATGTCTAGAACATATCGTGACCATCGGATTATAATATTTACAAATGCATACTAATGCATTATAAAGAAACACACTTTACCTAACAGATATATTACACAAGTTGATCTTAACTAACTCCTAAGTGTCTAAATATCCTAACATCCTCCCTTAAGAACAAATTGGGATAGGATTGAAGGATTTACAAAGGAAACAGAGCATTTCAAGAACACGATCATGAACAAGATTTCTGATGAATTGGATGTGTAGCTCAATGTGTTTGTTGTGTTGATGTAGAACAAGATATTTGGCAAGCTTAATGGCACTTTGATTGTTGCACCAAAGTGGAGTAGGTTGCTGTTGCTAGAATCCAAACTCTAAAAGGATCTGTCAAAGCCATAAAGCTTCCTAACTGGCATTAGCTACGGCTCAATATTCTACTTCTGTTGAAGAAAGAACAAGAGATTGTTGTTTCTTACAATCCCAAATTATAAGTCCATATCCCAGACTGAAAACATAACCTGTAGTAGAATTTCAATCATTAGGATCGCCAAGCCAATATGAATAAGTGAAACCAACTAACAAAGGTTCCCCCCCCTATACTGTAATGAATCCCAAACTGAACTGTACCTCGAATATATCGAAGTATTCTTTTTGCTTCTTTCCAGTGACTTTCATGAGGTGTTTGCATATAATGAGAAACATGACCAACAGAAAAGGAAAGGTCAGGAAGGGAATGAGTCAAGTATAAGAGACTACCAACAAGCTGAAAATACAAGGTGGCATCTACTTCAGGTGAAGTACGAGTGGCAAAATTTTTGACTCCAGACTGGAAGGGAGAAGGGGCTGGTTTACAATCTTCCATGTGAAAGCACTGAAGAAGGTCACAAGCATACCTAGACTGGGAAAGAAATATTCCTTCTTTGGTTTGAAATACTTGGAGACCAAGCAAATAATGCAAATTTCCCAAGTTTAACATTTCAAAAATTTTCTTAAGACGGGATTTCACATGGGTTAAAAGTTTAGTGTCACTACTAGTAAGGATAAGATAATCAACATAAAGAACAATTATGATGAGATGGTTTCCTACTATCTTAGTATAGACATTGGGGTTAGAATGGCATCTAGAAAAACCAGTGTCAAGGCGAAAGCTATCCATTTTGGAATACCAAACTCTAGGATCTTGCTTAAGGCCATATAAGGACTTCTTAAGGTGACAGACAAGGCTAGAGTTATTCTGAACATATCTAGGAGGTTGTTCCATGTAAATTTCCTCCTGTAAATCACCATGTAAGAAGGGAGACTTGACATCCATTTGATGGACTTCCCAGTTATGTAAGGTTGCAAGGGAAATAACGAGGTGGATGGAGTTCATTTTTGCGACAGGAGAAAAGGTTTCATTGTAGTCAATCCCTTCAACTTGGGAAAAACCTTTGGAAACTAACCTTGCCTCAAGTCTTTCAACACTTCCATCTGATGCATACTTAGTTCTATAGACCCATTTAAATCTGACAAGTTTACTTCCTTTTGGAAGAGGAACAAGATCCCAAGTATCATTCGCCATGAAGGAACGATATTCTTCATCCATAGCTGCATCCCAATCTGGATTTCCTGAAGCTTTTGCAAAGGTTTTTGGATCATGATATTTGGAAACTTGATCCAAAAGAGAAGAGGCTCATTGAAACTGAGAATGTGTTTGACGTTGATTTCTAGGATCACCGGCAAGATCACAAGATGCTTCACATGTTGAACAGACCCATCGAGGAAGCATTGGTGCTAGTGCAACTGGAGGAATGTGAGTAGGTGGAGGTGGATTTTCATCCTCACTGTCATCATCAGAAACTGGAGTTGGAAACCTGTCAAGGAATTTGGAATAAGAAGAAGGCACAATCGTCGAATTAGGCTCACAATCCAAATATGGCACACCCACCAAGTTAGGCTCGTAGGACAAGAGATTTTCATCAAATTTAACATCTCTTCTAATTATTATATCACGAGAATGTGGCTGAAGAAGTATATAACCTTTTACATTTTCTGAATATCCAACAAATATGCACTTTTCACTTTTAAGCTGCAATTCTTTCCATTTTTCATCCGGAATGTGAGCCCATGCTTCACAAACCAAGCACACGGAAGTGACTTACATTTGGTTTAATTTTACTCCATACTTCTTCCGGTGTTATACCTTGTAAAAATTTAGTGGGTGTGCTATTAACTATGTAATTTGCACAATTTTTGGCCTCAGCTCGATATTGAAGACTTAGTCCCTTAGATTGAATCATACAATTAGCCATTTCTTTTAAAGTGCGATTTTTCTGTTCAGCTACACCTTTTTGTTGTGGTGTATATGGAACAATATGTTGTTGTTAGATTCCTTGTTCATTGCAGAAAGTAGTGAACTTTTTGTTAACATATTCTCCTCCATTGTCAGATCTTAACTTAATAATGTGATGACCAGATTGTTTTTCAACAAGGGCCTTGTAGGCCAAGAACATGTTAAATACTTCGCTCTTAAGTTTTAGGAAGTAAACCCAAGTGCGTCTGGATTAGTCATCAATGAAAGTTAAGAAATATTTGAAACCATAAAAGGAAGCAGATGGAAGAGGAACACACAAGTCACTATGCACAAGCTCCAAGGGAACCGAGGTGTGCCAAGAGTCACGTTTGTCAAAACTGTCCCGATGATGTTTTCCGAGCACACAACCAGAACAAACACCATCCTTGCAAGATACCATCGGAAGACCTTTCATCATAGTGTCTTTACATAGATGTTGCAATGAGCAATAATTTAAGTGACCAAATCATTCATGCCAAATTTTGCTCAAGTTATCACTATGAGCAACAAAAAATGAAGGAAAAGGCGATGACCCAAAGTTGTTAAATTTGTACAACCTGGTAATATCATAAACAGTTCTAGTAGCAAGGACATTTTGATGATTTTTAAAATCCTTGATTACAACTTGGTGAGGTGTAAACGTCATAATTTTACCTTCACCTGAATGAGTAATTTGATAGAGTGATAACAAATTGCAGGAAATTTTTGGAACACATAGTACATCACTGAAATGACCATTTTCTACTACAACTGTTCCATATCCTATAACACTTAGAGATATATCATCACCAACAAATATTTTTTTGGTGTTACACTCGTGCATAGTAGAAAAGATGGCTTGATCCTTATCCATATGATAAGATGTTATAGAATCAATGAGCCATTCATTTGAAGTAGAAGAAGAAGATGCAGTATAAGAGTAACCAGAAGCACAAAGTGCATGCCCATGAGAGGTAGATTCTGAAGACGAATCTAGGCTGATGTGGCGCTTCTTCATTGATGCTTCTAAGGCTGCCATCTTCTTGAAACACTTAGATTCATCATGATTATCTTTCCCACAAAAATTGCAATGACACTCATTCTTCTTTCCTTTTGGCTTGGATCCTTTGTAATTTTTTAAAGAAGAAGCTGACTGAGAGGGTTTGGAACCCTTGTTTGGCTTATTATTATGAAAATTTTGTTTCTTGGGAGGCTTGGAATTTTCTTTCTGTTGAGACAATAAGGATTTCCCAGATGTATCTACATTGTTAATTATTCCAAGATGAATGTGCTTATATTGCTCTCTAATTAAGGAATAACAAAAGGATTCAAGACTAGGCTCTTGATAGCTAGCTGCAGTCAAGGATTCTTTCATGGAGTAAAATTTAGATACAAAAACATAATATGCAAGTCCAAGTTTGGAAATAATATGATAAATACATTGTTGGTCTTCTATATTAATCTTGCATTCTTCACATAAGAGCCTAAGAGTTTTATACTTAGATAAATAGTCTTGAATGCATGAAAAATCACTTGGATTCAAAGAAATCAAATCATTCCCAAGTTGATGACCTCAAATTTCATTGTGTTTACCAAACACAGATTCCAAATTTTCCCAAGCTTTATTAAGTTCATCAATTCCAGATATGTGGAATCGCAAATCAGTAGAGATTGACATCCCAATCAATCCACGAGCTTCATCACATCTATTTGCCCATTTTATTTTCTTATCATCATTAGTGGGTTCTATTTCTTTCCTTGAGGTAAGTCTGAAAAGTACCCTACTTCATAGAACATCCTCCATATGATATTTCCATGAGAAATTGTTAGAACTGGTAAGTATAATCTCACAAAGTGCGGCCATACTGTAAAATAATGGCTAAAAGAACAGAAACTAACTGTCTGGATGCAAAGAGCTCAAAAAATTAGGTTGTTTCAAAAAAATTGGTACTGAAAACTGATTCTGGATTATGAAGTTATGCTTGATCAAAGAAAATGTTGAAGATGTCCCTAATAGTGACGTGGCAGATATTAACTTGGCCAACTAAAAAAAATAACCCCCTCCTTCCCAAGATGAACCTTTGACAATCACTTACAAGAAATTTGATTTTAAGTGAATCACTTTTGTAAAATAAGTGATGTTCACTTTTACAATAATGTTACTTTAAATAGTGTGGCAATAAATTAAAAGACTTAAGTGACTCACTTTTTATTTTATTTTATTTAAGTGAGATGCACTTTTTACAATAAAGTATCTTGAAAATAGAAATTGCATGCACTAAAAAGTAACTTAATAAGGCTTGAACTCAAGACGTTTTAAGGAATAAAGCAACTTGAACCAAGTGGGCTAAGTTTAAAAGGTACGTGAAAGAATGGAAAGAGGAATGGAGCCTTTTTTTTTTTTACTCTTCTCTCTCGTTCACTGTGCTTGCCTTTTTTTCTGCAAATCACAAAAAAATGAAAAACAAAAACAAACAAAACTTTTCCATACAATGGGGTTAGATCTTGGTTAGCTTTCTTGCAAAGTATACGTTTTCAAGTTTTCTCACTGTTTCTAATTCACCGTGATCGCACAAGGTGCACAACAAAGAGCATACGTAGTCGAGAAGACAAAAAAACTTTTCCTTTCTGTTTCTGATTCACCGCGATCACGCAAGGTGCACGGCAAAGAGCATACGCAGCCAGGGAAGACAACAATCCGAGACTAAAACAATAAATATATAATAATAAAACTGATAAAATACGAGATATTTTAAATAAAAATAAAACAAAAACGTCGCTGTAACATTATACCTTCATATTTGCCGAAATGGGTGTTTCTGGATCAAATGGAAATAGTTTTCGATGAAACAAAAAATATTTCCCAATGGAAACGCCACTCTAGACACAATGGAATAGCTCCCACAGGACAAAAATGCACAAAAAATCCATCACCAAAAACCCTTCCAAAGTTTCGGCGACACCGGTTCCAGATCTTGATCAAAATCGAAAGCGGCTCTTCATAAAAGCTCTGATACCATGTTCAGGTACATAGGGTACTCACAAAATACCGAACATTAAGAGAAACCACTTCACACAAATAGATCACAGATCGATACACCATTACAAATGAGCTTCTCATAATCGATCAACTAGATAAGGACCCTCCATGCTCTTTAAATAGAGATCATGGACCAATCATGTGTTAAGCCATGAATCAATAGTAGGTATGATCTAAGAGAATTTGAACCATTGGATCACTTTATGTCTAGAACATATTGTGACCGTTGGATTAGAATATTTATAAATGCATACTAATGCATATTAAGAAACACACTTTACCTAACACATATATTACACAAGTTGATCTTAACTAACTCCTAAGTGTCTAAATATCCTAACACCTCTGTATAAAGTGGTTTCTAAGACTAGGGTTTCACTCAGTAGGGGACAATGCATTTCATGCCAATGAGGGATAAACTTCGAAAGAAATGGATGGTGGGGATGCAGTTGGATTTTCCATATTTCCCATGCCCAAACACGCTAGCAGGAGTTGACAAAATTCAAAATTGCGGCTTCGTGAGGTTTTTTGCGCACCGGGCACAAGTCCTCCAAGTGTCCCTGAATGGTATGAGGTAACCTGCAACTCACCATAGATCGATGCTCATGCCTTCGATTGACAAATTGTCAATTTCGTTGGATTCATGACGTGGGATTTTAACCAGGGGGGGGCCTCTCCCTTCTGTTCATTTCCTGGTGACAACCGTATATAGTGGTTTCTGAAACTAGGGTTTCACTTAGTAGGGGCCAATGCATTTCACACCAATGACGGACAAGCTTGGAAATCCATGGATGGTGGGATGTGGCTGGTGTTTCCATATTTCCCATTCCGAAACACGCTAGCAGGAGTTGATAGAATTCAAAATTGCAGCCCAGGGAGGTTTTTTGCACACCGGGAACAAGTCCACTAAGTGTCCTTGAACAGTATTTGGAGGTGACCTAAAAATCACCATATATCTATGCTCGATCCTCTGATAAAAAAACTGTCAATTCCATTGGATTCATGATGTGGGATTTTATCTAGGGGGGTCCCTCTCTCGCCTGTCCATTTCTCGGTGATCACCGTATACGGTGGTTTTTGAAATTAGGGTTTCACTCAGTAGGGGACAATGCATTTCACACCAATGAGGGCCAAAATTGGAAAGCTACAAACAGTGGGATGCGGTTGGAATTTCCATATTTCCCATGCCCAAACATTCTAGTAGGAGTTGATGGAATTCAAAATTTCGGCTCTGTGATGTTTTTTTCGCATTGGACACAAGTCCATCAAGTGTCCTTGAACGATATTTGGAGGTGACCTACAACTCACCATAGATTGATACTCGGGCCTCTGATCGATGAACCATCGATTTTGTTGGTTTCATGACGTGGGATCTTAGCTAAGAGGGGGCCTCTCCCGCTTGTCTATTTCCCGGTGACCTCTGTTGATGTAATTGTAACTTCAGAATGTATTCACTCGTATTTCTTTGTATTGTAACTTGATGTTTATTTCAGGATGTATTGTAATGTACTTGAGTCATGTCATGCCCCGATGTTCCGATCGGGAAGTTTCTATAATGTGAAAGTCATGTCAAGTCATTGTGGGTAACCCTCCTATTGGTCAAGGGTTAAATTCCCCATAGTTGTGTGGCCCTAGGGTTATTAGACTATCCTAGAGAAGTCGACCCTAGCTGATTCATTGTAAGTCAGGGCAATAGTCCCCACCATTGTGTTAAGGATAAACCTCCTTGTTGGTCGGAGGAGGAAATGTCCCCACAAGTTGTGGGGCACTAGGGTTATTAGACACTCCTAGAGATGTCAGCTCTAGTAAGTAATTATTAAGTGAGGCCGACATGTTGGAGTGGGTTCCAAGTGAATGAAAGATTATAAATAGAGAGTGAGTCTCTTTATTTACAACACACTCACTCACTCATTGGGGCACATGAGTGAGAGAGAAGACACTGGGATCAGAGAGAGAGACTACTGCTGTTGGGAGATAATCTTTATGTTTTTGGGTTTTACTTTTGGTGCTGATTCTATCTCTAAGGAAGTTGAGGGGTTTTCTCCTTTACGGTTTCCTCGAGGAAAATTCTTTGTGTCTCTTGTCTCTTGTGTTTTATTGATGTTCATGTTATTCTCTCAGTTAAAGATCTTAAGATCATAATGCTAGCTTGAATGATAAAAAATATAACATGGTATCAGAGCTAACCTAAGAACAAGACATTATGCAGCTATAGAAGCTAGGGCTTCTTACTTTTTGGGTCTCTCTCCACAATCCATCAGAAAAAGTATGCTAGGATGACTCTCCATTGAAGGGTGCATCTTTCTGTTGAAGTGGAATTCGATTCCGAGCATTTTCAGTTTTGGTGCAGAAAATTAGGGATTTCTACAAAAGAGGAATTTGTGAGTGATCCAAGCATAGGATTTATCTCCTCATCAAAATCGAAGTTTAGAGACCTGGATCAATATTTTTGGTTAGGTGAAACTACGGGAAAGTCAAACCCTAGTTTGACCCTGAGCTAGAAAAACCCTAAATACTAAAACTGCTAAGTTTTGGTACATTCGCTATATCCCGACATTGGATAAGGTTCAGGAGCTGAAAATCGCAGAGGCTGAAGATACAATCCTTATTTAGACTTTGCAAAAAATTCAGCCTCCGATTCGCTATATTCTGGGAGATATGATCCCTCCAATTTAGGGTTCCATCCTCTTCCAGAATTCATCCCTAAACAGGAAACCTAGGGAGAATTGCTATATCTTGGTCTACACAGATCCAAATGAGATTTTGGAAGATTTTCTATAAAGGGAATGGACTTTAATTTCTATGTTCTGAATTTTAGACTCAGAAGATGCACCAGTGACATATGGACGTCCATACCACTTCTCTATTCTAAACAGTCCTACAATAGGTCACCTTGGGAAAATGATCATAAGTCCCAATTGGTGAAACCAATTCTGATGAAACATATGGTGTTGGAATAGGGACATGCTATTTTACCTTATTATGAATTTTCAAACACAATGGAGTAGTAAATTCAGAGATACCATAGAAACAGTAACATGCATTTCTGTAGAAGAAATTGGAAAAATAGGGCTTCCTGTTCCAGGAGCTTCCCTCCACTGTTTTCAAAAAAGGAGTACATGGGACAAATCAAATTGAAGAGATATATATTTCTATCCAATCATATCTAAAAGATTCCAAGTTTTTAAAATTAGGGTTTCTCTAACAAACCCTGGATCAGCTAGCTTCGAAACCAGGACGGGCACCTCAAATCGGTAAGATCTAATCTATTGATATTTCCATTTGAGGTTCTCATTTCAAAGTGATCTATCACACCAGCTTGATGATAATCTTGGTGAATTTGACAACTTCCAAGCATGGAAGTATATGATCTCTCTAAAGAAAATGAATTGGACACCTACATAACTAGAGAGGCTCCAGTTCCAGACGGAGATGAGGCTAAAAGCCGTACATAAGAAGAACTTGGTCAAGGTCAAGAAGATCATTATTGATTCAATCACGAATAAAATTGTACCACAAGTGTCTTCCCTAAATACACCAAATATGCTTGATTCCTTGACCAAACCATTTGAATTGAAGAACACAAATTGGAATATGACCTTAAGAAACCAGTTGAAGAATGTGAAGATCCAGAATCTAGAGACCATGTAGTCACACTTTACAAGGGTCTCTCAAATCAAAGAACAACTTGAAGCGATAAAAGAAGAAGTGAAGAATGTAGAAGTGATGATAACCACCTTGAATGGCCTCCCAGGATCATGGGATTCATTCATTTGAAGAATGTGTGCTAGAAGGAAGTGATTACTTTTAGCAGACTCTAGGAAGAAGAAGAAGCTCAACTAATAATAAGAGAAAAGAAGATGGGAGCAACTAAAGATCAAGCTCTCACCATCCAAAGAAGATCCCTCAAGCGATGAGGAATATGAAGCACTCAACTCTTGAAGAATCTCTTATCCACCTTAGCATTTGGATAAGAAACAATGCTATTATGAATGAAGAAACGATGAAGCTGAAGGCTCAAGAAGGAGTCTACCCACGAAACAAATAAAGATAAGTATTCAATTGTCATTTCATGATATTGTTTTGTTATGCATTTGTTTATATTCAGCTAATGTATTATGCATGATAGAATGTTTGCATTAATGACAATATACTACTAATATGCATGTGATGGGTAAGTAGCTCATGGTTCTATACAACTCTCCATTGCTACTTATCTAGAATGAAACCTCTTTGCTGACATATTGGATTAGTGCACAATCTCAATGTTGTCCTGGTAGAGATGGAAGGCATATAGAAAGTTTATTTGAGATATGGATGAATGTTGTATTGGCTAAAGTAGTTGCATGACCATATATTTATGCATAAGAATTTGCCAGTATGAATATTCCTTGTGAAATGTTTCTAACCATACAAATGCATTTGACTTGTAGGAAAGATCACATACATAATCACCTACAAGCAAAGAAGGATGAGACTTGTTCTGAAGAACAAGTGACGACAGTTCAAGACGAAAAATAATATGACAAATGCAGCGATATCATTGATTCAGAACCTTCCAAGAAGAAAGGGAAGACCAGTTCAAGAAGCATTAGAGGAATTTTGGGGTCTAAAATGGGCCTCCTAAAGAAAATAATAAAATAATAGTTAAAATAATAAAATAATAGTTAAAATAATAAAATAATATTGATTAATTTTGGAGAAAGAAAGAAAAAAACTACTTTTTGTGTTCGTATTTTCGACATATCTCCCTGTGTTTTTACTCAAATTTCGATTGGGAGAGCTCGTTGGATGCGGAATTTTATTCCGCATCCAACAAGTACCCACACTACATACTTTTGACAGATCCTGCTACCCCAAAAACAAGAAATACCAGAAAAAAATGTGATGATGACATCATCATCACATTTTTTCTGGTATTTCTTGTTTTTGGAGGAGCGGGGTCCATCAAAAGTATGCAGTGTGGGTACTCGTTGGATGCGGAATCAAATTACGCATCCAACGAGCTCTCCCGATCGAAATTTGAGTAAAAACACAATGAGATATGTCGAAAATACGAACAAAAAAAGTAGTTTTTTTTAATGAAAAATATGCCAATTCAACCATTATGGTTGACTTATTTTATTGAAATTCTATTGGTTCTTGAATTCCAACTCACAAAAACTTATTTTGGCACGTTTTCTTATAAGGCCCATTTTAGACCCCAAATTTCCTCTAATGAATGATGTCTAGGATGTAGTATCGATACATGAAGAGAAGTTCTTAGTTCCCTCATGCAGTAGATGGAAACATCATGGGAAACAAGGAAAGATTCACGAAAAGAAGGCATAGAGTACGAAGAGACATTTGCAGCCAGTGGGAGTTGAGACACATGACAGGCAGAATCATGTGTGCAAATGAAAGAATACCTTGTATGATCTCAGAAGACACCCATGAGATAACACATAGATGAGGAGCTTGATGAAGATCTGAAACTTTTCTACAAGGTTGATAGAAGATCACAAGCTCACATATGGGTGCGAGATCAACTTTTAAAAAAGTTCAATATAGAGGATCTTGGTATCCAGTGACCCTAGATGGATACATAGAATATTAGTACCAGAGGAAGCTACTTGTCACTCCAATACAGAATGTTTCAGTGCATAGAGTATGTAAGATAGAGGGAGCATGATGCTTCATAGGGAGTGACTGCAGAAGATCCTAAGTTTCGACATGGTACGATAGGATGGATAGATTACTGATGAATCTAGGCTTTACTAAGAGTAAAGTGGATTCCAACATTTTCTTCAAGGTTGAAGGTGGAAGACCAGTGATGATCTTGTTATGTGTCGATGCACTATTTTCTAGGCATGGAGGTATGGACAAGGGAAGTATGCAGTAGAGATCCTGAATAGGTTCAAGATGATGGACTGAATGACCACACCTATGGCATTGAACCCGAAGCTATTGAGTGATGTTTCATCAGAGACAGTTGATGCTATGATGTATCGTCAAATGATTGGGTCCTTGATGTATCTGACAAACATGAGACTAGAAATTTGCTTTGCTATGAACACCTTGAGCCAGTTCTTTATAGATCTGATACATGTTCACTTGATTGCTACAAAGCATATTCAGAGGTACCTGAGGGGTACAATTGATTATGGGCTCAAGTACAAGGTGAATCCGAAGATTAACCTGGAGGGTTATGTTGATTCAGAATGGGCAGGTAGTGCCATCGATAGGAAGAGCACTTCAGGGTGTTTCTTTAGTATGAGATCAGGTGTGATCTCTTGGTTTAGCAGGAAGCAATCCTGTGTGGCACTGAGTATAGCTGAAGCTGAGTATGTCGCAGCTTCTTCAACTAGTTGTAAGGTAGTATGGCTGAGGAAGCTACTGTCTGATTTATTTGATCTCTAGTTGGATGCTACTTGTATACATTGTGACAACTAGGGTTGTGTGAAGTTGTTAGATAATCCAGTGTTCCATGACAAGTCTAAGCATATCGAGATCAAGTATCACTATATCAGGGATATGGTGCAGAGGGGAGCAGTGAAGCTCCAATATGTTGCGATGGATGATCAAATAGCTGATGTGTTGATGAAGCCATTGGCCAGAGTGAAGTTTGAGTACTTCAGGGAGAAGCTTGGTGTTCTCTAGATCGAGGTCCCTTCCAAGAGGGAGTGACTAGTCCAGAAGCCATTCTGACGAGCAGGTTAGATATAAGGGCTGATCCATTCTGTCATGGTGAGAGGATTTGGTTCCTTCCATGTTAGATATGAATGCTGGATTCCATTCTTGGAATGGAGGTACCTAGTCAGTTACCAGGAACACTCAGTCTGGGACTGAGAGAGCCATTCTAATGAGCAGGTCAGATATAAGGGCTAATCCATTATGTCATGGTTAAAGGATTAGGTTCCTCCCATGTCAGATGTGAGTGCTGGCCATTCTGGAGAGTAGGTCATATGTAAGGGCAATTTCCACTCTCCGGGAGAGTGGAGGCACCTGGTCAATTACCAGGTAGCTCAGTCTAGGACTGGGAGCCATTCGGATGTGACTATAGGATTGGTTCCTACAATATCATATGTGAGTGCATGCCCTTCTGGCGAGTATTTCAAAAGTAAGTGTAGGCCATTGTGGTGAGTAGGTCAGATGTAAGGGAAATTTCCATTCTATGGGAGAATGGAGGCACCTGGTCAGGAGAATGGAGGCACCTGGTCAGTTACCAGGTAGCTCAGTCTGGGACTGGGGGCCATTTTGATGTGACTGTAGGATTGGTTCCTATAAGATCAGATGTGAGTGCATGCCTTTCTAACGAGTAGGTCAGATGTAAGTGATGAGCCTTTTCACAAATGATAGTAGTTGTGTCCTATCATGCTGGTCAATGTGAGTGCTGAGCCTTTATGATGTGATTGTAGGATCCTACATGATCAAATGTGAGTGATGGGCATGCCTTTCTGATGAGTAGGTAATATGTAAGTGCTGGGTGGGCCATTCTGATGAGTAGGTCAGATATAAGTGCTGAAGAAGACCTACATGGTGGCTAGGCCTACAACCAACATGGAAAAAGGCTGGCTCTGTATAAATTCCTGTGACGAGAAGAATCATGAGATAACACATATGATGATGACCTGAGATGATCCAAATAGAGCTATGATTCAGATCCAATCATGATCTCTCTGAGATGATCCAGATTGAGTGATGATCCAGATCCAACAATGATGATCCAAATTGAGAGATGATTCAGATCCAGCAGTGATGATCCAGATTCAGTGATGATCCAGATCCAGTGATGATCTAGATCAAGTGATGATCCAGATCCAGTGATGGTGATCTAGATCGAGTGATGATCTAGATACAGAAATGAAGATGACATGAAGATGAATATGAATTGAAGAGGAAGATGACTTCAAGATACAGACAACGAGAAGATCCAGAGAAGAAGACCAGTGATGAAAATTGTGTCGAGAGAATACCTTCCTATTTAAGAGGGAGTGTTGATGTAATTGTAACTTCGAAATGTATTCACTTGTATTTCTTATGTATTGTAACCCGATGTTTATTCCAGGATGTATTGTAACGTACTTGAGTCATGTCATGCCCCGATGTTCCAATCGGGAAGTTTCTATAATGTGAAATTCATGTCAAGTCATTGTCGGTAACCCTCCTATTGGTCAAGGGTTAAAGACCCATAGTTGTGGGGCCCTAGGGTTATTAGATTATCCTATAGAAGTTGACCCTAGTTGATTCATTGTAAGTCAAGGAAATATTCCCCACCATTGTGTTAAGGATAAACATCCTTGATGGTCGGAGGAGGCAAATTCCCCACAAGTTGTGGGGCACTAGGGTTATTAGACACTCCTAGAGATGTCGGCTCTAGTAAGTAATTGTTAAGTGAGGCCGAAATGTTGGAGTGGGTTCCAAGTGAATAGAAGAATATAAATAGAGAGTGATTCTCTCTATTTACAACACACACACTCACTCATTGGGGCACATGAGTGAGAGAGAAGACACTGGGATTAGAGAGAGAGACTACTCTTAGGAGATCATCTTTATGTTTTCAAGTTCTACTTTTGGTGCTGATTCTATCTCTGAGGAAGTTGCGGGGTTTTCTCCTTTATGGTTTCCCCGAGGAAAATTCTTTGCATCTCTTTTCTCTTGTGTGTTATTTCTATGAATTTTATTCTCTCAATTAAATATCCTAAGATCATAATGCTAGCTTGAATGATAAAAAATGTAACAACCTCTGTATACGATGGTTTCTAAAACTAGGGTTTCGCTTGGTAGGGGACAATGTAGTCATGCCAACAAGTGAAAAACTCGGAAAGCCATGAATGGTGGGGATGCAATTGGAATTTCCATATTTCCCATGTCCAAACACACTAGCAAGAGTTGATTGAATTCAAAATTGTGGCTCCATGATATTTTTTGTACATCGGGCATAAGTCCACCAAGTGCCCCTAAACGGTATCTAGAGGTGACCTGCAACTCACCATAGATCGATGCTCATGCCTTTGATTGATGAACCGTTGATTTCGTTGGATTCATGACGTGGGATTTTATCTAGGGGGGGCCTTTTCCCACCTGTCCATTTCCTGGTGACCAGCGTATATTGTGGTTTTTGAAACTAGGGTTTTGATTAGTAGGGGACAATGCATTTAACGCCAATGAGGGACAAACTTGGAAATCCACGGAAGGTGGGATGTGGTTGGAGTTTCCATATTTTCCATGCCAAAACATGCTAGCAGGAGTTGAAGGAATTCAAAATTGTGGTTCCGTGAGGTTTTTTGTGCAACGGGCACAAGTCCACCAAGTCTCCCTAAACGGTATCTGGAGGTGACCTGCAACTCGCCATAGATCAATGCTCGGGCCTCTGATCGATGAATCATCTATTCCGTTGGATTCATGATGTGTGATTTTAGCTAGGGGGGGGCCTCTCCTACCTGTCCATTTCTCGGTGACCTCTGTATATGATGGTTTCTTAAACTAGGGTTTCGCTCAGTAAGGGACAATGCAATCACACCAAAGAGGGACAAACTTGGAAATCCATGGACACTGGGGATGTGGTTGGCATTTCCATACTTCCCATGCCCAAACACGCTAGCAGGAGTTGACAAAATTCAAAATTACAGCTCCGTGAGGTTTTTTGCGCACTGGGCATAAGTCCATTAAGTGTCCCTGAATGGTATCTGGAGGTGACCTGCAACTCACCATAGATCGATGCTCATGCATTCAATCAATGAACCATCGATTCTATTGGATTTGTGACATGGTATTTTAGCTAGAGGGGCCCCTCTCCCACTTATCTATTTCCCAGTGACCACCATATATGGTGGTTTCGGAAACTAGGGTTTCTCTCAGTAGGGGACAATGCATTTCACACCAATGAGGGACAAACTTGGAAAGCCATGGATGGTGGGATGCGGTTGGAATTTCAATATTTCCCATGCCCAAACAGACTAGCAAGAGTTGACGAAATTCAAAATTTCGACTCTATAGATCGATGCTTGGGCCTTCAATAAAGAAAACATCAATTATGTTGGATTTGTGATGTGGGATTTCAGCTAGGAGGGGCCCTCTCCCTCCTGTCTATTTCCCACCGACCTCCATATACGGTGGTTTCTGAAACTAGGGTTTCGCTCAATAGGGGAAAATTAGTCACGCCAACGAGGGACAAACTTGGAAAGACACGAATTATGGGGATGCGCTTGGAGTTTCCATATTTCCCATGCCCAAACACACTAGCAGGAGTTGATGAAATTCAAAATTGTGGCTCTGTGAGGTTTTTTGCGCACCGGGCATAAGTCCACCAAGTATCCCTGAATGGTATTTGGAGGTGACCTGCAACTCACCATAGATAGATTCTAGTGCCTTTTATCGATGAACCATCGATTACATTGGATTCGTGACATCGTATTTTAGCTAGGGGGGGCCCTCTCCCGCTTGTCCATTTCCTGGTGACCTTCGTATACGATGGTTTATGAAACTAGGGTTTCACTCAGTAGGGGACAATGCATTTCATGCCAATGAGGGATTAACTTGGAAAGCCATGGACATTGGTATGTGGTTGGATTTTCTACATTTCCCATGCCTAGACATTCTAGTAGGAGTTGACGTAATTCAAAATTGCGGCTCTGTGAGGTTTTTTGCTCACCGGGCACAAGTCCACCAATTATCCCTGAACAGTATTTGGAGGTGACCTGCAACTCACCTTAGATTGATGCTTGGGCCTCCAATCAAAAAATCATCAATTCCTTTGGATTCGTAATGTGGGATTTTAGCTTAGGGTGGCCCTATCCCGCCTGTCCATTTCTCGGTGACCTCCATATACGATGGTTTCTGAAACTAGGGTTTCACTTAGTAGGGGACAATATATTCATGCCAACGAGGGACAAACTTGTAAATCCACAGACGGTGGGGATGTGATTGGAATTGCCATATTTCCCATGCCCAAACACGCTAGCAAGAGTTGACAAAATTCAAAATTACGACTCCTGAGGTTTTTTGCGCACCGAGCACAAGTCCACCAAGTGTCCCTAAATGATATCTAGAGGTGACCTGCAACTTTCCATAGATCGATCCTTGGGACTCTGATCGAAAAACCATCAATTGTGTTGGATTTGTGACATGGGATTTTAGCTAGGGGGGGGACTCTCCTGCTTGTCCATTTTTTGATGACCTTCATATACGACGGTTTCTGAAACTATGGTTGCGCTCAGTAGGGGACAATGCATTTCACGCCAATGAGGGCCAAACTTGGACAATTCATTTCTCGCCAACGAAGGCCAAACTTGGAAAACCCTAGCCCTAACTAGGGTTTACTATTTAACATGCATGGTCCATAACCATAACCCTACCAGGGAAACCCTAATCCCAAACCTAATCTTATATAAGAGTCACAACTTAGTTCAGAATCAATCCAATGTCCAACTCAACTTTTTCAAATTCAGTGGAATTATGCTTCAAATCATGTTAATTCACGAAGTTGGTTCTCGGTCTTTGGATTCTATTGTAGTTCCTTTAATGTTGAGTGATTAGTCATTGGGTGCATGAGATTTGTTGAATAGTGTTTTTGGGCATTGATGAAATGTGAAGCATGTATTGCACTTAGTTTTATTAAATTACACTTGAGCATTGACTTAACTTGTAATGTAATTATCCAAACTCACAATTTTGAATTAGATATATCCAATTGGTGTGCATGTAGTGATTTCATTAAAACCTTGAAATACATTGTATTACACTTACATTTATTAAATTAAACAAGCAAGAACTCTGACTTTACTTGTAATGATCATCCAAAATCACAATTTCTAAATAGATATCCAATTAGTGTGCATGTTGTGAGATCATTGAAACCTTTAAATACAATAGTTTGTTCTTTTGACATAGTGCATTCATAAGTAATAGATAATTGACACAAATCAATACAATAGATTGACACAAGAACATGTGGAAACCAAAGAACAAATTCAAAGTGAAATGTATCATTCATTTATAATTGAAATGTCAATGTACATGTCTCCAAAAGTACATATATATCCAAAAGTACATATATATCTAAAAGTAACCAAAAGTACATGTCTCCACAACTATCCAAGACTATCCAAGCCACATGTACATGTATCGAAATGTACATATCCCATAAGACACATCAAAACTCAAGCTTCCTCTTGTTCTTTCTCAACGTTGATCCTCTAGGACCAGTGTGCGTCTCTGGATCCTGCAAATTAAATTTCAATTGTTAAATTCAACTAACTATGTACTAATACATTAGCGCAATAAAATACCATATATAAATTAACTCAACAATTATCAACATGTTCATGGACATTGCATGAAACAATTGGTCATTAATGGACATCTCACCTCAGTGAGAGACTGTGACAAAGGGGATTGTGTTCTTTGTGTAGCAGATGGAGCTATTGGTTGAACATCAAGGATGGTTGCATCCATGGTCGAACCAAAGGGGGTAGGAACTGGTGGTGGTGGTGGTGGCTACAATCACCAAATGTTGAAATAGTTAGACATGTGCATGAATAAACAATAGACAACAATAATAGACTATGTCTAGATCATGTTCAAATAGTTGTACCTATATGTGTCTTGTTGTTATTGCAGATACCACATTGACTGCTGCATCAATAACTCCTGCTGCTGGTGGCTACAATCACCAAATGTTGAAATAGTTAGACATGCATGAATAAACATACACCAACAATAATCAACAATGTAACAATCATGTTGAAATATTTGTACCTCTGTGTGACTTGTTTCCATTGTAGATGCAACACTAACTGTTGCATCAACCATCTCTGCAAGGTTTTCAATAGTAAACTCTAGCTCTTGATGCAATAAGCATGCAAATCAAACATTAACAAAATATTTTATGCACTGGATTTCAAGTTAACCAAGAAATATCATTCAAGGATATACATTACCATGGTATCGGTAGCTCCATGGTCGTGGACAACTAGACTCTTGCTAGGATTAGGCCGCCTCATATACACATGACCTTTGTTCACATATGGCCCATGAGGAGACACAACTCCAAGAAATGGTCCATGTGTTTCAGTTCGTGCCTATAATCAACAAGAGTTCATGTAGTTAGACATGCATGATTCAAAAAACATACATGTATTTAAAAAATGACATTTTTAAAATGTTTGCCTCGGTGTGAGATACAACAATGGGTGCTATATGAATCTCTCCACCAACCAAGGGATCAATGGATGGAATGTCATGCCCAGATGTTTCCTCGCTCGATATGACCATGGATTCTACCTCCATCACTACTTTGCCCCATGAAGGATCTGACATCTGCAAGTTTAATAATTGTAAATATTAGACCATATATAGCATTAGTGAACTAACATGTACAGTGTGTGGAAATTAACAAATTAACAAGTATTAAAAAACTGAGATTTTTAAAATGTTTACCTCGGTGTAAGATACGACAATGGGTGCTATATGAATCTCTCCACCAACCAAGGGATCAATGGATGGAATGTCATGACCAGATGTTTCCTCGATCGATACGCCCATGGATTTTACCTCCATTGCTGCTTTCCCCCGTGAAGGATCTGGCATCTGCAGGTTTAATAATTGTAAATATTAGACCATAGATAGCATTAGTGAACTAACATGTACAATATGTGGAAATTAACAAATTAACAAGTATTAAAAAAATGAAATTTTAAAATGTTTACCTCGGTGTGAGATACGATAATGGGTGCTATATGAATCTCTCCACCAACTAAGGGATTAGTGGATGGAATGTCATACCCCTCTGTACAGTGTGGAACATGGAACTCTAGGGCATCGCTACTGACATAAGGCATCAACTGCAAGTTCACAAAATTATTATATTAGCTCAAACTATACATATGTGTGCAAAGAGGAAAATAAATGAAGAATTTGTTACAATTAACCATATACATACATCACTCAAAAACCCACTGAAGACAACATTTGAGGAAAGACCATAGCAGGGATGACCACACGATGTGCACTCGTGAGGCTCAAAAGTAGGCTGGGGATGTGATGATGGTGCTGCACTAGTAGATGGTCCTGCACCAAATGAAGGTACTACACTAGTGGGTGGTATTGCACTAAAAGATGGTCCTGCACCGTGACGGCCTGGTGTATGTACCACACCTAGGACAGATGTCCCTTCCTCACCCATATGTTGAACCATAGTGCTATGAAAAACAACTGCCCATGCCAAACTCAAATATGCATCATGTGTCTACGAAATAACATGATGTACAGGTGGGACATCTAGCCCAAGAAACATCCTGTGAGGTGCAGGGATAGGGTGATCAATGTATCGAAGCCTGGCATTGGGTCCATTTTGGGGCATCCCCCCACCGATCCCCTGAAACTACAATATATCAAAATAGTTTACGTGTTTACCCAACACGAACTCCGCATACATCCTCCAAAAGAAATACAGGGGGATTTCCCTGTTGTTGTGTGGTGGCATATCAAAAACCATATACCATATGTCCATCTATTTATCAACAAATGGCTGAAATGTGCACCATTCAATAGAGATATGTGGCCTATTTTCATTTGGGATTTCCCCCATGCGAGGGTCCCTAAACAATGAAAATATATTCTCTTTGGTAATTTTCAACTTTTTAATTGCGTTGTAGTCAAGCCCATCAGCGTACTCTTGTCTTTTTCTTTCTCTATATGATGTAATATCATATAGTATGTTTCTTGACAATGAAATAGTCTCAACAGTTGCATCCAAAGTGGAAGCAAGTGAATGGCGAATCCTATCATGGCCACTAAAACCAGTACTAAGTCCTCTCAAGTGGGAAAGCTCAATCAGTATTTCAGCATTTGTGTCCATAGTCACAATTGCAATAAAAACATCAATAAGAAAATCATTAGAAACATATACATGGCATATAATGACATTTCTTCAAAATTGAAAATGTAAATTAAATCAAAATCAAGTAATCAATTTAATGGCATTCACTTACATACATTTAAAACTTAAAATTAAACATTTAACAATTAAATAGTAAGTTTCATTCAACTTCTTTCTAGAAGTTAAGGCACTTCTGCATCCTCATTGGTGACTTTTCCATGCACACTTGGGTTTAAACTTCTTTGAATTTAGGAGTGCTATTTTGACATGTTTTGGCCTTTACGTCCCTTGGATATGTAAAAGAAAGGGGCAAGGGACTATTAAGACATGTGAGGCAAGAAAAGGGGTGATACAGGGCTGGTACCATATCCTCTAAATATATTGACTTGATCATGGTTGGGAATACTCTCATGACGCACTCTAGGTAGTTCATGGGTGTTCACCATTTCCATTGTTGTATAAACATGGAAACCAACCAAAAGTTACATGGAAAAATGGAGAATTTGTGGACTGGACTACAATTGGTTTTATATGAGCTTAGAGACTCAACATGTAGAAATATATAACCCATTGTTTTTTCTATTTTAAAAAATGGTTGATAAACCTAGTGATGGAGGGGCATAGACTATTTGAGTAAAGTCATGTATGTCTTTGCTAGGTCAAGGGATCTTAGGGAGACCTAGGGTCTCACATGTTTCTAATTTGCTTTATTATGTTTATAGGATAAAACAAGTAGAATTCAAGTTCTATTTAGTTTAGGTGATGACTTTTAATTAATTAGCACTAGTCCCTTGATGAATACCGGGGTTGTATGGTGGTGTCAAGACGTGTTGACTTGTAATTCGATATTACAGTGAGAAGGTTCATATATTTAAACTTTTTTTGTCATTACGATAAGGCCAGGGGCACAGAGGGTAAGTCATATGCACAAAACAAGAGCAAAGTGCCGAGGAAGTATAATTAAAACACAAATGAGGTGGGTGCTATAACCAAGAAGTGCAAATATTTTAGTGGGAAAATGGTGGTAGCTGCTAAACTTACTGGAGGAAGGAATAAAACTAGTCATAGTTACTAGTTTTAACTCTGTGTTTAAATATATATATCTATTGTTGATTTTATATAATACACTATTTTGTTAATGTGTTTTGGAATTTAGTTGAGGGTGCTTAACTAAGAGGCAATGTATAACTACATACACTTGTGATGAAATTTTGATTATGTTCATGGACAAATGATTGTGATGAAATTTTGAGAAACCAATTTACTAATTTTTTATGCTTTTTTCTATTCATGTTTGTGCACATGCATTTCATCGTGTTATGTCCATTTCTGAGGAAAATTATTCAATTAGTATCATGGAAAAATGTCCTTTGAGGGTTGGAAATTTGGGTTTCAGGTGGATGGATACATTGTATAAAGGGAGGAGTTTTAAATTTTTTTTATTTTTGGTTGCATTAGGAATTTTTGAGTTCTTGAAAATGAATTCATTGTAGTTATTCACTCATCTTGGTTGAGGGAGATGTGAATTTAATTAGTGACTCATTTATTTCCAATTTGCTAAATAATACAAAATTTGGTTGTTTTATACTATTAAAAAAAGTATTCTAGGTTTAGAATTGACACAAAAGAATGCTATTAGTGATTGAATTACCTGATTAGATGATAATTCACCGGTGGATTTTCCTCCCCTCCTACTAAATCCGCTCCTCCAACAATCCTAAGCACCCAATTTGCTCCCAAACACTACAATTCACTGTCGGTTTCGTGTTCCTGATGGGTAGAATAGGCCGTGGGTTTCGAGACTGTCTATATAAATTAATTTTAGTTTTACAAATCGCATATGCATTTTAGAACTACATATCTTATATGTGTTTTGTAGTTATATAATGTGTACGCGATATGGTTTCCTATCCTACATGTCCCATGACATGTCAGGCTCGAGTTGAACCATAGCAAGTTCTATGTAGCAGAAACGCGTTGTATTTTTCGGTAACGTGATCGTGTTTTCGAAAACTAGGATTGCATCTAAAAGGTCCCTCTTTTTCTTGCAGTGACCATATCCATACTTCATAAAAATGTCACCATTTATGGCACTTTCATCCTTCCACAAGCTCATTCATTAGAGATAAAGTTATAGTTCAAGCAATGGAGGATCATATAGAACACCAACAAGGGGCTCTACAACTATTGAACTATAACTTTTCTATACCATAAAATAGGATGGAATAACAAGCAAATCCACACCATAGTCAAAAGAAATTTAAAGTGGGAGAATGGGTATTTTTTAGGCCTTTTGATGTATATAGATTACCATGTTAATAGTAAGGGAAAATGGTAGATAAAAATACCTAAGTTATTCTTGCTCAAATTTGTAATTATGCCTTCCAACTAGTACATGGGCTCATTTTCCATAGTGGTTTGAATTTAAATAATAATTTTATTTATTTATTTTCAAATGTGAGACTATTCTAGTAACTATAAATAGTTTATTCTACTAATGCAAAAAAGAATTGGGAGAAAAGCTTAAATTAATTTGAGCATATGCATAGAAGAAGGATAATATTGTAGAAATAGAAAGGAATTTATTCATCCAATAATATATTAAATTATGAACACAACATAATCAATCAAATATAAAGTTATCCTTTTAAATACCATTAAGTTTGTCTATATATCTAATTAAAGAGTAAATGGTAATACAATATTAGAAACTAATTCCCTGTCATCAACATATTTGCATTTAGATACACATGACTTTTAAATACCATTAAGTTTGTCTATATATCTAATTAAAGAGTAAATGGTAATACAATATTAGAAACTAATTCCCTGTCATCAACATATTTGCATTTAGATACACATGACATTAAGTACCAAATAATCACATCATACATATTCTTGCAACTTAAATGTGAGGAATTATATATATATATATATGAAAGGAAGATGTTCCATTCTTATTGTATCCTGAAAGTGCAACTTATCATTTGAGAGTGTAATATTTAAGTAGAACAAAACAAAAAACTATATTATAGTAACATTCCTAGTTACAATGTCATTGGAAATTTCATAGTGAGTGCATTTGCATAGGCCTCACCTTCTAACCTCATACAAAATACATATTGTCGTAGGAGGGATGTATTGTTTACTTATCTTATTTCATTTTAGTTTCAATTTACTTCATTATTTCATTTATAGAATAAATACTCAAACCAAAACGTTAAAAAGTAATAATAATGTGTTGTGTTGGACCATACTAATGGTATATCCACCAATATAGTTTACTAGTATTATGGAAATTCAACTTCACTCAATCAATTTTCGGACTCTATAAGGGATGTTCCCTTCCTTTTTCCTATACCTGCAAAATCTACATGGTCAACCTAAAGTCACATGGGTTATCAACACTTCAAATCATATTAATCAATGGAAGAGTAATGCATTTAGAAACAAGGTAAAGTTGCAAAGCAACTAAGTCCCTGCCTAAGGAATTGTACCCTTGTGAACCAAATAGAGCAATTAGGCGGACAGATAATAAGGAAAGAAAAAATGCTTGGATCAGAGCTGCTTACGAAGTATCAGTTTAACCAGCAGGCAGTCTCTCCAGCACCAGCAGTAGCAACAACAAAGGTGGTAGAAAGAGCACAGCCAGTTGTCGAAGCAATCAATATAAAAGTAAAAAAGATAAAGAGTAGTAATCAAAATACAACTTAGATTGTCGACACAGCTACTGAACCAAAGCATTAACCAACGCTGATTTCCCAGTTCCAATATGTAGTGAAAGAAACCAGCGCACAACTTCTGTTCAGTCCTCTCATGAAAGTTCAGTCCTCTCATGAAAGAATGAATGTAAGGGCATGGGTTAATTTATAAGTAACTGCTGCATAAAGCACCTAAAATGTTCGCATGCCCTCGTGCCTAACAATGGATGCCCTAACAATGTGGATAAGCCAGTATATAGTGTGGATGAAAGGATAGGGATGCACATGAACTGTCTCGATTCTTCTCATACTCTGCTAGTACACAGTGTTGATGAAGGGATTGGGATGGACATGGAGTGTCCCGAATCTTCTCATACCCTCGCGTCTATTACATGTTGAAAATTAGTTACAATGCCCTCAATGAAGTGGAACAACAAATATTCCTAGACATTGCCTGTTTTTTCATAGGAGAATACAGGGATACAGCCATAACTGTCTGGAATGGATCAGGCTAGTCAGGAAGGCAAGTGCTCCAAAATCTACAAGACAAATCTCTAGTAGAAGTGGACAGGTTACAGATAATAAGTATGCATGCCCACAAAAGAGATATGGGAAGAGAACTGGCTCAGAAATCATCCCCGCTAAACCTATGGCACTGGACAGAGAATGTCATTGATGATTTGTCACAACAAACATCTGTAAGTTTTAATTGATTACGTTCTTTATATAGATTATAGATTTTTTAATTCATCATCATTGTCCAAAAATTAATAACTAATAACAACCGTTTTGCAAGAATGGACAGGTAATAGCCATGCGGGGAATTAAGCTGGATCTTAGTGAGTATTACGAAGACGATGATGTATTGTGCACTATTCGTACGAGGAAGTTGAAGATCCTTATTAGTGAAGGTTTTCTCTTGGAACGCTTTTCGGAGACGATAAAGTACCCACCAAATATCTTATGGATAGGAAGCATATTGAACACATTGTGGCAAAACGAAGGCGAAGCACAGGTAGAAAATTGGTGTTAAGATGATTTGAATGTTTAGTCGCTACCTAATAATATCTCTAAGGAATTGCAACGGATATGAGTCATCCACATATAGATATCTTTTGTTATGGTAAAGGCATGATCATTAGGATGATGTACGCGTTGATAGAGGAAATTGCTATTAATTATTTTCTCTTTCAAATCAAAAACGAAATAAAAAGCAAAAATTAACAGAGAAGATGCATGGCCATGCTGACAGTGACAAAGAAAATCCGAAAGAACAAAAAAGACCATTTGGTATTTTCTTTTGCGATCTGGTGGAGTTTTATCATGACATGCTTACATTAGCATGCTATCGTTTTTCCACTAACAGATATCTACGTGTTAAAGAAATACGCTCGCCTTTATTCATCATTCTGGTTATACTTCAAAAACCTTTAGTCAAAATACATAAAAAAATATTATAAGCTTTAAAACCCCTTAAAATTATAATAAGATATTAACACGTGTAATGCTCATAACTTGTGTTCATGGTTTACAAACACTTTTTATTTTCGAATCTTTATAAAATTTTAGCTTCTTAGAAAACCTTAAAAAAAACACTAAGCAATGTGATCAAACCAAGTTTGCCACGTTTAAGCCATGCACTAACTGCATGAAAGCAGCTTCCAGAAGCTCAGCTTGAGCAGGTTCAAGGAGTCTCCGTGGCAATCGCTAGAGGCCATTGTTTGCAGCTAAGAGCGATGTCTTGCTTTTCTTTTTCTTAAACTCGCTACAACAAAGGCCCCCGACATAGTTTCTCTGAATCGAAGGATACACTATCCATTAACCACAAGATATGTAAAATGCTTCACAACCCATGCAAAAATCAGGGATATTTTCATGCCTCCATTGAGCTCTACCATGACTGAAGGAAAGATTGTGTCTTGGACGAAATCAGAAGGAGATAAAGTACTGAAAGGTGAGAGTGTAGTTGTAGTTAAATCAGACAAGGCAGACATGGATGTAGAAATATTCTATGATGTGTTTTCTTGCAGCCATCATTGTTGAGGAAGGCAGCATTGCCCCTGTTGGGTTTTCCATTTCCCTGCTAGCAGAAAACCAGAAAGAGATCTTAGAGGCCAAATTGAAGGCATCCAACAGTGGTACAACCACTGCATCCCCACCACCTTCAAAGCCGGCTTCCCCGTCCCCAACAATTTCAGCGGCACCATCCCCGTCACCTTCTTGTGGAGCTGTTTTTCCATCGAAACCAGCCTCTGCTGCAGCCCAGGTGGCCTCATCAATCCATCGTGCATCAGAAGGGGGCAAGAGGAAGCCGCAGGTCCATTGACAGAAGTTCATAGCCGCCACAGGCATCATTGCCAGGGGTCCAATTTTGAAGTTTGTTTGATACCAAGTTACAGCCAAAAAATGAGAAATTCATTGAACACATGTTCTCTTCCCAGAAGACGCGTTGTTTGCCAAAGATATGAAAAGTGAATTTGAGATGTCTTGACTTGGAGAGTTTCACTTATTCTTCGGACTCCAGATATCGCGGCATGGATTGTAGAACAAATTTAATGGGGGTTAGGCAACCGGCCAAGTTGAGGGCTCAAATCTTGTAGTCAATGAAAGTTTCCAATATCATAATGACAATTAGAATTGTTTTCAATGCCTAGGTTAGTTAATTTGTTTGTTTGCAATAGTAACTAGCTGAAGCCTGCAGCCATTGTAGAATTCCATGGACGAATTCAGACTCATCTACGCCCAGGTAATGCTTCAATCTTTCAATTGCAAAATTTTGAAAGATAGAATAATGTATTGAATGTAAGAACTTTGTTACATACCAGTATTTTGATGATGCTAGCAGAAATTGCAGCGTAGAACACCACCAAACTCTTGTTATGAGAGCACCTGCAACGTAATTCGTTGCAGGAACAGCTTTTAGCTATGGGTAATGAAATGTAGTTGCTACCTCTGGAATAAGTTCCAATTGAATCCATGGTGATTCATTTCAGCAATATTAACAATATTAGATTATTTATGGAAGAAAAAAATAACAAAAACAATATCGAACTTCTCTGGGCATTGTGGAGAGTAGAAGGCCATACTTCAAAGTCTGGTTTGAAGAGTTTTAAACGCATTCAGAATGATTGAAGCCCTCAATAAATCTGTATAATTTAGACTATCCATTTTGAATGGCAGGATCTATTCCAAATCCTTCTTCCTTTTTTGCGTTTGTATTTTGCATCTGTGCTCTTGATCTACCGTGACTTTTGCTATACAGAATGTTGAGGAGAATGGAAGGAGGAGGCGTGAGGAAATGAGATTCAACCTGCTGCTGCTGCAAGGATTAAGAAGCAGGTGATCTCTAGCGCTGGAAGGAATTGAGAATGGCCTTTCATATTTCTGTAGATGGAGTAACAACATGAAGAGCTCCAAGGGTTCAAGCAGGCAACAAAAAAATTTGATACGTAGAGATTGTCTTGGTTCACATGCAATGCTCCAGATGGTGCATGTGCATGTGACACAGGTGTTGACGGCTTTCAAATGACAAGTTGGAGCTGGAGATGACGGCAAAGGAGCTCCTTCTTGGCATCTGGCAAAGGAGAAGCTGGTGGCGAAGGAGCTTGATGGCAGCTAATGTGCTAACATGAATTGGCAGCTAATGGCAACTAATGTTTGAAAGTAATGCTAACAATTTTGTTAACATTATTTCAAAATTGCTTTGCAATTGCTCGTACCTTCGATGGAAAGCCAAAAAAGCATAGGAAAACCATTGATAATTTTTTTTATAGCCTCGAGATGAGGCCAAATAAGAGGTCGAATCCATTGATAGGTGGATAAAGCGGTTGTATTCAAATGATTAGTAGACTAAAAATGTTCGAATGCAAACTTTGGATAAATTATTTTGATTTGCGTGCAGTTTAATAGAAAAAACGGCGAACAAATTCATATAGTCCCTGCTGGCCCGAGGGCAGGGACTAAAGAAAAAACGGCGAACCGATTCATATAGTCCCTGCTGGCCCGAGGGCAGGGACTAATAAAGTGTCTATACATGTTTTCTTGTACCTTGATTTTATACACTTATAGTTATCTAATTCAATAATAGTATACTTCCAACATTATTTCTGGTTTAGAATTGCATTTGAATCACGTGGACATATTAATCAAACACCGTGGCAAAGTTATAAAGTTATATTGGTGTGTTTTTTAGACTCTGGTGCAAGAACTCACATGATGAAACTTTACAACATCATTATATAGGTTTTCTTGCAATCGATAAAATTTTTACTCAATAACATCATGAAATGTCGTATCTTTAATTAAAAAAAAAATTATTTGAATTTAATATTTTATTATGTTTAATTTAACCAATTACATTATTTGTCATCCTTAAAAATATAATCTAAAATATATTTCATGTTTTTTCTTAAATAATTAAAAATATTAATATATAAATTTAAATTTTTATTAAATTTAAATTTGAATGTTAAAATATTTACTCAATTTAATGCTTCATATAATTTAATTAAATCTCTAAAAACTAATTCATATATATATGATTGTTTCTTTATATCATAGGCATCTAAATTTGAAAAATAAAGAAAAAATGCATTTTTCTAAAACTTAGATTAATTTTTAAGCTATTTAAAATTAGAGATTTCATATTGATATTTATATATATCACTGTTTCATAAACATATTTCATCCAAACCTAAGTGCATTTTTTTAAGCTTTAATTACTTTCTTTATTTTTTAGGAGAAAATAAAATATGTTTTCATTTTATTAGGTTGGATTTTTTTTCAGATGGAAAGATCCACGGGAAACCCAGCAATACTTCCCCCATCCTAGCAGAAGGCCTAACCCCAGAGGACTCAAGGCTCGAACCCATGACCTCTCCCAGAACCTAGAGAGTGTGCGAACATCTTACCAAATGAGCTAACCCTTGGGGCTTTATTATGTTGGACTTGTAAAATTATTTAGACAAAAAAGTTGGACTGTTATCTATTTAGTAATTATTGATAAAATTAACCTCAGTTTTGAAAAATGATAAAGCCCCTAGAGAATCTAAACACTAAAACAGAATGAAAACGGACCATCAAACCCAAAACCAAAGCTTCCATCTGTGTCCATACCTGTCACTCAGACTTCACCTCTTAATTGCACGGTGGCTTGCTAAATAGGTTTATACTCTCATGATTCCTAATTAGTATGGATGGTCGAAATTTTTTATTTTATTTTTTGTTGACGACTGTGTGTTAAATCGAAAACCAAATTTAACTCCTTAACACTTTGAACGATCGGTCTGACTGTTAGCATAAGGCTGCTATTTGCTTGTGTGTTTTTGCAGATTTTATTGCAATATTTCTAGGAATGCTTGCAACCAAATTAGGGTTAAGAGAATTCCCTTATAGCCCAATGTTGTTGATCTTTGGCTTCATAAAAGTCCACGAAATTCTCACAACTCCTGCCTAAAAGGGAATGTCGATGGAAATACGCTTAGTGCTCGCTCTCTCTTCTCTTCTCTTCTTTCTGGACATTGAATTTATACGTGAAACGTTTCCATATGTTGGGAACTTCTCTTGTGGTTCGGTACTGATATCATTCAGGTGTCATTCAATTGCAAATTCTATTGAAAAAATCACCACTCGCCAAGGATGGCGAGCATTAACCATTTTAGGTTTCTGCAGCAATTTTATGGAGAAATATAGATGATGGTATGTCAGATCATGAAGAGGATTTTATAGAATGTTTGAGGCAATCCATACAAATTATTTCGCTAGTATATCTATTCTTATCATAATTCTATTTCCAACCTGTAAATAATTGCATTTAGAGAAGCTAGATGCTGTCCAACTAGTATATCTATTCTTATCATAATTATATTTCCAACCTGTAAATAATTGCATCCACAGAAGCTATTCTTATCATAATTTTATTTCCAACCTGTAAATAATTGCATTTACAGAAGCTAGATGCTCTCCAACTAGTATATCTATTCTTATCATAATTATATTTCCAACCTGTAAATAATTGCATCCACAGAAGCTATTCTTATCATAATTCTATTTCCAAACTGTAAATAATTGCATTTACAGAAGCTAGATGCTCTCCAACTGGAGATTTTGTAAGTTATGAAGAGAGGTTAGTCACTTTATGCAGTTAGGTTATGGAGATTCTGTCAGGTTAGTCAGGTTATGCAAAGAGGTTAGTCAACAGGTAGTCAGGTTATGTGTCAGGTTATGTTAGCCCTGTCAAGTAGTGAGGTTATGCTAACCTACATAAATAAAAATATTAAATATTAAAAAATAAAAAATGAAAAATATAAATTATATATTTACTTAAATAAAATATAAAAAAAAAAACTAAAATACCATAAATCTATTTTAAATCCAGATCTATCAAGTACTCAAAGGGATCCAAATGGTAAAATAATGTACACCTTAAGAAATTAGATCTGTCTCAATGCTTGATAGAGGAGAGTTTAAAATGCGTCTATGATAGTACCCTCCCAACTAGGTATCATCAAGCTGTAGTAAAAGATGACTGTATTGTGATAAGATGACCATGACTAGCTTTGGATGCATTGGGGCTACAGACTATTCATTGCGTATCTTCCAATATTTCAGCTAAATAAAACTTGATCAAACAATTCAAAAAATATCAAAAATATATACTATAACTTACATAGATCCATCTTAAAAACGATTTATTACTTGTTATATTTTATAAATAACACCTTTCAATTAATTAAACATTAAACATCTAGAAATGCTATAAAATAAGCCTCTACGACACAACCAATAGAAAATATACATATTTATACAATTCTAAGTCCATTGGGCACATATAATTAAAGTATGATTAGAGCATTTTTCTCGTCTTGGCGTGGCAGGGAATGAAAATATCCGATATATGAAGATGAATCAAATTTCTTTTTCTAAACTAAATTCAACCAAAGCATTCTAATGCAGCTTCTAATCGATATGCACAATTACTATATAACCATGTACAATTACTGCAAATTAAATTAGATCCAGCCCAATCCGCTGAAATTCGTGAAAGAACTTTGAGCAATAGGTTGAATATCTATCAATAGTCCCAGATAGATGTTTCTGCATAGCTTGATCCATTTTCGTCATAAAACCTATCAATAGCAGGAGTATTACCGTATAACTCAGCTGGTTGAAGCATCCATGGAGGAGCTACCAGTAGACCTTCTGCCATGTTACCAAAAAAATTGGGCAGATCGAACAGAATCTCGTCGTCTATGATCATCGATTCGTTTTCCAAAAGAAAACTCGAAATCCAAGCTGAATTAGACGCGCAATCTTCATTAACAGTGGACTCTGCAGGCATCAGTACAGTGTCTGCATAAGTGTTAGTCCCCGCAGCGTCAAGGGATCGATCCTCGTTATGGTCTTCTTCTGAAGGCAAATGAAAGTCAGCTGCAGAGGCTGCGGCAGCCTTCTGGATGTCGCTGGAAGACAATGTAGCGGGGCGAGGCAACGAATAAGCGAGGTGGGGGAAATTGAGAAACGCGGAGTTCCCCTTGATGCTGAGTGCCGCCACGTCGTGGGCTCGAGCCGCCATTTCTGGTGTGTGGAACGTCCCTAGCCAAATTCTGGACTTCTTCTTCGGCTCTCGAATCTCTGACACCCATTTGCCCCAACTCCGCATTCTGACGCCTCTGTAACCAGCTGGGTGCCGCTTTCCTTTAACTCTCACCTCCCGCTGCTTATCTCCATTAGAGACAGCGGATTTCTCTTCAGCAGAATCCTCTCCATTATTACTTTCCGCTGCACGACGCTTACGGGACGTATTCTGCATTAATCTGACCGCAGATTCCTAGCAGGAGGAAGTGGAACCAGTCGAAGTGGATAGAGTCGACGAAGGATATTTAGAGCATCCACTTGAGTGATCATGAGTAGTACATGAACAGCTCTTTGTATGTACGAATGAATGAGGAGGACCACCACCTGCTTAAACATGGCCTACTGCTTCTTTCAAACGTCAGAAGGTTTAACCGGGACCATAGCAAACATAGTAAATTGGATCTCAACCGGCCAACCTGATTTGTTTGTTTCTAATGTATATAGTTTTTTAGTGGAGAATATAGTATCTGTGTACGTTCTAGGGTTGAATTTCTAATTTTGGTTTGAAACTCATATATTTTTTCAATAATCTTTTTGAATCAATTTTAACATGGTGGGAAGATAGTTTACATTTTCTCTTTGATGATTTTTTTTATTTTTTTCATTCTAAAAAGAGTCTATGGTTTACATTTGCTCACTTCTTCCTATCTTGGTGGGAAGATAGTTTACATTTTCTCAATTCTTTTTTTTAAAATAAAGATTTTATATTACATCAAGAGAGAGTCATTACAAAACGGATTACAATACTTGTCCTTCAAAAAACGTGTGTTACTAACACAGCACAGTGTTAAGCCTGATCTCCCATCCTAAAGGGGTACAAAAATTCCCTTCCCCTTAAACAAAAACATAGATGAAACTTTAGAAGGGCACGAAGGCCTTGACATTCAAAAACAGAAATTAAACTATTCCAGATGTAGGATTCTTCACATTACCATGCCCTACCGATGGTTCGCTAGGGGACCTACCCTTGTCCATCGAGCGTTTCAGAGCCATTTTCCAATGGGAGGGGAGCAGGGCAAGCACAAGGGCCAAGGAGGACATGGAGACCCGGACCCGCAGGCAGGTGCGGAGGAGAGGCCATGGGAAAACCAGAATAAGAGGAAGTCTAAGAGAGTGCAGAGGTAACGGATACGGGGAGGACGAAGAGTAGCAGAATAAAAAGGGGAGGGTGGCATAATTTCCCGGCCAGGGTTGTACCTTGAGAGCGTCATGGTGATGATGCTAACGATATCCCTCGTACTCTTTCCCGTAGCGGATCCCCTGCCAGAAGTAATAGCCCAGTCGAATCGGCCATCACACCATTCTCCGTCCATCCTTTCGTGTCCTGCACCATAGATTACCATGATGGCGAAGGACAACCACCTTTTGATCCGCTCGCTTGCTAGAAAGATTTGGCCAAGCATTTGTTCTGTCATGGCGTGCTCGCGTCGTCTGTCCCCGTCCGCCATCGCATCGTTTGGGTGAGCCATCTGTGCCCCCCCCTCGTAGTCTTGAGCTGCCACTTATCTGCAGCGCTGGGCCCAATCTTTGGCTTCGAAATTCTAGAGAGGGCCCCATTGATGAGCCAGGTCACCGTCCACACCCACATTGGCAAGGAGGTCAGTTGCCTTGTTGGCGTCCCTTCTGATGTGGCTGAAAGAGACAGTTGTGTGAGCAAGGAGCAATTCATGGAGGGAGTCAAGGAAACTAGCAAGCCTCTAGCTGGTGGATACTTTTCCGCTGACTTGGCCACTTGCTAAGCGTTTTGCCACCTGGATCATGATGTTAGAGTCCCCCTCAATGAGAGCTCGGAAGCAACTGCCACAGACCAGGCATTCCAAGCCTTGAATCAGACCCTCTAACTCAGCAGAATTGTTGGTGTCCTAGCCAATAGCTCCCAAAAAGATGAAGAGAATTTTCCCCCTGCTAATCCCTGCACAGTCCGCCATAGCTAGCGTCCCCTGGGTTCCCCCTGGACACCCCATCGAAGTTGAGCTTGAAAACCTGAGGGGGCAGAGCCGACCAAAAAATTGGGCTAGAAAGTTTAATGATCTTGTCTCGCCAACGGAGCCCCGCCATCTGATTTTTGTCGAGCCCCCAATGTTCCACAATGTGGATTTCTTTCGCCGGGATAATATTTTCTTGATCGTTCCACTGCATGCTTCTAATGGAGGAGAGGAGGTTATCCTTCATAGTCTGCCAAACCTTCTCAATGTTGTTGCTCTTGTCTCTAAATATTCTCCCATTCCTTTCCTTCCATAGGCACCACATGGTCATTCCTGGTAAGGCGTTCCAGATAGTCCTGATGATTCTGTTTTTGAATGCTTTATGATTCCAGTTTTTGAATGCTTTATGATTCCATTCGGTCAAAGTTCTAGCCGGCTAAGCTCTTTTCCTATCACTTCTTCAGAATCCCATGGCCCCCTTATCCCAAATGGGTGCAACAAAAGGGCAACAATCAAGAAGGTGGCTCATGGTTTCCTTCGCTTGGGAGCACATGCAGCATTGGGATGGTCCTTAGAATCCTCGCTTCCGGAGATTCTCACAGGCCAGAATACGACCCTTGGCCACCAGCCAGGCAAAGAGGCTGACCTTAGGCCATAGATTCAAGGTCCAGATCTTCTTCCAAGTTTCCTTCTCCTCAATCAAATTTCCTATCCGGATGTTGTTTGCCTCCTTGATACTAAACGTCCCCTTGTCTGCATCCCCCCATCTCAGAATGTCCAGTCCCTCCTTGACCTTGATGAAGTGATTGAGAATTTCCTCCTGGAAAGCATCCCGGTCCACCATATTCATTTGGTCCAGTTTTTCTAGGAAGTCCCAGCACCTCTACCCATGAAGATTTCTATCCCGCCACAAGTGGTTTCTATCCCGCCACAAGTGGCACACTTGGGTCTTACCAGCCTCCATGGCGTTTTCCCGTATAGGAACCCATCTTGGATTATCTCCAAACCGCGGGAAATGGTTCCAAGAATCCTGCCAGAATTTAGCATTCCTTCCATCCTGAATTTCCCAAAAACTATGGCTTTGCACTAGATTTCTTCCTCCTTTTTCCTTTGTCCATATGGGGGAGCCCAACTGGTCCTTGTTGAAACAAATCAACCGGGAGAAAGGTCTGTCACAGGCATATTTGATGTGCCATAGTTTGTCCCGGGTTTTGGATGTGTGGGTTACCCATCGCCACCAGACTTTCGCACCTTCGACCTCCGCCATAATTTCGGGATCTTTAAGCCCTAAATCCCCCATCAACTTGGGTTGACATAGGCCTTCCCAGCTTACCAAAGCAAATTTGGCCTTTTCTGCTTGGCCACCCCACAGAAAGTTTCATTAGAGGCTTCAAATTTCGTGAAGGATAGACTTAAGGGCTGAGAGGACTAAAAACAGATAAATGGGCATAGCCTGTAGCACCGATTTGATTATGTAACACCCTGGTTTTGACCTCGTTGCATTAGATATATATGATGCATATATTGTAAGTGATCATGGTGTGGAGCTAAAGGCCAAGGCCCCACCATTGATCGGCCATGCTATGTTTTGGGATTTAAATTTGTCACCGATGGTATGTCGGGGCATGCGGCATATATTATATTGGTCATCATGTAAATATGCATCCATAATTAATTAAATGAACCCGACCAGCTACGATCGCGGCAACTAAATCGAAAGGGGCATGATTTTCACAAGGATAAGGTGTGGGGGGGAATTTGTCAATCTTGAGCCAAAAAGGGAAAAACCCATGTGTCATCTTCCTTTGTTTTATTCCAACAACCTTCAGTTAATAATTTCTGCTGGTAGCTGAGGGAAGTTATGGCAGTTAATTGTTTTGGGAGTGGGGTGGCAGGACTGTCAGTCCATGCCTCCACGCACACTCCACCCAGCAGTTGACTTCAGAATGGCAAGGGGAAGCCTTCACACACTCTTCACTCACGCAGAAAATTCCATTCTCCCCACGAGTTGCAAAATGCTTGAGACTTGCAATTCGCATCCTCTCCATTGCTGTTCATCCTCACGCACAGGCTCTTGGCGTTTTGGGTCTCACGCAGGCATTTTCTTGGCTCCACGAGTTTGCTGAACACTCACGTACGCCCAATTTCACATCCTCTTTGTGCTCTGTTCGTTTTCCACCATTACCCATCCGTTATTTCTTTCCACGCACAGGAATCTCCCTGGTTTTTACCCATGCCGTTTCCTCCACGGATTTGTGAATGATGTGGTTGAATCCTTTCCCCATGGGTCGAATTTGTGGGCTCTACGTTGGTTGTTACTCACGCCCAGGACGAAAGTCTGTAAATCTGTTTCCAACGTGGTCTATGTGAGTCTTTTTGTGGCTCAATTGCCTTGGAGGGACTGTTGATTTTTCCCCTGCTGTAAGTGTGTTTGCTGTTGCGTTTGGGAATTTGTTGTATGTCACTTGAGATTCGTTTTTCCCTGTTTAAGCTGTGACAGCTAAATGAGTTTCCTGAGTGCAATGGTTGGTCTTCGGACTGTGAGAGGGGCAGGGAGGTTGGCTTAGATTTGATTGATAAAACTGGTGGCTGGGAACCACACAGACAGAGCTAGAGGGCTGGCCTTCTTCTCCATCACCCCTGAATAGTACTGGAAGGGAATGCAGGGCCTGAGGGACTGTGTAGCAGAGAAGGGACTGATTCCTTGTATTGGGTGTGGATGGGTGTCTTAGAGGTCAGGCTAGTTCTGGCGTAGGTGTTCTTGGCTCTGTAATGAGCTCACCAGCTTAGCAATCTGCCTTCTCCAACTCCTTAATGGCTTGATAAACCCAACTCGGTTGGCTTGGCTGTGTGTTTTGTGCATCCCTGGCTATGTGTAAGCCTGCTAGTTCCCTTATTCCTTGGAGAATCATGCCCAGCTCAGGGGTGGAAGCGCTGCTGAGAGATTGATGAGCACGCTGGCCTATGGTTGGGTGGAACGTTGTAGCGACGTAGCTGGTTGCGGATCGAGTTCATCCTAAGATAAGTGATTTTATCCGTTTTACTTCTGCAACTGTAAATTCTATTAATGAAATTGATGAACATGATAAATGCATGCATGATTGAAGGTTGTTGGTTTCTGCTGTGAATGAGGATTAAATTGCATCTTTGCATGATGAATAATCATGTGTGCATATTTTAGTTCAAATCTGTTTAAGCATTCTGTATTAGCCATTTTTGTGAATTGTGCATGTTCATGGGGCTCTTAGCCCGGTTGTTTAATGGTTGGGTCGCGTCCTCTACGTCGGTCGGAGGCATGGGGACGTGACAGATTAGGACAAGCTTGCTGGGAAGGTTAAGGGGCCTTAAGATCCAGCTAGAGAGATTCTGTTTCATTCTTTCTAAGAGTTCAAGCCAGGATGTTCTTTTCATCTTTCCCAGACTTAGGGGATGTTACAGAGAGAAATTCCTATGGCTTGGGGTACCACAACAGACAGCTTGACTCCAGAAATCAATCCTTTCCAATATGCAATAGAAAGTAAATATCTAACACTAAAGGATCATACCTTGTACCTTATTCCAAACGGTTGAAGTAGATCTCCATTGAGCTTTCCAACTTCAGCTTGAATTGATAAATTACTTTTTCAACAACAAGTAAACAATACAAGCATACTATATATCATGGTGTTAGATCTATTCTAGCATATGTAATCAACAATGTATAAGCATTTGAAATCATCCCATGGATAAAATATTCATTCAAACACACATTATTGGACAAGGAAAAGATAGTTCTTTTAATATAAATCAGAGATTACAATGGATACAACCTTTGTCGGCACGTCTGCGAATCAGAGAAACTGAATCCCCCACTTGGGCCTCCACCACCTCAATCCTCCATCTCTCGATAGCAAGCTCACAAGAAAAAGGAAAGCTTGGGAAGAACACAAAAGTGCTCCAAGGGACAAAGGGATGCAGACTCAAGCATAAGTTCCGGCAACAATAGACTATAGTTTCTTTGCTCTCAATTCTCTCATATGCCTTCAATGTACCATAGAGTTCCTTATATAGCTTTTCAAAGGGGTAATGAAAGGTCAAATCCGAGCGATCTCAAGGCATAGGGAAGGCCAGGAGTCAAGTGATTCAGATCCATGTCAAGGAAAACTCCAAAAGGATTTGGATTTTGTACACATCCTGATGTACACAGTTTTAGGGTTCAAACCCGCAGATATATGCGATTAAGGGTTTAAAAGTCGCGTGTATCATTTTTTCACATGTTTTTAGGGATGGTCAAGGAAACATCAAAGGAAAAAAAATGGTCCACGGGGTCTAAGGAGTCTGCAGAGGGATAGGGAAAGGCCATACAAAGTGTGATTCACCTAGAGTGGTAAAATCAGCTATAACAGGGGGACCCCCTGGTATTTTGAAGGGAAGGTTCCTTTCATGAAACCTAGAATGTGAAGGATGTTTCTCTAGGTAGTTGGGGTAGTATTTAGGAAGAAGACTTGGGATTTTCTAGGGTTAACAGCAAGGCCCGAGGCCTTTGCAAAGACAGATGGGATTTTTTTGAAGCTTCTCACTTCTTGGACTGAAGGGTGCCCCATAAGCATGGTGTCATCGAAAAATTGCTGGTGGGTCTGCAGGTCCATGTCATCCTAAATTCTGAGACCTCTCAACTCCCCATTCTTCGCCTGAGTCTGAAGGAGACAGATCAATCCTTCCACCATAAGAATGAAGAGAAAAGGGGAAAGAGGGTCACCCTGTCTGATGCCCCTAGATGGTTGGAAGATATGGGTTGGAGCCCCATTCAGGAGGATGCTAAAAAAAGGGGTGGAGATTAAATCTATGACCCACTCCACCTAGCCTTGGAAAAAACCATATGCTTCCAACATTTTTCTTATAAATTTCCAACTTAATTTGTCAAAGGCCTTAGCTATGTCGAGCTTGATCAGCATACCTAGTTGCCGAGATATTTGAAGAGAGTGAATGATTTCATGCATGAGTATGACCCCATCCAGGATCTGCCATCCCTCCACGAAGCCTGATTGTTCTGGGCAGATGAGATTTGGGAGGAGGGGCTTCAAAGGGTTGGCGATCACTTTGGAAATTATCTTGTAGATCACATTACAGAGGGCTATAGGCCTGAAATTGTTTGGCTTTCAACTCCCACTTCCTTGCGGATTAGGTTTAGGAAGGTCGCATTAAAGGATTTGAGAACCCCCCTTTTACTTCTAGCTTCTTCGACAATCTCCACAACCTCTTTCTTCACAACATCCCAGAAATGATGGAAAAAATTGGAAGTGAAACCATCTAGGCCAGGGGCTTTTCCAAGGGCCATTTGATTGACCACTTCTTCAACTTCCTGCATAGTAACTGGTTTGATGAGAATATCGTCGTTTTCCCTAGTGATAGAGGAGGGGATCAGGCGAGTGATATTTGCTATGTCCCTTCCTCTGTCATGATCTTCTTCTTGGAGGATCTCTGAGAAATGGTGGGTAAGACTATCTTCGATCTCCTCTCTGGTTTCAATCCGGTTGGCATCCATCTTTCTAAGTTTTTGGATTCTAGAGTTGCTCCTATTTTGGAGCACCAAGTTATGGAAGAACTTGGTGTTCTTTTCACCATCCTGCAACCATTTGACCTTGGATTTTTGTTTCTAGTATATGCCTTCCTGCCTTTATCTTTCCTCCAGTTGGCCCCATAGAGCTCTATCTTTTTGTTGCATGCCCTCATCCCACCCTTCCTCCATGCCCTTCTGGCTGAGGAGCTCAAGCTCAGTAATCAACCTTTTTTTATCTTCAAAAATGTTACCGAACTCTTCTTTGTTCCAAGTACGGATTTTGTCCTTGAGCGTTTTGAGTTTCTACTGAAAAAGATACATGGTTGTGCCTGTGGGGGTAACCATCTCTTGCCACCACTGATTGACAAGATATTTAAAGTCCTTGTGTTCCAGCCAGAACTGTTCAAATCTGAACGTTTTCCTTAGTGTAGAGCAAGACCAATCCTAGTTAAGGATGATAGGCTAGTGGTCAAAACCTACAGTAGGAAGGAAGTCAACCATAATCTCACCCGTACCATGGACTATATTCTCCGAGACCAAGAATCTATCCAAGAGAGAGGCCACCAGATGCTCTCCACCTCGCTTATTGTTCCAAGTATACCAGCCATTTACGGTTTCCATATCCACAAAGGATCTTTGGGCCTGGAAGTCGCTGAAGGCCTCTTGGTATTTGTAAAGAGTTCGTCTTCCTCCCTTCTTTTCTCTGAGGTTGGATATGAGATTGAAATCTCCTCCCATTACCCAGCTGCCCCCTTTCGACTGGTATTTGGTCTAGTTGAGGAAATCTATGAAGGCCTGCTTCTTAGGGAAGCTTCTGGGGCCATAAACATTTACAATTGTGCCCTTCACCCCATAATCAAGGTGTTGGAAATCATCCATGAGAGCAAACTTATTGGCCCTCCAGTCTGTAAGCTCCACCACTTGGGGGCGCTAGAAAATTGCAAGCCCACTTGATTGTCCAGCAGCATCCAGGGCCATAACTTTGCTGCCTTTCCATATTTTATTTCTGATTTTTTCCAATCCATCACATCAACATTTAGTTTCTTGGAGTAGTAGAATATCAGGGTTTTCTTGCTTAACCTTCCTGTTTAAAGTCCTCCACTTCCTGGGGTTACTACACCCCCTGATATTCCATGAAATTAGCTTCATTGGTAAACTTTGGAGACTTCAGAGAAGGACGCCTTGATCATTGGGTATTGGCCTGATTCAATGAGCTTAACTCCTACTTCTGCAATGCGCTGCTTATTTGTTTTTCTCCCTCTTTGATGTTCCTCCTCTGGAGACTTCCTCTTGTTTCCTTTTTGCGGATCTGGATCTATCCCTAGGTTCAGTTGTGCCTCGGCCTTGATTATTGCTTCCTGAAGGAGCTCGATTTGCTGCCTGGGGACATACCCTTTTCTCTTCTTTCCACATTCTACTTCTATCGCGTCCAGATCCAGTTCTCCTAGCTCCATTTTTTCATCCTCCTCTTCCTCAACTATTTCCATCTGTTGGGTTTCCTCTTTCTCTGAGGCACTTGTATCCTTCTCCTGATGTTCCACTTCCTCCTTCTCCTTGGGTGCGTCTCCTTTCGATCTGTCCCCTAAGACAGCAAAGGAGTTTTTGGATATATTCTTCCTTACCTCCTAATCTTTTTTTGCCTTTGATTCCCCATCACCTCTGCTTCTTCTTCTATTGTTTACTTAGGTAAATCCATCATTTTCCATGGCTCCCACCGGCCGATGTTCTTATGGCTTCCTAAGTGGACATACTCATGGCAGTGCCTACATCAGAAGGGAATCTTCTCATAGTCAATGGGATGAATCCATTCCTTGTCTTCCCAATTAAGGCTTATGGCTTCTGGCAGCTCCTTGGATAGATCCAAGTAGACGCAGATTCGAACAAAAGAGGTATACCTTTGGACCCTAGTTTTCTCTGCAACTTTTATGAATTCTCTTAAGGTATTCCCTATGTCCTTCAAAGTTTCCATATCCCAGTATTCCCCAGGAAGAGAGAAGAGGCGGATCCAAACAGGGGAAACTGTCATGTCTTCAGTTTCTGAGTTGAATCGTTCCTTCCATGGGCGAAGGTAGAGACCCGCAGAGAAAAAGAAGTAGGGACCCCCTTCTAGAATGCAGTTGCGATCCTCCTGGTTGAAGAAAATGATAGTGAAAAAACCCTTGGACCCAAGTTGTGGGTCATAGTGGCCTTTAGTGTTCCATACACTATTGATCCATTTGACTAGGTCTTTTTCCTTGGGCCAGATCCCCACAAACTTCTCGATCAGGGATTTTTCCTTCCAGAGATCTATCGTGCCTTTGACCTTCTCAGATCTGATATGGATTGCTGGGATGGTGGGAGCTTTAGGAATATAGCCCCCCATCCCAGGCTTTCGGCCGTTTATTGGACCGGCCTGCTTATCTCTTTCAACAGATGCAACTCCATCAACTAGCACGGGACCCGAAGGGCCCGTCTCCGCTATTGAACAGCCAAGGGAAGCCTTGCGGCACTGGAGGCCAGAGCACCTCTGTGCAAGATGTTCCAGGAGATCCCCCCGCGGCAAGCATGATAGGAAAACCCTAGGCTTGGTCTCTCAGCTCAGCCGACGCCAACTCAACCGCAGTAATTAAAGAAAGTTACTGTAACACACACTAACCACTTATTGGAGATTGTTAATTTAATTGTTTCTCATTACATTTTCTCAATTTTTGATATCTTTGATGATTTTTTATTGTTTTCATGCTAAAAAGATAGTTTATGGTTTACATTCTCTCACTTCTTCCTATCTTGTTTGATGATATTTTTTTGCTTTTGTTTTTTTTTTATTGTTTGATGATATTTTTTTATTTTTTCTTTTCGATGATTTTTTTCTTTATATTATATAACATTATATATCTTTAAATAGAAAAATAGTTAGAATTATTGTACGAGAGAAATGAAGTATGTATTTGAAAAAAGAGTTTAAATGAAATTAAAAACAGTATGGTCTGAGAAGAAATAATGATACAAATATCAAAGAGAGAGGAAACTTATAAGTTTTTGTTTTTACCTACCATTTTTAGAAGATACAAAATGGTGCAAAAATATAGGAGGAAGAAGAGTTGTATGGAATGTTGATAACTTTATAAAAGTTTTTAGTCATTATAAAGTTTTTTTTATATAGTTGTTTAAAATATTATAAAATGATATGCAAAATTATAGATGGAAGAATAGCAAAAAATATTCAAAATTGTACTATTGAGTATCAAGTAGATGGGACCAATAGTGAAGATGGAGTTTTACAAGTAGACATAATTTTCAATGAAGTTAAACTTAATTCTTGAAGAACTGGTTATGAGAAGTGATTTAGTTATAAAAAGTAGTTTAGAATTTTTTAAATTTTTCGATGAAGTTAAATTTAATTCTTGAACAACTAGTTATGAGAAGTGATTTAGTTATAAAAAGTAATTTAGAATTTTTTAAAGTGTAAGATATATATATATATATATATGACAAAGAAGTATATTTTGAAAAGATAATATAAATGTATTTAAAGATTTTGAAATTGTATGAACAACAATATAATAAGTATTATCTTTAAAAATTAAAAAAGAAAACATAATAATAATATTTAATATATATATTTTTAAATTTTTGTTTAGATTACTTTTTCAAAATTTAAATCATATTTTAACTCACATCTTTTTCAAGACAAAAACACACTATTAAATGAGTAATGTAATGAATACTTGTTCATTAATTGTAAATTTAATATGAGCAATTTTTTGATACTTTGAATATTTTTGGTTAATATAACAGACATGAACCATCTTAAAGAAAAGCAATAAAAGATATGAAACACATTAATAAAAAAAGTAACATAAATTTTGAATTCTAAAATGTTTGGTGGCATTTTTAATTAATTTTAATGTACTTTTCATTATTCAAACATATAATTGTTGTACATAATAAAAAATGATTATATATTTATGGTGAATTAATTTGATGGTATTTCTTTGATATAGATATTGATTATTGTGTACTTTTTCTTCGTCTTTGTGATACATAATACAAAGATGAATGCAAATTCTACTCTATACCTTTTGATTTGATTCTTTTTCTTTTTTAGTGTAACGCATTTTTTAACATATGTATATGTCTATATTTCATAGTTTATTTTATGGTATGTCTTTTATTTTCTTTCTTTTCATGCAATTAAATAGAGAATGGATAGAGGCCTTATAGAAGATGAGCTATAAGATGACAAGTATGATGAATTTGATGATAATGAGAAACCTTGAGGTGAAGATGGTAATCATGCTTATGATCATTAAATTATAGTGTGTTCACCAAAAGAGCCAGAAATATTAAATAATATTATGGTGAGTGTAAGATCATTGATATATTGTGATGACGTGATACACTAAATTATAAACAAGTTAATTATCATTAAAGCTAAAATCATTGAACATGAAGACCATAATTAAGGAGCATTTGAGTACATGCCCATGGAGGTACCCAGATTATTTGATCACTTTGACATTTTCCCAGGTGCAATTATAGAGCATGAAAAACTAAAATTATTTGATAACTTTGATGTTTGTCCATGTGCAATTATAGAGGAAAAACATTTTCTAACTTTGATTTTTATCCATGTGCACAAAGGAAATTTGGAAATTGATTAGGGACACTTGGATGTTATTAGGAATTCTCTCATGCAATTAGGGTCATTAGGGCTCCATTAGGATTATTGAAGTGCCAATTAGTGCTATAACACATGCAATCTATCAAATTCCTTGGAATCCTTCTAGTTTCTATTTCTTGAAATTCTATTTGAATATGATCTATCACTCTCTTTTGGCGTTCTTTTTTTAAATATATTTTTAAACTTATTATTGAAACCCTAAGTTTTATTTCTCACAATGCATTGGTGGTTCAAAAAACTTATTTTCTTGCAATGTATTAGGAGATTCCAAATTTCCCCATTTCTCTTGTCTTTAGAACCTTTGTTCTATACCTATATCACTAGTTCAAAGATTTTCAAATTTGGAAGATACCTCGCAAGCTTCTCTTATCAAGAGTTTCAAATGTCATCATGGTTTCAAAGGTTTCTCTTATTACAAGTTTCAAAATTTTAGAATGTGTGATATATATCATAAGTTCTAAATCTCTGTAATATACACTAAGTGAAAAATGTTTGATGTTTCTATATATCTCAGGTTCCAAATCTTGAAAATCGTGATAATTCATAAGTTTCAAAATTTTGGAACATGTGATATATTGGATCATTTCATGAGTTTCTTTCATAACAAGTTTTCAAAGATTTGGAACCCACAATGCATTGGAGATTCAATTATTTTTATATGTAAAACATTTTTCATAAGCTCTCAACTTTACTAGTCTAAAAGTATGTGATAAATCACACCTCACCCAAAAATAAAAAATTTAAACAAAGATGTTGTATATTTTAACGACAAACATTAAACATACTAAAACAAAAGGAAATTCACTTTCCCATATCCCACAGCATGCATAGTTGTATCTATTCAACCAAAATAATTGTTAGAACACAATCATGTAAATTAAAAAAAGGTGTTAGTCTATCAACATTGTTTTAAAATAAAAATAGTTATTACAAAAGTAGAAACCAATTTTTCCCTTCCCATGTATAGATCTGTGAATGGAAAAGGTCATGAGCACTGAGATAGGTATTAATCATTCACTTTTGATTAGTGAATCTAAATCCACTAGGTAGGTACACCAAAGAACCTATTATTTTTAGTTGCGGGGTTATTTTGTTGAATATATCAAAAAGTTTAAATCTCCATGCTTTGTTTACCACTCTCCATATAATAACTATTTTTTCCCATATAAATTGATTCACTCCCTCCCCATTGAGAGTATTAAAAAAATCCCTCTCGCTCCAATTACCATGCTCAGTTTAAAAGAAATATAGCTCTTCCCATTGTAGTTAGCATTCATCCTTGTTTCAAAGGATTGGGCATTAATCCTTTTTCTTCAATGAATGGAAAATATAACACTATAACACTAACCTAGAAGGAACAATGTGAAACTATGAAGCTACCTATCATGAATAATAGATCCATCATTTAAATACTTAAACCAAAACAATATCTTTAGACCAAAAAATTCATTAGTTCATCTCAGGATCCTTTCACTCCAAAGGGTTCCATTCATTATGATTTCAGTCAAAACATTTAGGTCATAAAATGAGAACACATTTTTTTTTGCTAGCTTTTAACATGAGTATTTCTTACATGGACAAATTTCATATTATGGAAATGGCTTCCAAAAGGTAAATAAACAAAAATGATATATTGGTAGAATTCAACCATAATAAAGAAGAATTGGCCAAGATAAAACAAACATAAGTTTCCCATTCCCATTCAATGGGGATACACGATGCATGGTTAAAAAAATACCAGTTATAAATTGGGAGAAATTTATTAGACATTTAGAGAAGAAACATATCTACATGTACCTATCATGCTTGCAAAAGTTAATCTTGATGAGGGACTATATAAGATATTCCAAAAATAAAGGCTTCATAAGATGGTAACAATAGAAATATTTTTACTATACATCAAAGTTGCATCATGGATTATAGGCGTGATGAAATAGAAAATAAGACAATTGAGGAAGAATTAGGGAAGCCTTTTTTTTCTTTTCATTCTTCTTTCTTATATGTATTGTTATCACAAAACTTGTAGTTTCCCCATAAGGTGATCTTATCCAGGATGGAAGAGGGGAAAGGAAACTAGATCCGTGACCTATGATATCCAAGTCCTCTGAAAGAACTCAGATGTTATGCTAGTCAAGAATACTACCAATTTAGAATCAATGAAGATATTGAGCCTAGGGTGTATCCCTATAACCAAGATGACCCTAAAAATAAGGAATGCAAGTAAATAATCTAGGGAAACTTGATTATATATCTTAGTAGGATATTTAATTAGAGTTTGGCACAATTACTAAGAGAAAACACGTGTCTATATGAAAACCCCCAATTTAGCCTAGGGATTTGAGTATGGAAATTGGAATCTAGGGGTAAATGGTGAAATTAAGCAAAACTAGACACTCAGATTGATTGCTAGGTGTAAGATTAGATGATAGGAGGTAAAACAAGAAATACCTAGTTTTAGGAACTAGAGATATCCACTTCTCCCAATGAGGGTGTCTCCCCCTAGAAGGTAGACCAGTGTGTTGGAGAGGAAAATGGAGTCCAATGACTGTGAAAATTTAAACTTAGGGGTTTCAAATTTATTCCAAAGTGGGTTTTAAATTTCATAAACCGTCACAAACTAGAACCTACTAAACTAATGGGTGAGGGTTTTAAATAAGGGTTTGTTGTGAAAGAAAAATGAAGCCATAATTAGATAAAATAATAAGGATGGATCTTACCTAGGAGAACTTACATGATGTTTTTGAGGATGAATGCCGAAGTGATTAAGACTATTTCTGCATATATCAAGTGGAGCAATGGTGAAAATCCATCTTTGTTCAAATCTCCCAAAGAGCCAAGTGTGCCCTCTCTCCTTTTAATCCAAGTAGAAACAATGAGGTTGACAAGAAAAAGAACGAATGTTGATGAGAAATAAAATATAAGAGAGTAAATTATCATGCGATAAAAATAATCTGTATAACCACAAGATCCAGACAAGGTATCATGGTGGAAATATTCCACAGGTACACCCCTCTCCAAATTGATTTCCTTGTTAGAAAAATAAAAATGGATCCATAAAAATATGCCACAGATTCACCAATAATTTCTAGTGCAAGAAATATATAGCATCATTCGATCACACAAAACATTCTTCAATCATCCATAGAAGCCAATAGATCTCAGGAAAAAAAAGTTTCTATTATTCTTCAAGAGTCAATGGTGCCAAATTTCTTGATGGGGTAAAATGGGGGGATCCGAACTCTAAAATAGATTGAGAGTGGGTCTACATAATTAGAAATATCCATCCTACAGTTGATATTATAACACCATCAATGGTGGATACATTTTTCTTAATCTACATACATGGACCAACATGACCGAGTCAAGAGGGGCACAATTTTTCCCAATGACACCTCTCTAAGGAGAAATACATCATAAATATAAGATATAACATGATAGTACATAAACAGGGTCATGTTAGGGGATCACTTCAACCCACGCCCCAATACAACATCATAATATAATATATAACAATGAAATACATCAAATGACCAAGGTGAGGGGCACCCCATAGGGAAGTCCTCCCTTGGAGAGCCAAATAAATAACCCTAAGCATGAAACTGGATGAAACTAGTGTAAATATGTCCATAGAGCCATAAAAAATCATCTAGAAGCATTTCCTTTCCATTTCCTTGAACACACAATCCAAATCAATTTCCTTAGTGATTTTACTAGTTCATTTTATAGTGGTACAACCTCTGAAAATCTTAACAATCATCATAACTTCCCTCAGGTTGGTAACTAGGGAAAAATGACTACATAGAAGTGATTGGACACATTGTAGAATGGTATAAGTGACTATTGATACCCACTGATCCACTGAAATACCATAAATATCATCATCTCATAATAAAAGTAATGGCAAGAGTCAATAATTAAATAATAATAAACTATGAAACTCAATAACTCTGATCATCCAATGCAAATTGAGACTGCAGTATTTGTCATTGAAATATTTGGAACAAATATAACCATTGCTGAATTTTGTAGTCAGTTATTTTCGAATCATGTTTGGCTTGGTCAATTGGGTTGACCAAGTCAAAGTACCAAAAGTGAAAGTGAGATACTAGAATAAGTTGATCATGCATGCATCTAAGGTAAGAAATGCTCCAAGATGTATAATAAAACCCAACTTAAATCATGATAATCAGAATCACGGTGATAATAATAATAACAGTTAAGAATATACACCATTATCTTTGAGAAATATTTGAATCTTCTAGAATCCCTTGTATATACCATACATACAAAGGTTAATCAATTTGCTAATGTTGCGTGAAGGTGGAAAACAAGGCTAGGGAAAAAGGGAAATGACTTCTAGTTGACTTAGACCATGTGATCTCTTTGAATAATAACAAATACACACAACCATGGTGGCATATGCATGATATATAACAATAGGGGATGGTGGTGTCTCACAAGTGGATGAGTATCAAGAGAGTCCATTTAACTTTAATAACACATATATAAATGGCATCTAATACGAGAATCAATCCATGTGAGGATATTTTAGAGGACCCTTGCATTGAGTACAAAATAAACTGTAATAAAGAGATCCTAGGGGACACTTAGAATTAGTTTTCCCTTCCTCCATCTCATGTCAAAACCTGTAGGCTCCGAGAGGAATTAATCATTACATTTTAGATAAGATGGCCAATAGTATTTAGATTTCTCATTTATTTATCCACTGGTTTATATGGGCCTTTTACAATTCCTTTTCATAGGATTTAAATGAGCATACATATAATTAATAATGGGAGAGCACAAAAAAACATATAAACACATTAAAATAGGCACAATGTTTATGTGGAAACCCAAAATTGGGAAAAAACACCATATTAGATCTATTATATCCCTTAACCTAAACTAGCAAAGCCGGGCCAAGTGAGCTAGCCACCACTCACCTCCAGGCCACTTTACAATGGAGCCTCCTCAAGCCTTATAAAGGTTTATTTACATGCAATACCATGGGACACCAAATACCATTCGCCACCAATACCATGGAAAAATACCATTGGCCACCAAATACCATCATCCCAAAAACATGTGCTCGACCAAAACCACCTTTTACTCATACCCAATTCAAGATTAACCCTAACAATCCCCCCTTTAAACTTGACTTGGTATCAGAGCCTATATGTTCAGTTGTACATATATGGTTCATGAAACTTAACATGGTATCAGAGCCTATGTTCAGGCCAACAACAAACCTCCGAAACCTCAATGCTTGCACCAAAAGCAGCTGAGTTTCCACATAATTCTTGGAATCATTACATTGATCCCTTTGGATTATGTCTAGAGAAGTCTATCCAGGTGTGATAGACTCTGAAAAAGTGCACATGTCAAGGTGGAAATGTTTGAACTGACAAATGTTTGCAAATTTAAGTTTCTTTTGCAGTGATTTTGTAGGTACCTATGTATCTCTTGAAGGTTTGTTGATCAACATACAGTGAAATGAATAATTCATCTCCTCTATCATCTAGAATCCTTACACCCTTCAATTACATTGATTGGAGGGAAGATATGCAGATATCCTTGTGGAACAAATTCCTGTTTAGGATGAAAATGGGAAGAGAAGTTAAGCCCCAACAGTATATTGAAAATTCCATGTTTCTGAATAGGCTATATGAATCCTTCAGTTTCATGTGCATCCACATCTCCAAGGAGTTGTTGTTCCATCTTGAGGGACTCAGAACTCCAAATGAAGTATGGGACAAACTTGAATATTTGTTTGGAAAACAAGATGAGCTTAGAGGCCATATTCTAGAGAATGATCTCATTGCAATCCATCCCAGCAAATTCGAGACATTTCAATAGTTCTTCTTGAAAAACAAAGCCCTAGTATTTCAATGCAATCAATGTGTGATAAATAGGAAGGATGAGCATCTTGTACTATCAATTCTGAGCAAGCTTGGATTAGAATTCTCAGTCTTTGTATCAACATTCCACTTTGTAATATTATCCATCCAAAATTGGAAAATGCATTCTCTAGATGCATTTACATAGTCACCGATCGAGGATAAATACAAATTGATTCATATGGGAGTGCTCAATGCCTCGAAGAATCAGCCCTCCTAGATGGAGACTCTAGGAAAGCACAAGCTAAAGGGAAGAAAAAAGGAAAGTAGAATAAAAATTTTGATTCGAAGTCAAAGGAGAGTTCTGATGGAGCCTTAGGTTCCAAGAAGAACAAGAACAAGAAACTTGAGAAAGATAAGTGATCCTATTGTATGAGAGGCTTTCATCTAGAGAGCCAGTGCATAAAGAAAAACATTGACCAGTTGTCAAATATCCTTGAACAGAACAATACTTCCCTTCAACAAAGCGCAAGGAATCCTGAAGCTAGACAACAGACATAAGAACATGCGAGGTGTCATGCCTTGAAATAAAGCTTCTCTCCATCAAAGGCTTATCTAATCGATTCAAGAGCATACAACCACATGTTTTCTTCCAAAGAATCATTCACCTCTATGGATCTCTTAGGAAGAACTAGCATTCAAATTAGGGATGATTCATGGATTCCCAGCTATAGGGAGAGGATCTATTAAGCTCCAACATGGAAAGTTAAAAAATCTACTCTATGTGCCCTCTCTTGCAACAAATTTGTTATGTGTATATCAGATGACACATACTGGCTCACCAAAGCAAGTAGTATTTGGTCTTGACTCAGTGGAGATCTCAGATATCTCAATTGGGAATATTATAGCGAAGGGTGTTGTAATCCATGCCTCAAAAGCATATGTATTCTCACACTTCATGCCATATTCAGATCCAGTAAATCTCAGTTATCATTCAAAGCAGATAAAGGTATAAAATATCCTTTATTTCCATTTGCATATACATATTTATTTTCTAATGTTTCAGATTCAGAGGATAAGAAAGAGGATCAACATGATCATGATATTGAGATTACACCTCAAGAGGATCTAGATCCAGATGCAACATCTATTCCAACTCAGAAGCCTAAATGGGCCAAAAATCTCATTAAAGCATCTGGGGAATCAAGATGTTGTTGGGGATCCATATGATAGAAGAATAATGAGGTCCCAGTATCAGAATGTGCATGTTGCATCGTCCCATACAAATATACTTCTCCCAGAAAGTTGTTTCATGATTATGGAATCATATCCTCACTCATTCAAATAGGATTTCCATGATTCAATATTACAAACAACTATGGATGAGGAATTTGATTCTCTACAAGAAAAAAAAACTTGGGAGTGTGTTACCTTGCCTCTTGGGAGGAAATTAGTCTAGTGCAAATGGGTATACAAGACCGAGATAGCATCTGATGGAATCACAACCAAGTATGCAGCCTGATTGCTGGAAAAAGGACACTCACAAGTCCATGGTATGGACTACAATGAGACATCCTCTCTAGTAGAAAGAATGGATTGCATCAGACTAGTCTTGGTTGTTGCAACTTCAAATAGGTGGGAGGTACATCACATGGATGTGAAGAGTGCCTTCCTCCATGGTGACTTGAAATAGGAGATCTACATGAAACAACCTAAGGGGTACATTGAAGATTCATCCTTAGTCTGCAAATTGAGGATATATATTTATGGTCCCAAACAAGTCCCAAGGGCATGGTATTTGAAGATGGATTCCTTTCTCATGTCATGAAAATTTGAGAGATGCAGATCTGACTGCAATGTTTACATGAAGAAGAAAGAAGGCTCATTATTGTTTATTGTCCTATATGTGGATGACTTGCTCATTTCTAGCAGCTCTACTATTATATTGAGAAGCATCAAGTCAACTTTGAATAAAGCATTCACTATGACATATCTAGGACTATTGAGACAGTTCAGTGGTATTGAAGTAAATCAAAAGACTTCAGGAATCATGATTTCATAGTCTAGATACTCATCATATTTGCTTAAAAGATTCCACATGGAAGACTATAAAGAATCTCCTTTTCCCTTCCTATCTGGCATCATGTTATAAGAAGGTTGTTCTACACCATTGGTTGACAACACTTTTTTTAGACAACTCATTGGGAGCCTTCTATACCTCACACATTCGAGACCAGATATATCCTATTATGTGAGTGTTGCTACCAAATACATGTAGGAGCCACATGAGATGCACTGGAAGGAAAAAAGCACATCTTGCACTATGTGTATGGTAGTAGAGACTATGGGATCCATTATGCAGTTGATGCACAATTATATCTCATTAGATTCATAGATTTAGACTGAGCTAGAGATGGGAATGATAGAAAATCCACTTCAGGTTTTATGTTTATGTTGGGATATGGGCCAATTTGTTGGTCCTGTAGGAAGAAAGAAATTCTTTCACTCTCTTCAGCATAAGCATAGTATAAGGGGGCTATGAATGCAACTATTTAGGAAGATTGGTTTCATGGAATATTGACAGAGTTTGGGATTCACACTTCACCTTCAATAGAAATATATTGTGACAACCAGAGTACCATAAAGATATCCAATGATCTAGTCCAGAAGAAAAATACAAAGAATATTGACGTTCACGTGCATTACATTCGAGAACTAGTGCATGAAAATACTATCAAAATGCATTACTACCCTATAGAGGAGTAGATTGCATATATTTTTACAAATTCCTTCACTGAAAATAGATTTTTTTACCTCAGATCTCTTCTCGGTGTAAAGGTTTGATTCATTGTTTCATGATCACTTGTTTTTTTTTAGGGGGGGGTTCCCATGAGTTTTTCCCCATTTTCCTTGTTTATTAAGAAATATTTTATTTCATTTAGATTATATGGGTAACTTTTGTCCTAGTTTCCAGGACCCAAGTTTTCCAAAGTTAGGATTGAGGGGAGGTGTAAGGATTTATTAATCCTCCCTTTACACACATAAGTTTATTTGAGTAATTTAGCCTAGCTTAGGAGGTCATCATCATCCACCATTACATGGGGGACACACCTAAGGGTGGTCTGAAAATTGATGCATATAATTGCATAAGTTTAGGATCCCTAGGGACCAATCCCTACATTATAGGATCCCACTCTAAGTACCACCAACAGTCACCTTCAGTTGGTTGTGGTAGGTAATTAGTCATGCTCAGTTATGATTCATTTACAATCACTTAGATCATAATCAGTTAAATTAGCTCCATTTTTCATGATTCATTGGAGTGTAGGCACCTTCACTCACCTTGCCTCACCTACCATCACCAATTAGCTTATTGTAGATTGATTTAGTTATCCAGAGTTAACTAGTGAGCTCCAACTGTGATTATTTCCACTATGAGTTAGCTAACCAGTCAGTTTGAGTTGGTGAATTCGAATCTTATCCATATTATTCGAATTCTATTTATTGTACCACCATTGTATTACTGATTAATTAATGAAGATTAATGGTATGATAATCTAAGAAATACTTGTCTGACTTGTGTGAAATTTCTGTCATGAATCCATTATTTAGTTTACAATGATTTGATAATTCCACTGCATACTTCTTTTCAGATAGCTCTCATTTTTTTCTTGTAGATCTATGGTTCATGAAATTTAACAGACCCTTGCATTTAGTACATAAGAAACTGTAATAAAGAGATCCTAGTGGACACTTAGAATTATATGTCCCTTACTATATATCATATCAAAACCTACAAGTTCTGTGAGGAATTAATAATCACATTTTAGATAAGATGGCCAACCGTATTTAGATTTTGTATTTAGTTATCCACTGCTTTATTTGAGCTTTTCATAATTCCATTTCATAGCCCTTTTTGAGTTGTGTCTAAGGACACAGTTTGCAAGTTTATTTGTGGGCTTGCATTTCAAAAAATATAGCATGTACCATATAATGCATGTAATGATGGTATACATATTACTTCAAGTTTTAGTTGGAAACTCTTCAGGATACTAGGGGTAATATCCACAGTTAGGACCAAACATCAGGGGAATCTGACTAGAGAGGTCAAGGCTTCAAAACCAAACTCACCTAAGCTCAGGAACCAACACCAGTGGATTCTCCTAGCCTAGAAGGATCAAGGCTTCGAAAATTTTTGTTGCACAACTCATAGATGAGACACAAAACAACGTGGGATCCATTATCTATAGGAGTCAAACTAGGGAAAAATATCTTCATTCTCACATGTCTTAATCATAATTCATGGGATAAATAAATTATGGATGAAACTGGATTGTTGGGGATAAAATACAATGGAACTAACACAACAATAAAGTTTAAAAATTGTGTAAATAATGGCATAAGCATGGTCTTCAAGATTAGACTCTCTAGTCATTCTGAACAGAATTTAATCATCAGTATCACATATCATATAAGCACATGTCACCATAATCATTAAATAATAACAATTCAAAGGTATTAGTATACATTAGAGAGAAAAATCCTACCAAGAAGAAATATACGTCATCTCACCATATATATGTCTTTACCTAATATGCCCATATGTGATATGCCCATATGTGAACGGTGTACTGTCTCTGCTTCTATGCTCGAATGAACTAGGTCATCACAAAATTCATCTCAATGGACAAGGGGATCTCAATTATAGAAAGGAAATACTTTGCATCCGCTACTGAATAAAGGCCCTGAGTGAATCATGTTGTAAAATGATCCATGTTGTATCCCATAAAATATGTCTATCTCGGAGAATAAATATAAAATATGAATGTTGCATTATAGTATCTCAACTACAATATATATGTGATAACATATGGCTCCATCTTGGACAAGTTATCTAAGGGAGAGAGTACTTGAGAACCTCAGAAATGTTTGGTTCACAACACTATCTCAACAACAACTATCCAACACTTCATTTTTTAGCTTCTTCTTCAGATGTACCTGTTCCTATGCACATGGAAGAAAAAAATACAAGAGAAGCATGTATGGGAAAAAAATATATAATAAAATGTTGTGAAATAAATGTTGGAAATCAAATGCTAAAAGTAAAATATACTCTAAGAACTAATTAAACAATTGCAAATTTTAAACACAAAACTACAACATGCAAAGGGCCAGACTCAATGGCCAAAAAAATCAAAAGATTCAGGAAACATGTAACACTCATAAAAAGAAAAAGACTCAAACTAATGTTCAATAGAGCTTATTCAAACCTACCTACTCTAAACATATGATGAAAAGTCACTAATTTATGCGAGGGAAGTAATGATTTAACAACCTCCCATTTACTGACATTTCTAACTCCCCTGCATCTAACGAATCAAGCCAAAACAATCCCTTTCCTACTATCCTCACTATCCTAAAAGGGCCCATACAAATCTTGTCAAGTTTTCCATGGTTTCCTGGTTTTTCTTTATTCTTATCCCACAACAATACTACATCTCCAATTTTGAAATCTTTATTCTGAGCTCTTTTATCAAAAGTTCATTTAATCCTTTCATGTTCAATCATTGTTTTATCAAACTGTTATTCCTAGAAATGGCACTTCTCCGTCCGAGTAATGACACCAAATGTGTGGTTAAAAAAAAGGACAACATGGATAGAAGTATCCATATCTTTGTAAGAGGATTGGACCTTTAATACCTGCCATTAACTCTAGTATCATTTACCTTAGAATATCAACTTACTTGGAATATGTGACTTTCCTTTTAGCAACCTACGTACATGCGTATGAATCTTAAGTGTTGAATACACGAATTTCCTCAAAGGAACCCACGTATTATTCACAAGTTGTTTCATTACAAGCCATGTATTTCATTAAGAAATGTTAAAAATAAAAAGATGATTAATCAAAGGGAGGTTGGGCTTGGTTTGGCAACCTCCCCAACTTCCCTAACCATCCTAGAGTCAAAATCCTTCATCACAAACCATTATAAAAGAGGGGAAGGGTATGAGGAAAGGAGACCAACTTTGGAGGCAAAGTTATGTTGGAGAACTTTCATTGAGGAGAGGAGAAACAGGACCCAAAGATAGGTATTGCATAGGAGTCAGATCAAGTAGAGGATTTGTAATGTTTCTAGAAAATCCGTCAATAATGATTGTTATTTCCTTCCATCATCGTGTAATGAATTCTTCAATTGTTTTTGAGTAATGATCTATATTGTACTTTGTTTTTAAATTGAAATATTTTTTTATGTTCATTTATCGTCTATTATAACAACTAGAGATAATTTGACGAAAGTTGATTTCTTTTTTGCAGGTGTTGAAGATTGGAAGCAGAAGAGAATTGGAGAGAAGAGGGAATCTAGGATTGACTATCATCAAAACAAGGTGCACAATCATCATCTCTTTCTCTTTAATAAATGCCTGTAACTTTGTTTTTCCATTTGCAACCTCATAGTATGTTGGTGGCCTTCTAAAACAAAACCATATGATAGATTTCCCTCACAACAAAACTAACGATTCCACTAGGTACTCTACTATTTGGGGCCTCTTTGATTGATTTTTTTAGTCCAAATCACTCAGTCAGTGTTTAATTCCATTCCTTTTTCTTTTTGAATTTTTATTCTTGAATCCGTAGGCATCCCATACTTGCAGTCGTGTATACTCTGCAAATACGTAGGTTTTCCACAACACAGGCGCGTATGGTATGCAAATTGGCTTTTGAATAGTCGTGTATTCCTATAGGTGGTCATGTGAAATCTAGGGTTTTCTTTAAAAGTTTGTTTTTTTCATTTTCGATTCCTTGGGGACTTTTTCCTGAGTTTGTTTGAGACTATTGCTTGCTTAAGTCTTTGTTTTTTTATGTTGTAATGCTCCTTTTTAGTGACTTAAGTTGGATTTTTTTTAAAACTTTAGGTCTCTCATCTTGGGTTTTACTTGGTGGGAGTGTAGGTGATTTCTGATTTTTGAATCCTTGTTGATGTTGGTGTTCACTTATAGTTTGGTTTCTTGGGTAATCAACCTGAATTTTCTTCTTCCAAGTTTTGAAACAACTTGGTTTTGTAAAATTCTATACTTCAGTCCAAGTAAGGTTTTTTCAAGCTTTGCAAGGTCTTCAAAGTTTTCTTTTATGAGGTTTGAATGTTGAGTATGATTGATACATTCATCCATTTTTCTCATTTATGTTTGTGTACACTGCATTTTCCTTTATTTTCCTTTTGAAAAGAAATTAATAAAACAAAGCATTTAGGTGTGTAGCTAGGGTTTTCACCCTAGCTTGTGCTGATGAGCACCTACTAAGGAATCTGGAATCCTTAGTAGCAGTTCGATTAAACAAAAAGTAAACTGGAAAGTAAAAACTAAGCTAAAGCAGAAAAAGTAAATAACAGGAAGTAAAAGACAGTAATGAAATATGTAATGGTGTTTTTATTAGAGTTACCTCCAATGTAGAGGTTGGTGGAGTCCGTTGCGCTGGTCCGATGTCGGTGGCTCCGAGCTCCGAGCTGGTCCTTCTCCTTCTCCGATGGTGGAAAATAGGCCAAAAAGGGGGTCTCAATGATGGAAGTAGCTTGATGGTAAGCTAGGGTTTCACGAGAAGTTTTGGCAGAGTAAGGATGCTATGACTGTGGATATGAAATGAGGGGGCTTCACCACTTATTTATAGTTTTTTAGTGGTGAAGTGCTTGCCCATGGTTTTT